>JACGWL010000002.1:14928292-15528292 GCA_034509725.1 Sesamum angolense
TGTAGTATTTTTATTTGTCAGAGAAAATTCTTCTCATCTCTTTTACTAGGTTACAAATACATCATATATGTAGGTAACCTAACCTATGGTATAAATACAATGTGCTTATGCTCGTTGCGCTGTGCTCCACTCGCTTACTCTGCTCAGCTCCAGTATTTGTCTTATTTATTATATATGAGTCATACCTAACAGAGGGATTCGGGTATGCTGCCATGGACCGAGAGTGTCAAACTTGCTTTTCGTAGATGACCGAATGGTTTGTTATGATGCGAACAAAGAGGTGGTTAGATTTATCCAAGGTTTTCTAACTAAATTTGAGAGAGGTTCGGGGTTACAAGTGAACTAATAAAAAATCGGCTGTAATTTTTGGTAGGAATGTGCCTTTACATGTGCAGAGGACTTAGGCGCTTTATTAAGGGTAGTGAGGGTTGCCAAACATGAGAAGTACCTAGGCTTACCATCCATCGTAGGAAGTTCAAAGCGCAAAGTGTTTGTGGGTCTTAAGGAGAGGGTATGACAGTATCTTCAAAGTTGGACGTCAAAGCTGTGTTGATACAGTTGGTCATTCAAGCGATTCTAGCATACGTCATGAGTTGTTTTCTAATTCCAGATTTTGTGCTGTCCGAGATAGAATCCATGGCTGCGAATTTCTTTTGGGACCAGGATAGTAACCGGATAATTCATTGGGTCACTTGGCCCGAGCTATGCAAGATAAGGAAGATGGTGGTCTCAGCTTCAAAAGACTTTGCTACCAAAACTTAGCCTTATTATCAAAATAGGCGTGGCCCTTGACAGCCTGTCCAAATGGTTTGGCATACTCGATCCTTCGTGCTAAATATTTTCCTAATGGTGACTTCTTCAGTGCGTAGTAGGATTGAATTCATCGTTCCCTTGGCGCTTGATTTTTGTTGTGTGGTCTCTAATTGCAGGCTGTAGAAGGTCGGCAGTTGGTGATGGTCAACGATTTCCATGGCTGCCACAACCTCCATCTTTATAGCTGGTTTTCCATCCCAGAACACAACCTGCGAATGCTACCATTTCCTAACTGCTATATGAAGATCGCACTTGGAACGGAGAGTTGTTCAAGGAGGAGTTTGAGAGAATTGACACCGAAAGTGTCCTTCAAGTTGTGGCTATGAATGCTCCAAACCCAGACAAGCAGATTTGGAATTTTGATTCAAAAGGTAACTTCTCTGTTCGAAGTGCTTATGCTCTAGACCTCACTCAATTCGTGGCAGTAGTTACACAAGCCCTGATATTATTATTTTTTGGATGGTTGGAGGAGGTAATACAACTTGTATACGAATTTGAACATCAAGGTATGCATGTTGTTTTGTTCAAGTGTACCAAAGGAGTGAAGATTCTCCAAAAGTATCACTTGGTTGATATAAATGACAAGCATCTGTACCAAGATGATGAGCCATTTATCCTAGCACAACACGCTATCGAAGTGTACTATACTCAACTCATAGCTTAAGAAGAGATAAAGTTGATTGGATGACTGTATATTGAACAAAAGCTAGACGAACTGTTGAGTCAAGGTGGATTGATGTTGCATTTCAGGAGGATGAGGTTGAATCAATTCCAATTGTTACTACAGAAGATGAGATTCAACCTCTAGATGACATAAACGACAGACAATTTTTTTTGTTACTGATGATGAGGAGGAATAAGATAGTTTTGAGGATTATGAAACGAACAATGATGAAGAAACACTTCAACAAGATGATGATTACCAGTTGAACAAAATGTACTTTGTTATGGTTAGTATATTGAGGTGGATGGGCATAATGATAGTATTGGTGAGGTTGGATGAGTGTTGTTCATTATGATTGTAGATTATGATTCATATTAAAACTAAACCTTAAAGTAAATTAATTTAGTTTCGTTAACACTCAACTTAAAACCTTAAAGTTAACTAATTTAACGTAGTTAACTTTCAATTTAAAACCTTCAAGTAAACTAATTTAGTTTAGTTAACTCTCAACTTAAAACCTTAAAGTACACTAATTTAACCTTTTCAAATAAACTAATTTAACTTAATTAACTGTCAATTTAAAATCTTCAAGTAAACTAATTTAACTTATGTAACTCTCAACTTAAAACTTTTAAGTAAACTAATTTAATTAGAATTAACTTTCAACTTAAAACCTTCAATGAAACTAATTTAGGATTTTCAAATCAAGTAAATCAACTTGGCTAACTCTTAACTTAAAACCTTCAAGTAAACTAATTTAAAATTTTCAAATCAACTAAATTAACTCGGTTAACTCTTAACTTAAATCTTTGTGTAAACTAATTTAACTTAGTTAGCTTTTAATTTAAAATCTTCAAGCAAACTAATTTAATTTAGTTAACTCTCAATATAAAAATAAATATATATAAGTCGTGAAGAATATTTTACTATAATTACACTCTTTTGAACTTATATGTATTAAATTTACACCGTTACAAGTATAAAGATATACTAGAAAATTCTAGATGAGAGGTTAAATTGAAATTTTATGTATATCTATATCTATATCTATATATATATATGAAATAACATTTTTGGTCTTGTAAGTTAGGCCTTTTTCACTTTGGTGTCATTCATACAAAAATTAACACTTTTGGTTCTCATCCACTTTTTTGTCTATAATTTAATAATGTACCGCACGTGCCTAGCACGTGATCATTAAGCATTTTTGGATGGAGAGAAAATTGATTTGTTTTCCAGCTTGTGACCATTTTTGGAAAAAAAAAATACAACTACATTTGAGGGGAAAAAATAAATCTAGAAGAAAATTAAGGAAAAAAATATGGCGATTTCTCTTTTCTCTGCAAAAATCGAATCATATCCTTCCTATATTTCTATAAGTTGAAGCCAAGAAGAAGCAAGACAAAGAATCATGTCTTTCACAAGTGAATCATTTAGGCCAAATGAAGCACACTCATATGCTACTATTGAAAAAATGATCAATTTTTCCTCTAACAAAAAATACTTAATGACAGTGCTAGACAAGTTATCTACACCGTTAAATTGTAGATGGAAAAGTGCATGAGGACTAGAAATGCTAATTTTTGTAAGTTATGGGACTAAAAGTGCTAATTATATAATGAATGGAACTAAAAGTGACATAGGCCAAACTTATGGGACTAAAAATGCTATTTTTTCATATATTAAAATTGATCGAATTTTTTTGTTAGATAAACTTTTAAGCTCGACTCGAATTCGAGTCCATTAGTATAATAATAATAATATATTTGAAAATATTAAATGAATCAAGCTCAATTAGATTAATAATCAAACTAAATTCAAACTCATGTTTTGAAACAGGATAATAATTCAACAAATTTAAAACATGAAGTGCTCGGCTTAACTCGAATCCAGTGGCGAAGCGAGAAATTTGGCATAGCCGTATCGGATTTTAATTTATTAGGTGGTAAATAAAAATATTCAATTAAAAAAATATATTATTATAATCATTATAAATTAAATAAATATAGTAATATACATACAATTTATTTTACAAATTATTGTTTTGACAATGAGGGCTGTTGAAATATACAAGTTATAAGGGAAATTATAGTAAAAAATATAACCTTATGTTGAGAAAATTACAGAATAACAAAACTTTCTTCTTGGTTAAGTAAAAATCGTGTGGTTCTTAACAATAGAGAAAAACTAAACTGAGAATGTCGAAAAAATTAAAGTTTAAACACGTAATACAAACTTTGATTATTATTAACAGAATAACAAATTCGAATAAGTTCAAACATATGCTTAATATGGGAATTAGAACCAAATCCGAAGCCCCCAAATCCCTGAAGCGGTGTGGTGGTGGAGGTGAATTTGCACTGCGATGGATGCATGCAGAAAATTTACAAAACCTCACCAAAACCAAAGGTGGGATTCACTCAAAACCCTTTGAATAAACTTATTCTCATCTTCCTGAATGATGGATTTTTTACGGCCTGTGATGGCGTTTGCAGGGTACCAGGACATAAAGATCGACACGCAAAAGGACCTGGTGACGGTGACCGGCTCTATGGACATGAAGGCTCTGGTTGAGTTGCTCCAGAAGCAACTGAAGAAGGATGTCGAGATTGTTCCCCCGAAAAAGGATGGGGAGAAGAAAGAGAAAGGCCGCGGCGACAAGGGCAAGAGCGGCGGTGACGGCGGGGTGACGACAAGATGGAAGGAAACAAGATGCAGGCGCAGCCAGTCGGGTACCCGTACCCATTTATGTATGGGCCGAGTATCGTCGGGGATCAATTCCACTACAACCCATATGCCGCCGGACCATACCAGTACCACGCTCCCCAAATCTTCAGCGATGAGAACCCCAACTCTTGCAGTGTCATGTGAGAGGAGTAAAATGTAAATAAAAAATGTTGCAAGGGCAGTTAGGTCATTATGGTCCCAATATCTAGTTGGCTAAGATTTTAACAAGATCATTATTAATATGTTGTTGTAATCAATTTTGATAATTATTAATTTGGAAAATTAATTGTTTAATTTATGTGTGGTAGTGGACATAGCAACGTGCTCATGATTGGTCAACGTATGTCAATTTGCAAATTAATTATGATAGTGCTTCATCATTTGTTGTGGAGTTTATCATATGTGGAAAAGGGATCACAATAATTTAACATATGCGATCATAATTAATAAATTATGATGGTAAATAATAATATAATTTCGTGATAAAGTATCCATATTATTTTTCTCGGATTTGAATTAAAAATTTATTTTTATACAATTTATAAGATTTCGGTATTAATCGTTAGGTTTTTAAAAGTATCTCTTAAGTTCAAGCGGCCACGAATTTTTTGAGGTAAGAGCGATGAATTTTTAATTGAAATATAAATCGAATACAAGTACAATAATTCCTGTCGACATCAATATTTAACAAATATTATTACAATAATCATATCATGCTCAATAATACTTATTATTACAGCAGACAACAACTCCTACTATGTAGTAGACCAACTCATACTATGTAAGATTATGGGGCCTCAACTTCACGAAAATGGCTACGATTAGTAACGAAAAAATGTGAATAATATATGTGTAATACTTCATTATCAAAGTTTTTGAGAATAAAATTTTTCTTTTATTATAATATACTAGTCATCGTGACATTATGACATGCAGATGCAGTATTTATGTGCATACAATTAAATGGATTCTTATATTTGCTATATTAGTATGGATTAAAACAATATAACTTCTCTCTTTTTGTAAAATAAATAAATAAATCTATGCATAATATTCTTATAAGTTCTTCTTTTTTTTTTTTTTAAAATAAAAAAAAAATAGCAAGCACGAAGCATGATGGAAGATTCTAGTATGAAGGAATAAGTAATTTCCAGAAAGTCCCACAAGTGGATATTACGCTTTTTGACTTTCATTGGATCATAATTGTTGACAATGACATGATTTCTTTGTTACAGCTAAGCTCGAATGGTTTCACTATTTCATAATAATAGTTATTATTATATAAAAGGAGGGACATCAAAAGCACCAACACTTTATTACCATTATTATTTTATTTTCTATCATATGTGCGCTAGTAGAAAATGAAGGATTAGAACATAAGAGTTGAAGTAGAAATATCACATTTATTATTCAGTAGACGTAACATTTCATGCATAAAATGTTTTTCAGATTCATGAATTTTAAGATTGTGTGGCCTCAATTTTGCCAACTAAGTTAGGTTTTATTGGCATTATCTTATTCTTTTTTCCATTCAGTTAAATAGACATAATAAGCAGTAGTGTTTAGAGGTGTTGATTTGACAAAATCAAATTGAATTGAATTGAAATTTGGATAAATGTTAAGAGTACGTGTCGCATTGAATATCGAATCAAATGGATTGATTTCAATAAAGTCGAAGTAATTAGAACTAATACTTTAATAAATAAAAAAATCAATACATTATAATGATATTTCAAATACTAAATAGAATTAATTGGTTCAATTTTGATAATTAATGGATTTTTGTTTTATTTTTTTATTTCAGTTTGGTCTTTGTGCAAATTGAATTTTATTACAAATAATTTTTTTTTAAGAAAGTAAATGCTAATAATTATAATTATATGATTAACTTTTTTAAAAAAAAATGACAAAATAGTTTAAAAATAATTGATATAATAAAAGTATGCAAATAACAATGTTTCAATATTTCGTGTGATTCGGTAAATTGAAACTAAATATCGAAGCCAAACTCCAAATAAATAAAAGAAAATTAAACTCCAAACTAAATTTCTCGATTTGATTTGACACGATTCGAATTTTTAATTGTAGTTAGATTTTATTGACCCACCAAAATCTGTGTACCCTTGATATTGAGAAATATGATCTTTTTGATATGTTAATTAAAAAATGTCGTGTAAAGGATTTCAATTTTTGCAGTGCTACTTTTCCACATTGGCATAAAAAATAATACGGATGCATGGGGACCAAATTTGTGACATTTATGGTGATGACTATGATGGATGACCCCCCAGTCCAGTCTTCATGAACCCCATCTCACACGTTGTGGAAAGCATGATGTGTATGTATGTGTTCATGCACATACATCAATGTATCACACATGCCATCATATTTTAATGTGCATGCTATATACATATAACTCCGCCACCATACATGACATGACATGACACATAAACATGTACTCTTTTTCTCATCCTTAATTTTCCACGGAAAGATGGAGGGACTTTCACAAACAATATTTTTCTTTTAGGTCCTAAATTTTGTTTTATTAAAATTAATAATTTGGTTAGTAAATATTGTATCTAAAAAATTGTGCTGATTTTCATAAATGTTAATATCGGTAATTAACTAAATATACATAGTTTTTTTAGATGAGAGTATTTGAAAACGATTCTTTAGTGAAAAAAAAAATAAAATTAGTCACTAAATATTAAGATAATTAACATTTATGATGAAACAAAATATATTATCATAAGTGACGATTTATTGTTAGTGAATATTTATATCTAAATTCAAATTAATAGACATTATTTATGCCGATATAGGCCTTAGTGATATCATAAGATCTAATTATTCTTAAATGACATGATTGTCCCTGTAAATATTTAATATATAATCCTCAACAAGAAATTTCCAACTTATATATATATATAACATCTATGAGACAACAAATTAAATATAGGAAAGAGACAAGTGTGGGGGACAACATCCAAGAATATTCCATCCACCCGAAAACGCGATTTTAGGGCTCCATCATGGCAACTTCATGCAATATTCCGACTACTGAGCTGCTAATCTAACACGACTAGAGTAAAAAGTATGAAGAAAGCGTGGTTTTTGTTTAATAATAAGTTAAAAGAATTGAGAGGGATGTATGCGGTTGGATTGAAAAGTTGATGTGAGAGGTGGGGTTGCCTACTTGTCTTCTCTTTGTTGTGATGATTGCTTGCCATTCAACCCATGTGGGGTTTTCAATATACTTGAAAGACATTTTTTTTATGGGGAAAATTTTAACTTTTAGATAGGGTTCACCATTTAAATTAGATTTTAATCTTTAATGGTAAATAGCTACAAAGTATTCTCATTTAGTATAATAATTATAAATATTTTTATTATTAAAAAAAAGTATTAATATTTTTTTAGTTTTAACAACCATCTAACAACTAATTCAATTATTAATTTTTGATAGATTTTATATAAAATTTCAAGAAATCTCGTTATAATTTATCCTAAATTTAGTTACACGGACACTTTCTTCTGTTTTATAAAATTATAAGTACATCTTAAAAGGGTGCCAATGTAACTAACTTTAGAAGGCTATCGAAATTACGACTACATCCTCAACAATATATTTACAATTTTGTAAATTATAAAAAAATATTATGTAATTAAACCTAATTTCAAAAACTGTTGATATTATTTACCCTAGAAGAAAAAGCCCATATCTAAGTTGAGAAAGTAATAAAAGAAGAAAATGAACTAGACATTATAAGAAAACGTTCATAGTGTCAACAAGATGCATAATAAATAAATATGTCAAAAATACAAAAATTTGGAAGAGACTTTAAATTTTTTATATGCAACCAAACACAAGATAACACACACTGTACAGTACATAATTTCATGACCCGAACCGAATAGGTTGTTGGATGATTGAATCTTAGTACTTGAGAAGGTTGGAGATAAAGTCTTCTCAGTCAATAAGGGTGTATTGTAGTTGATGGACACATTTTTGCCTTATATTTTTGTACTTATTACATGTATAATTGGTGAGCACTGTGTAATTTATTGTAGTAAATTATATATATAATATATAAATCTGGAAAAAGAGAGATAAAGGATGGAAAAGACATGGGCATATATATATCAAAGGACTTTTGGTGCAAATAATTCACACAACTTTCCATGGACTAAGCCTACATGCACACTCAAAATCTCAATTTCTTTCTCTTCATGTGATTCAATTTCTTTCTCTTGATGTGACAAAAGGCAAATTACATTATACTATTATTATAATTATTTGTTTCAAGGAATAGTTATATTTACACGTCCTAATTTATAATTTGGTTATATAAATTATTTTTATCTTTTAGATAATTACACATTCATTTACTGAAAAATCAATATCATTTACACAAATCACTTCTACTTTTTAAAAAGTTACACTTTGATAATATATATATACACACACACACAGTGAGATTAATCATTGTATTTTTTATTCATAATTAAAAATCATATATGAGAATGTTAAATGAGAGGCAAAATTAAATATTTATGTATTTTATTTTATTTTATGCTGCTTGTCGGTATTTTTCATTAAAATCCTAACGAAAGAGGGTTAGGTGTAAATAATTTTTTTTTAAAAAGTGATGTAGTATAATCAAAAGATTTTTAAGAAAAAGTATTTTAACATTTTTAGAGGGAGTATAAATGTAATTAACCGTATATTTTATAATTAATTAGGATGAGAAAAAACCATAATATGGATCCATCTATCCACCAAAAGCCTAGTCGGGTCAACCCAGCCCAATCCATCTTAAAGGGTAATCGGACCTGGGCCTACCATAGGGCAGACTCTAACCCTACCCAGGCACCCAAAACTAAAATATATTAAACTCGTGGATCAGTTCACATGATTCTTCGGTTTAGTACGTAGGGAAGCCTTTGTTGTAATTGTTACACGCTTTTGATGATTTGTAAAAACAAGCTTAATCAACAATTTAATGTATTTTAATATTATTTTTAAAATAAGTATTTAATATAATGCATATAATTTTTATCGCTATAATTTCAACATCCACTAAAATAAAATATTGTGTTTAAAATTCACTATAAATCAAAATTGTTAATCAATATATCATATTTAATTTTAGATATATTAAAATATGATTTTTAGGAAAAAATTAATTGGGCTCAACGAGCTCATTCATGCGCTTTAGCTTGAGCCTATTATTTTGAACTCGCCAAGCTTGAGCTCAAATTTTCGGCCAAACTCGGCTCATTTGTGCCCCTAATTTTGTCCAAAGTAAAATCAATTTGGATCAATTAATTATATGATAAATTATTATTATTTTTAAATTGTATGTCAGATATATACTTAATATAATAAATTTATTATGTAATTAAATTTGATTCAAACTAAAATTTTCCATTGAAGTATTTAATCAATATTTCTTTGTAAATAAATGTCAAGTCAATGCTTCCAATTACCCGATTATTTTTTACATGATATTGAGAAGATGGTAGCGGATTTTTGGCATAGCAAAGGAAAACGTCGAACGCATTGAGTAGATGCAGCATCTCTGTTTGCCAAAGGATGAGGGGGGAATGCGAGTACCCATAACTCCGGACGTCAGTGAATGTGGCATGCCTACAAAACATTCGGTAGAGGACTCGGGGATCGATTTCTGGCAGTGTGTTGGAGTTTATGGCGAAGCAGATGTGCGAAGGTTATGGAAATGCGGGCCGGAGTCCATTGGGTGTAGCTACTCAAGCTTTACGAGTGCATACTGAGTATGCTCAGACACTGAATCGGCTGCAAGTCGCTCGTTCGTTTTAGAAATCGTTGCAGAAGTAGTGATTGATAGTAAATGAGGCTAGAAGTCGTAGGAAATCCTTTTCGATTAGTTCAGGTTGGCTGAAATGTGAAATAACATTTTTATTACAATAAATAAAATCATCGTTTTTCTCAATGTAACTGTCTTTCATTCTATTATTCATTAGAATAATACAAAATAAAATTATATTTAAAAAATATTCAAACAATAAAAGAACGTAAACTACAAAAGCGAAACTGAAATCAATTTTATCTATTATAATTAAAAAAATCAATACAAATTTTTAAATGTTGACCATATTTAATTATCATTTGTCGTGATTTTTGTTATAGTCAAAATATCAGTCATATTAGCCAAAATACTAGCTATAATTTTTAACTATATAATTGATATTTTGACCTCTATCGTGGTTTATTAGTAATCTTTATAATTTTTTTTATTTTTAATTATGATAATTAATCATGATTAAAATTATATCTCTTTATTTTTGATTTTTTTTTTTTTATGTTTTAGAACATCAAAATCGTAAAATACCACCGTGCTGCTGTCTGTCGTGACTACAGAACATCCGCGTCCAGGAGAAGTCACGATCATGAGCCTAAAACAATGTTTTAAACTTTTAACACATTTAGTTTTAGGGGGAGAAGGAAGAAAATATATTTGTCTTAATTTGGATAAATAATTTAAAATATACTTTTTTTTTTTTCTTTTACACATCTTTTTGGTTAGGCTTATTTAATTTACTACGCAGACTAACATAGTGTTTGGTCAATTTTATTTAATTTTTTTTTATAAATTTATAATCTCTATAAGACATTAGATCTTATTTTAAAAAATTATTTTTTAGAATGTATGAATAAAATAATATGTTCCAATAACAATTTTTATATTAATTTAAAAGAAATTTGTAAAAGTTTTAATTAAAAATAAATTATGAACTCATTTTTTTTCAGACTAGCTTATAAATTTCTAATATTTTATTTCAAAGTTTTATAAACATTTTCTTTAAATATATATATATATATATATAAATATAATTTGTATCATCTTATAAAACAAAATAAATTGACTTGAAACGTTGTCCATTAAGTACGATCCAACTAATTTATGAGCCTCATCTAACATAACATAATTCGACAAACAAAATAATTACATCATCATGTATAATTTAACCATTCATGATTTTATTTTGGGATAGTACCTAAGTCGATAACATTACCAGCCTAATATGTAGACTACACATTAGTAGCTCCTCAACGAAGTTTTATTGCATGAACCCCACTTATGAACACCACCACCGCCGCCGCCGGCAATCCTAGACCCCCTTTCCTCCGCCCACCGCTCCGCCAATATCCGCTCAAGCTCGCTTGGCCGGCAGGGAACCGTCAAGGCGCCCTCATGGTCGAAGCCATACTCTTCGGCAGCTTGCTCCAATAGCCTCAAGAACGACGGTTGCGTGAGGCAACTCAACGGCACGATGAATCTCTTGAGTTCATCGTCGTCTTCCGCGATCACAGCAAAATGCCCTTCCTTTACGTCTTCCGGTACTTGAATCTCTTCCATCTCGTCATTGCAAGAAAATTTCTTCCTAGAATAGACTCTTTTGCACCCTTTCCAACACTATCTTGAGCTTTAAAATGCCACCAATCTTGCCTCTTGTTCTAGTCTTGGACATGCTCTTAATTTCCGTAGGAAACGGGACTTAGTCAGAAGGGCCCTTGTGTGTGTGTGTTTCTTTTGAGCAACAAAAAGATGCTTTTGTTTGACAGTGAATTCTATGTTTGATCTGTACATGTATTTATAGCGTACGGGGTGTGTGTGTGTGTGTGTGTGTCAGAAGATAATATAGATAGCCGTAGAGAGAAAGGTCGAGGAGGGGATTGCAGGGTGGGAGACCAATGCATGTGAGTGAAGCTTGACGCAGCCATGAAACGTCATTGTTAACTAGTCATTTCCATTGAGGCATTTCATCAAACATCAAGACTTTTTAGTTCATCAGTTGTTCATCAAATAATTGAAGAATGAGTTTGAGGCCCTTCCCATCAAATAATGTGGTCAAGAATTGATCACAATTAATTATCATGTATGCATGCATGTCGGACTTTCCACTCTCACTTTTTGTTGGCAATTGGACAATTGTAACCAAAGTGATTGTCGACTCACTTTTCTTAATTAAGATTTGGTTTTAAAGTCGCGAATACCAATGAAAAATGTCGTTCAGTCAAAAGATAATCAATCACGAAAAAAAGTATTAATGAGGAATGTGAATTATTTGTGTTGCATTGTGAAGAAAATAACCATTTGAATTTTCTATTTCAATTTTAATAAGAATAATTAACGAAAATTTTAAGTCAGCAATCAAATGGTTAATTACAAGATAAGCAATAGAGTCGAGCATGAAATTATTAATTTCATTAAGAAGAAAATAAATAAATGAAGACCATATGCAATATATATAGATTTTTCACCAAGAACAAATTATTTTTCATGGCTAAGAGCTATTAAAATTGAGAGTATGAATATTTGTATATTGGTACGTGGGTATGTATATTAGAATTTATTTATATTTTTTTATAAATCAAATCGATATACTGCTCAATTATTCAATTTATGAACTATGTGTGTGTACTGTGATGTATACTTATATATTTAATATGGGGACTATAGACATGACCAAATAAATAACCAAAATACCCTAAATCACATTGGGTAACATTATCAAACCATTGTTATAAATACACATCTCTAAGGTGTCAGCTATATTTTCACAAAAACATTTATTACCTTGTCTTGTTAATTTAAATATTGTAGAGTTATAAATGAAAAGTATCCATTTTCTTTTTTTTTTTTTTTTAAATCAAAATTAAACAAAAAATAAGTTTGAGGGCTTGAAAGTAAATTAGAGAATATGAAGGTAAAGGAATAATAGCAGGATATGGAGCTCAAATTAGAGAATTTTCTAGAAGCAGTAGATTGAAAAGCTTGGAATAGTAAGCATTTGTGAGTTGGGCACTTGAAATCATGCACTGTTCTCTGTTCCTCTCCAAATGAATGAATGAATTGTCATTTCTCACCAAATGTACTTAGCAGAAACTGTTTCTGCCCCCAACTGTCACTCAACTAGAACCTTCTTCACTCTCTATCTTTGCTCCCCCCACATTATGCAAATAAAAGATCTTTGTTTGTGTGAAAAATATAATGAGGTTTTTTTGCGTTTTCGTTTTTTTACGTTTAAAAATAGTATTTAGTTTTGTATCTTTTTAATTTTGAACACATATTTACGGGAATGTCAATTTATTATCAAATATGTGTTTTGAAATGAATTTAGGAATGTATATTCCGTTCCTAGCTTATTCTTTGTGGCAAATTAAGCTGCAACTGTGTCAAACTTTTCTTCCTATGTAGATCTAGCACGGAGTCTTCTTTGTTGATACTCTGAATTCTTCACCTTGAACTGATATTTCATCATAATTTTCAATTTATATAACTGTACAAAATCTCTCTAAAATTCAGAAAAAACAATTAAAGGAAACCTCAACATTTTGAAAAAGAAGCGTCTTCCCCTCCCTTGGCTTTGTTGTGTTCTAGACTCATGGAATTCGCTACTTGATTTTTATGTTTGGTTTGAACATTATCTATTTTGTCCTCATTTACTGACTATAAGGATCCAAAATATTCAGTTAGTATTTTAATTAATTTTGTTTCTCTAATCAACTTCGACACAATTCAATCTTCGAAATTCTAAATAAAACAAAACTAAGTGTTAGTTGCATTTTTAAATTTTTACCGGAAATACATGTGTAAAAATATGAAAATTAATTATAAATTATGGGTCGGGGAACACAACAAACCAAAGACTTAAATGCTTCTTTTCAAAGTATTAAAGTGCTGCTTTTTTACTCCCCCACCAGTTCACGAATTTTTTATTTATCTATTTCAATTTTCATAAGCAGCAGCTTCAGTATACTCCTAATAAAATCACAGTACTCAAATATTTATTATATATTATATGGTTTGATGTAATTTACCTCCCAATAATATAATAACTATGAAAAAATAATAACAATTTGCTAGTCCTATATTTTATAAAATGAAGCAATGTACCTCCCTATCGAATGAGGTAAATTGTTTCATTTTGAAAAAATAATTTACTCATTTGCATTATTACAGGAAGTTGTTTGTATTTTTTCAATATATGTATATATATATATATATTCGTATACATATAAGATCAACATAAACTCAAATTTTAAATAAAATAAAATAAAAACAATTGGAGGTACTAAAAAGGAGAATAATTGTTGGGCATACATATACATAATAGAGAAGAGAAGAGTTGTGGGTTTCCTGAAAGTAAAGAGAGTAGTAACATCGTGCACTTTATTGTACAAAAATGTGGTCCTATAAATGCCTTTCCTCCTCTCCAACTATTGTTTTCCCAACTAAGTAAGATGGCTCCACAAATAACCTCTTAACACCGCAAATGATGCCTTCCTTACAACATCATCTCATTTCATTCAACTACCCAAATTCGGGGTCTGTCCTTATAAGTGCCGTCCTTGTTCTTCCCACCCTCCTCACCCCAACATTTAGGGCAACTTTACATTTTTTAAGATGATTGAGTTGGAATTGATCAAGTTGTGATTGATATTTGAATTAATCATGTAATAAATATTTATTCTTATGTTTACATCCATCAATTATCGATCTTTGTATTAATTTGTGACTGTGTTATATTAAGTTTACTTATGTTTTATTGTGTGATAACGAATTTAAATTACCTAGTCTATCTTGTAATATGTCAATATGCCCACATCAATCAATTTTAGTTCTATTTCATATCAAAAAAAAAAAAAAAAAAAAAAGTAGCTGTGTAAGACCATGACACCTTGGACGGGAATCTAGTAAGGCATATTAAAAGAAGAAAAAAACTTTCTTTAGAATTTCAATTGCCCAAATAGGTTCAAGAATCCACTCATGTTTACTCGAGGTCGGATCACACCTAACCTAATGACCCAAAACCAACATTGTCGACCATTCAACACTCGGCAGATGGAGATTTCGATATGTGGATATGTAAGTACAGACATTTGACCTTATAAATGCCCATAACCATTTGGGGCAAGTGTATGCCATATATTGATCGAGAGAGATATTCTTTATTTTTCTCTCAATCTCGCATCCGAGTTAATTTAAGCATTAGAGGATTTTAATTAAAAACCTTATAAAAAAAACTCAATTAATGTTTGTTTGTTTTCTCAAGACCCAATACTTATCTTGATTGGACTACCTTTAGAGTTACAACTATTTTAAACCCGAGTCAACACTAAAAAACTCATCGTTAATTATATACTAGTATAGATTTTAGAGTTAAACCAAATAAAAAGTACGTGAATACTATCTAATATTGAAGATAAAATATTAAAGAAAATATTTTTAAAATTTTATATATATATATATATATATATATAGTTTTCGAATAGATTAATTAGAGGATTCAAATGTTAACAAATTTTACCCACGTGAACGACCTGCAGCACTTATCAAATGGATGGAACTCGCACTCGACAAATGACAACATTTTCGTTCCAATTTCGTCGGCACGTCGTGTGCCAACCGACCTGATTTGGCGCATTCCGCTGGGCTTATCGGCTTCTTATGTGATAAACTCCAAATTGTCCCGCAAATATTATCCATCTTCGAACGTACGCACGCATCTAATCACATATCCATTCGAATAGAAAATATTACTATTTGAAATTTATTTAATTTTTAACAAATATTAAAAAATATATTTGCTTTGGATATTATTATTATTAAGTTGAGTTCAAATGAAAGATAATTAAGTGGATCGAGATAAGTTGAGTTTGGAGTAATTTTATGTTTTTTTTTTTTTTTAAGCTAATTAAATTTTGTTTTGGTTGAGTTTGTAATCATATATTGAGGAAAAATATTGTTCCAACTTGATTTCTCATGTTGAATCAATTGAATTCAATAAATTTCTAATGCCACCAACATGGTGCACGAGTAGTAAGATGTTCAATTCTTCACTTACATACATCATTAGTTTGAACTTTGAGGATGTAGAGCTCATCATTTTATATGGGTGTAATATATGATAACAGTGGTCCATTCATAAAGATTAACCAAGTGAAAATTTGGCTTCATTTACACAGTTAGGATCCCTTAATTGGAATGGACACAATCAATTTATCCAGATATTTATCTTTTTATATCGAATTATATATATATATATATATATATATATTTTTTTTTATAGTATCGAACTACATTGAGAATGAAATATGTCTCTTGAAAGAATAATCATACAAAAGGCCCTTGATTGAGGAAAGGGCAAATACAAAGTAGTTTTAATTTTTTATTACAAAACAATATTACATAATCGATTATATCAAGCGTCTCATAAATTATATAGATAAAACTTTATACAGTATGTATATTAAATGAATGAAATGCAACAGTAGCATACATTAAGTACCGATTTAGATTTTTTATTTCAAATTTTATTTTATTTTATTTTATTTTATTTAATATAGTACACACCACATACATAACAATTTCATCCATCATCTACTTTTTTAAGAAAATATATACACACTAAAAAAATAATTACTTACTGCAATTTTAATAGCTATGGACTAAAATTCATGATAAATAAGTTTTATTGACCATGGTTAAAAACAATCATTGCAAAAATATAAATTGTCATTAAGAAAAAGTTATTTGCAATGACTAAGAGTCATGATAAAAATAAAATCATGGCAAATATTTTAGCCACCCTCGTAGATACCACGACCAACAAACGTTGCATGACCATGGTGAATAACTGTTTGAATCGATTTTTATATTTTTAACCATGACAATTAACTCATAATCAAAAGTTGCATTTTTTGTAGTGACATCTACACCTCGGGTGTTGGCATAATTTCTTAACAGCCAAATTTCATGCATACTTCAAGTAGACAATATATGTTGGCGCTATTGAATTTTCTATTTCAAATTATATTACTTTTTTGTTTTTATAAACATTTATTCGATCATCATTACATATAAAATCATATGGAATCTAAGTTTATTTTAGCATTCATCTTTCTTAACCCATCACCCGAATAGCTAGGGGAATGAAGGAAATGGTAGATGCAAGGGAAAAGCCTCATGCAATACTAGTAAGCTATCCACTCCAAGGCCATGTAAATCCATCAGTGCACCTAGCCATCAACCTTGCATCCAGAGGCTTCACCATCACCTTCATCAACACCCACTCCATACACCACCAAATCACCTCCACCTCGGACGGAGAAGGCGACATCTTCTCCCAACTCCGCCAATCCCACGGCCTCGACATCCGTTACGCCACCGTGTCCGATGGGTTGCCGGTGGGGTTCGACCGCTCGCTCCACCACGACCAGTTCATGGCAGCCCTTCTGCATGTCTTCTCTGCTCATGCGGAGGAGGCCATTGAGAAAATTGTGAGACACTCGCAACCTGCTGTCAGTTGTTTGATTGCTGATACATACTTTGTGTGGCCGGGGAAGCTGGCTGAGAAATATGGGCTGCTTTATGTGTCATTTTGGACAGAGGCTGCCTTGATTTTCACATTGTATTATCACATGGATCTCTTGAGGCTCAATGGCCATTTTGGTTGTATTGGTAAGTTTCACTCTCCCATTTGATTTTTTCATGCTACCTTTATTTACATGAAACTGCAACAAGTATACATAAACAATCTCAAGCTTTTTGTAGCATTTTATAAATGTTAGAAAAATTATAAGAAATTGAAAAGTTTTTATTATAAATATATATATATATATATATATTTTTTTTTTTTCTTCGGAAAATAAGCTTATAAGATCTAAAATAAGACGTGATTAGGGCTGATCATAATTAGCTCTTTCTTTTTTTTTTAGAAAAAATGAAATTCTTAACTTATTTCTAAAATCTTGGAATTTCTTGAATTCTAATTAAATAATTAGTAATAAATTTGTCACTATTAACATCTTATAAGCTCCCTTATCTTATTTTATTAAATACTTCAAAAACTTTTTCAAAATAAGATCTAACATATAAATTTAAAAATCATCTTTTAAATGTTTTAAATGAATTTAAGCAAATGTCCTCTAAATTTTGGGAAATTCTAATCTAGATCAAATTTGGCCGAATTTGAACGAATAATATAATACGTACAATATATTGTTGTATGATTGGTGTACGTGAAGTGAACAATCACATTCTTGCTTTGGGATTAGCATGGTTTGATCACACCTGAATCTTTACCCCTTCACATTCTTAAATTGTTCTCTGGTATGAATCACAATATCTGTTTCATCTCTCAAAACTTAAAATTCTTAGTATTATCGCCTCATTTTGACCAAGTTTGTGTTCGTGGATGTTATGATCAGATACTTGCGAGGATGAAATCAAGTACATTCCAGGAGTTGAGTCTATTGAACCAAAGGATTTGACCTCATTTCTTCAAGAAATGGACACAACAACAGTGTGTCACCAAATTATATTCAAAGCATTCATGGATGTAAAGACTGCAGATTTTGTGCTCTGCAACACGGTCCAAGAGCTTGAACACGAGACCATCTCAGCCCTGCAACACAAGATCCCGTTCTTCGCAGTTGGCCCCGTTTTCTTAACAGGGTTCACCAGAACCACAGTCATGACTAGCCTGTGGGCCGAGTCGGACTGCAGCCGGTG
Organism: Sesamum angolense; assembly: GCA_034509725.1. NCBI lineage: Eukaryota > Viridiplantae > Streptophyta > Magnoliopsida > Lamiales > Pedaliaceae > Sesamum > Sesamum angolense. The sequence continues at coordinate 14,947,058 of JACGWL010000002.1, forward strand.
GCTCGACTCCAAGCCTCAGGGCTCGGTTCTGTACGTGTCCTTCGGTAGTTATGCCCATGTTGCTAAGGCTGACCTAATAGAGATAGCTAAGGGTCTTCTCCTTAGCAAAGTTGACTTCATTTGGGCTTTAAGGCCTGATATAGTAAGCTCCGACGATCAAACTCCTTTGCCAGGTGGTTTCATGGAGGAAACAGGCGATCGTGGTATGATCATACCGTGGTGCTGTCAAACAGAGGTGTTGGCACACCCGGCCGTTGGAGGGTTCTTGACGCACTGTGGCTGGAACTCAGTACTGGAAAGCATTTGGTTTCAAGTCCCGATGTTGTGTTTTCCTCTCTACACTGATCAGTTCACTAACCGGAAACTAGTGATCAATGACTGGAAAATTGGGATTAATCTGTATGACAAAGTGCGGCTCACCAGCGTTGAAGTTGCTGAGAAGATTAACCAATTAATGGTGGGAAAGATTGGAGACGAGGTCAGAGTTTCAATCAAGAATGTGAAGAGTACGTCTGAGAAGGCTTTGGCAGCCGGCGGATCGTCAGAGAAGAACATTGATCGTTTCATCCAAGAACTAGAGGGTAAGATCCAAGAAAAGAGGTAGGAATGAACGAAGAAACTGTTTCGCTACATTAGCTAGTTGTTTGCTGTACATAGGTTCCTATTGTATTTGTCAGGGATATACAAGCATGATTACAAATGCATAGATACCCTGGCAGTCCATGCCGAAAATGATGAATAGGATCACGTGTGTCAATATAAACATACTCGAAAAGGCGTTTAGACAAAGGGAAGCAATTACAAGCAGGACTAGTCCTTGGTTCAATAAAAGACACATGAAGAAACTCACTGCAAAGTACATCAATAAACGGAATTCGTCTCGTAGGAAATAGAATCACTACTTGACGGGACGGAGATTAGAAACAAAAACTGTATAGTACTGCAGAAATGTTGCCCAATCAAAAAGACAAGTGTCCGGAATGATTATTCGCTTCTTCATCGATATATATATATATATATATATATGCGTGCTGTAAAACAGTTGAAGACAAACTTATTACCAAAATGATGTCAAACATGAAATCTGCGTAACTGCTTAGAGAAGCAATCTGCAGCATTTATTGCATGCCTTGCAAAATTATGTAATAATATGCTGCACACCATCAAAGCAAAGGTTGATGAACTCATAACAACACCGTCATGAATTTATTTTTCGTTCGAATCTAGTTTGATCGAACCAATCTAATAATCAATGATTAAAATTTCATTCATAAATCATAAAAAATTAAAAAATAAACAATGTCAATTTCTATATTATCATAGAATTCTAATGATAACCTAGAAGATGAACCATAAAATCATTCTTACTATTTTTCTTTGTTATTTTGCATTTTAATAACTTAAAATTTTAAATATAATCCAATATACATATAAATGAGACTTAATTAAAGTCTTCAGTATATATGATTTACTAAATTGAAATAAAAATATACATAAAATAAAAAATTGAATACGAGGCTTAAAGTCCAAACACATCTACGAATATTATTCAAGTAGGTAGGTATATACGCATTATTGTCGATCCATTTGTAGATGAAATATATATTAGTTTTAGAGGTATATTTAATATGTGTGCGTAATAAAATAAGAATTTATTTAATAATTAATTTACTATACAGTAATAGTTAGTTACAAACAAATTAATATAAATAAATTACAATTAAGTGGAAAGACAACCAAAGAACAAAAAGTTAAGCTATTATTTTTTATTTTTAATTAAAAATTAATTAATTAATTTAATGAATACACGCTAAAGTGACCCGCAACGCCCCGCAACTTTAATAATACAGTGCAGTGCAGGGATATAAATATATGACGGAAAAATATCTCTATTTCTTCAACTCATTACTGTTTCCTTTCTTCTCCCAAACGAAACCGCATCTCTGAATTCTCGAATCCTCTGTTCTCAGATCTCCGGAGATATGAGTCATCAAGCTGAATCATCGGACTCGTAAGTATACCCTAACTCATCGTTTCCTCACTCAACTAGCCTCCATTCTCAGATCGTTTTATTTTATTTTTTCTTTTTTTGATTTTTGTGGTTGGAGTAATCGCCGTGGGAATCTGACGGTATTTGCTGCTTGTGGACAGGAAAAGTGGGAAGAAGGACTTCTCGACCGCGATTTTGGAGCGCAAAAAGGCAGCGAATCGGTTAGTTGTTGATGAGGCGGTCAACGACGATAACTCTGTCGTTTCACTCCACCCCGCCACCATGGAAAAGCTTCAGCTTTTCCGTGGAGACACTATTTTGATTAAGGTTCTAAGTTTTTTTATTTCGGCAATTCTTGTTTTTAGCTTTTAGTGTTAGAAAGGGTTTCTCTTGTTTTATCGTAAGAATGTTTTAGAGCTATTTCGTTGGGGAAAATCCATAAAGGAGTACAATAGTGGAAAATCGTGGATGAATTTGCTTATTTTGGTTACAAATCTGAATATGAATTATAAGCGGACTTGGAGGGAATTTTTTTTACTAATTTTGTTAATCAGGGTATGTCTTTTGATCTGAGTGAAATACTGAGTGCAAATTGGAGTTTTGAGTTAATTCACAAATGAAAATTTGTATCCTAGGTTTGATTAAGTTGGGTAAATGAGAAGGATAAATAGAATGGTTAAATTGAGACCTATTATGTGTTGTGGTTGAGGTCATTGATCTGCTCTTGGTCTTATTATTGATTTGTTTGGTCACTATGGTGGTATGTTTCTGCTCAGAATTGGATTCACCATTTATGAGCACAAATGCCAAGTCTCCCCCCAATGGTCTTTTACCAGGGCGAAGCAAGAGTTCTTATGGTGTTTAACATGGTGTTTCAACAATGGTTATTCCCCAAGGATGTCTTTAAGATAGCTGCATTTGAAGTAATATTTGTTGCTATTTATATCTTGTTTAGGTACACAATTCAATTTTTCCTTGAATACAACACTGGTTATACAGATTTTTTAAGGCCAGTTTGTGTTGATGCTATGGTCATAGTTGTATGTCGGAAATTGGCAAAGTGTTTAATATTATTTATGGCATATCATCAGGGGAAGCTAATACAAGATCTGACAATATGTTATCTGTGTTCTGATTCTTTCTTTATTGAGTATTCTCTATTCGATATATGCAGATTCTATATGCTTGCATTGACCTTTTTGGATGCAATTTATTTCTTTTTTATGCACTAAAATCTTTAGCATCCTGCTTTTCGTGACTTCCAGGGTAAGAAAAGAAAGGATACAGTCTGCATTGCCCTTGCTGATGACACATGTGAAGAGCCAAAGATTCGGATGAATAAGGTTGTCAGGTCAAATTTGAAGGTTCGGCTGGGGGATGTTGTATCTGTGCATCAGTGCCCTGATGTTAAATATGGAAAGCGTGTGCACATTCTGCCCTTCGATGATACAATAGAAGGTCTCACTGGGGATCTTTTTGATGCATATCTCAAACGTAAGCCCTTAAATTTTGTTAGCATTGTTATATCTTTCCTGATTAATATTAGTTGAAACCAAATGAATACAAGAGTTGTCAACTGTTAATATCATTTGTGCAGCTTACTTTCTGGAGGCATATCGCCCTGTGAGGAAAGGAGACCATTTTCTTGTGAGAGGGGGGATGAGAAGTGTGGAATTTAAAGTCGTTGAGACTGACCCAGGGGAGTATTGTGTTGTGTCCCCTGATACTGAGATCTTCTGCGAAGGGGAACCTGTGAGGAGAGAAGATGAGGATAGGCTGGATGAGGTTGGTTATGATGATGTTGGTGGTGTTAGGAAGCAAATGGCTCAAATCCGTGAATTGGTGGAATTGCCATTGAGGCATCCACAGCTTTTTAAATCTATTGGCGTAAAACCTCCCAAAGGAATCTTACTTTATGGGCCCCCAGGTTCTGGAAAGACTTTAATTGCTCGAGCTGTTGCCAATGAAACTGGTGCTTTCTTCTTTTTGATTAACGGGCCAGAAATTATGTCCAAATTGGCGGGAGAGAGTGAGAGCAATCTGAGGAAGGCCTTTGAGGAAGCTGAGAAGAATGCTCCATCTATTATTTTTATTGATGAAATAGATTCAATAGCACCTAAGCGAGAGAAGACACATGGAGAAGTTGAGAGGAGAATTGTTTCTCAACTCTTAACTCTCATGGACGGGTTGAAATCTCGTGCCCATGTTATTGTTATGGGGGCAACTAACAGGCCAAACAGCATTGACCCAGCTCTTAGAAGGTTTGGTAGGTTTGACAGGGAAATAGACATTGGTGTTCCTGATGAAGTTGGACGCCTTGAAGTTCTCAGGATTCATACCAAGAACATGAAGCTTTCTGATGATGTACGGCCTACACCGCTCACCTAGAATTTACACACAGTTGTGCTTGGAACTGGATTTACTCACACTGATGAGAGTTTTATGATTTTGCAGGTTGATTTAGAAAGAATAGCAAAAGATACCCATGGCTATGTTGGTGCCGATCTTGCAGCTCTCTGCACTGAAGCTGCGCTCCAGTGCATCAGAGAAAAAATGGATGTTATTGACTTGGAAGATGATTCAATTGACGCTGAGATACTAAACTCCATGGCTGTAACAAATGAGCACTTCCACACTGCTCTTGGGACAAGCAATCCTTCTGCTTTGCGTGAGACAGTAAGTGAAGGCTAGACGATAATAGCATCCACGTATCATCATTATTTATTCATTTACTATCGTATTTTATTTTCGTTTATATCTTCTGATTTGTTGAACAGGTTGTTGAAGTGCCTAATGTTAGTTGGGAAGATATTGGAGGGCTTGAAAACGTCAAGAGGGAGCTTCAGGAGGTAAAAACAATTATCAAGTCAGATATGAATTATGAATTTTAAAGCACTATGTTTAGGGTACTACACTGCTGAAGTTGATTACTGCTAACCTCTTTATTATCTTGTAGACTGTTCAATATCCTGTGGAACATCCAGAGAAGTTTGAGAAATTTGGTATGTCGCCTTCGAAGGGTGTTCTCTTCTATGGTCCTCCTGGATGTGGTAAAACTTTACTAGCCAAGGCAATTGCAAATGAATGTCAAGCCAATTTCATTAGTGTAAAAGGACCTGAACTGCTGACGATGTGGTTTGGAGAGAGTGAAGCTAATGTCCGTGAAATATTTGACAAGGCTAGACAATCTGCTCCGTGTGTTCTCTTCTTTGATGAGCTTGACTCTATTGCTACTCAGGTTATTCCCTTTCCAGTTGTTAATGATCGTACATGGTCTTGTCTTTATGATGAATTAATCACATACTAGTACGAGTAAAAAGGGAATCAATCATCCAAAAGTCAATTTCCTGGATAATGCCCTGACGTAAGTTAATAGAAGAAAGAATACCACAAGCAGGAGCTGCATTAGTGTATATATTTTGCTCAAAAACAATAAATTCTTAGAGGGAATCTTGGTATTTGGTACAGAGAGGTAGCAGTGTTGGAGATGCTGGTGGTGCTGCTGACCGAGTTCTCAACCAACTTCTGACTGAAATGGATGGCATGAATGCGAAAAAGACTGTTTTCATAATTGGGGCTACTAACAGGCCTGACATAATTGATCCTGCACTTCTTCGTCCAGGTCGTCTTGATCAGTTAATATATATCCCCCTGCCAGATGAGGATTCTCGTCATCAGATCTTCAAAGCTTGCCTCCGAAAATCACCACTTTCCAAAGATGTTGACCTGCGAGCTCTTGCCAAGTATACTCAAGGGTTTAGTGGGGCAGATATCACAGAAATATGTCAGCGTGCTTGCAAATATGCCATAAGAGAGAATATTGAAAAAGTATGCTTTCATCCACTTTCCTTGATTACTTTTCCTCCATACTTCTGTAGATATTCATATCTTGTTAATGTGTCTGAGAACTACACAGCCGGATTGCCAGAATATTTATACTAATATATTGGACTTATCAAGATTGACAAAGGATCTGACTGTTTGATGAAGAATGGATGTTGAGTTGTTCTTCTTAAACAGTGACCTGCAGATACATAACATTGGTTATCCTTTTCTGTTCTTTCAAACTTGAGTAAAATCCCTAGCTTGAGTTATTCTTGGGTTGGTTTGCTGAAGTTAATCTTGTGAGCCATCAACTTGATTAAAATCCCTATTTTCAGGTTACCTAGTGTTATTATTTTTGGGAATTGATTTTCATTCCAGAATCAGGCATCTTCTGTGATGGTTATTTTAATAATTTGCTGCCCTGGAATACTTGGTTTGAGTGATTTGAGTAGGCCAGTCTGGAAGTTTCTACACTCATGACATGTACGTCCATTTGCCACAGGACTTTTTTGCTTTCCCTGCCCTCTAAAGAACTTACTTTTTAATGGAAAGTAGCAAACTGTTGAATTTTGCTTTAACAAGATGTATTTTGTTGGAAAAAATTGTGTAGTCTATTGCTTTCAGGTTATTTAATATATGGTGAATAGACTCAGCTTGAGCAAGCTCCCAAAGAGGCTCCTTAATTGGCTTATTTTCTATGTAAAATGTAGCATCTAGTTGGCACGCCATGTTATTCCAATATATGCTTAACTGATTTATTGGTAACTTTAGCTATGTTTAAGATTTCATCATGCCTGCCTTGTTCTTCTATATGACACAGCTGAAATAGATTTCGTGGATGTTGCTTTGGGGTTATTAAGATGTAGTGTAATGTGTCTAAGTCTAGTTGAAGCCCAATGAACATATCTCCTTTTGTTATGCGATCGTCTATGGCATTTGCATCTATGAGGTTGAGGGATGGGCTTTCGACATTTCTGACAAATGGTGCTTGTTTCAGGACATAGAAAGGGAAAGGAGAAGAAGGGAAAATCCTGACTCCATGGACGAGGATGTTGATGATGAAGTCTCGGAAATCAAGCCTGCGCATTTTGAGGAATCCATGAAATTTGCTCGTAGAAGTGTCAGTGATGCTGATATACGCAAGTACCAAGCTTTTGCTCAGACCTTGCAGCAGTCTCGTGGATTTGGATCTGAATTCCGGTTTGCTGAATCTGCAGCTGGGACGACAACTGGGTCTGACCCATTTGCATCCTCGGCTGGTGGAGCTGACGAAGACGATTTGTATAGTTAGTGTCCCAGGACTCCAGGATTTTACTTTGCAGCAACTCCCGGTTTCAATTAATTATGCACTGTTATTCACTAGAATGGGTGATCACTGCTTAAAAAACAATTCATACTTTTCAGGACTTATGGGGCTGGATTAACTTGGAAGTTTATTTTGCCTCCGCTGATATATTCTCTGTTCTTTTATGGATTTAGCACTGGAATATTGCCTGAAAGATTATCTTATTCTAGGATTCATCCGGGAGCAACTCTGCTGGTATGGCTTGTGTGAATGGGTTAAAACTTTTTACTTCTCAAGAAACATTCATTCTGCATCGAAATCTGCTTCCTGAATTTTTCTCTATGACTGGTTTTGTTTCATTTAAACTCCAAATGCTTCAATGTGTCCGGTAGAGAAAGATTCGGAGTCTGGCGATTGGCTGAGTTTTGCTGTGACTTAAAGATGACAAATTTCTTTCAACTGGCAATCCCCTGAAATGAAATTACTTCTGAAGGAAGTTGAGAATAAACTTTGGGTTAAACAATTCATTCGTCATTTTCCACTTAAAAACTATTCCAGTCTAGTTTCTGCGCTAGCATCGGACTTTCTGCATTGTTGGCCCACGTCTTTGGATTAGTTGTTTGTTTGTGGTAATGTCACACAATTGAAACTAAGATAATGTTGGTCAATCCACCAGAGCTCTTCGGTTTAAGGTTTTATTGGTAACTCCAATCTTCTTGTGTAAGAAAATGAAAATACCTCGCCGTCAGGAGGGATATTTTAGCTTTTATAATGAATTCGGATTCTACAGCAGGCCGATAGAGGAATTATGTTATGAGTTAATCGGAACCTGAGGCGGAGGCACTACGTCATGAGTGGTGAAGAGCCGAGCCAAGGTTTAAGTAATGCCTTGATCCTCATGACAAAATATAGGAGTTGTTCTTAACCTATTGAGAGGCAAATACTCATCAAAATGGGCGTTTCAGTATCGGTCGATTGCTTTTGCAAGAGTTCAACCCATTATACATGATATTTAATAATGGTAATTTATATTGACAACCTTTTAGGTGAAAAAACTTACCTCCTTGTGTTAAATTGCATTGCCACTCCTTTTTCGAAAATTGTGCTTGTAATTTTACAAAGGTTAGAGAGCGTTTATATAATTAGATTAAAATGGCGCCAATATAATTTCCCTTAAATATTTGTGAAGACCTAACATCACAGTGGTGCCAATATAATTTTCCGTAAATATTAGTTGAAGGTATATAAAATTTTAGAAACTTTAGGGAGGGTGTACTATTTACATTTGAAACAAACTTAAAGGGAGGTATATGTAATCATCAAACAATTTAATTAGTAATTCTAGAGTACAATTGAATTTTCATTCAAATTATGTGCCTAAATCAACAAACTCCCTTGATATCATTAATGGTTGAATCCATTTGTTTTACAGTAACAAATAATAACAGTATTATTAGGTATAATTATCTAAACTTGAAGGAATTTACATATAATTAATTAAACAAAAATTTAAAAAACGACGTTGTAACTATCCCTAAATAAAACACACAAGAATGCTTTCTTGCGTGTGATTTAGGCCGACTACTTCTTGACTCAGCTAACAACGACATGTTGGATTCAATTAATCACAAACCAATTTCTCAACTCGTGAATTGTAATAAATAAATGTAGGGGTCCAGATAGAGATGATAAGGAAGCAAGATTATATGTCACATCTCCAAGAACACGGGATGTTAACACCCTAATAATCGTCTGATTAGTTTATTGTTGTCAGCTCAAAATTATCAGGAACAAGCTCAGTTGACTAACTGCAAGTTGGAAATTATTAAAACCTTAAACCATGTTGTTTAATGTTTAGGTCTCTGTCTCGATGGTGGAATGCCACTAAGTATATATATAAATAGCAATGATCTGGCAGACAATGATGTTGTTTATGGTTGAATATTCATCATGATTCTTCCAAAGCAAGAATATATAAACATCCCTGCCTGGATATTTTCAGATTCTGATTCAGGTCCACGACTTTTGATGTTACAAAATTATTACAAGATGATTATCTGTTCAGTTTGGAGTAGAAATTTATAGTCTAACTGTTAAAATACAGGTTCAATAGTACTCCAAAACTAAAAGGTCTTATTTATGTAACTCCCTAGTTATGGTATGTTTTTGAGTTTATCGATTGTCCAATATCTCAGTTTGTCACAGTCATATTGGGAGCTTTTGTACGGACGATTTAGTATTTTGCTTTCATCGTTGCGAAATTATTCATTCCTTGATTCCAACTCTTCATTAAATTGAGTAGCGGGAAAATTACAACTCGCTTTCTTATGATTTAACATAATTACGACCTCCTCGTTGTTTGAAAAATTATCAATACCTTCTAATATTAATGAAATTATGCAACTCTTGATGGAAGCCTGAATTATCAATTTTACCCTTACTGTATTTAAAAAAAAAAAATAAAAAAATCTAGACGAGGTGGATGAAAAATTCGTAAAAAAAAAAATGTCTACTTAATCCATAAAAAAAGATTGAGAAAATTTTATAAAATAAGTACAATTATAATTCATAATCCACTCAAATGTATTTGGTTAGTTCACGTAGAAAAATGAACAAAAATCTAGCATTTAACTATAATTACTTGAGTACTAAAAAGTGATATTAATAATAAATTCGGAAATCAATAAAATTTAAATCACTGATGAAAAACTTATGACGGAATCCCTGCCTGCCGACCATCCAGTCTTAGCTATGTAACAATGACATGTTTGATTAATTTGATCTCTGATCAATTCATTTTTAACTCAATAATGCACGATATCAGCCTAATATAGAGATGATAACTGCATAATCAAAATTATGTCATATCTCCCAAGTCTCGGGGATCTTAAAACGATAATTAACTTTTAATCATCTCTTATATATTATATATTAATAGTCAATTAAGGCTTAATTTGGAAACTATGAGTTAAATGCAATAGCCCTTCACAAATATTTTTTATGGGCAGAAAACGAAAAATTCACGTTTCCCAAAGCACACGTCACTTGCACAAAATGCAACTGACACTTGGTTTTTTTTATCCGTGTAATATTTGTTTTGTCCTCATGATAATCACATTCTCCTCCTATGGACTTTGGTGTAATTACATATAAATTTTTTATAAATTGATAATATCTAGTATTCCTAATGTTCGTTTTTATCTAATAAATAAATTTCTCTGTTAGTCAAAATTAATTGAATTTGCTTATATTAACAAAAAAATTGAATGAAAGTTGATATTTACCTGTGATTGATTGATTATTGACTTATTGTAAATCAAACAATTTTTTCGAACTAAACTACCTTTTAGTGATGAAAATATATCTCCTTAAATGCATTAATGCATGAAGACGTATGAGAGTAATTTGGTTATAAAAAGATTTATTTGACCTGCATAAATCAGTAATAAGTCAACCAAGATTAATATAATTCTTTTAATTAGTATAAGCAAATTCGGTGAATTTTGATTAATGGGGGGCTTATGTGTTAGACGGAAGCAAAGCTCAAGGATACAAGATGTAATTTCTCAAATCATAGAAAATTTATGTATAATTACACAAAATTTAACGAGAAGGGTGTGTAATTATCCGATATAAGTATGTAGATGCTAAATCACTTTTTCCATTTACAGGACAGCATCTAGTGGGGTTGTTCTTGAGTTGACTACAAAGTAAGAAATTGGTGTGTAGTACTGAGGTGTCTAATTTCAATGGTAGAAATTAGAATGCCAATATTGATTGTTTTATCCCACTTGATGAGTCGACTAAAAATCAAGTATATAAAATGAACTGCCAAAAAATATTACATTAATTAATTTGGGAATTGAGCTGCTGCATTATGATTGAATATTCAACAGGATTCTTCTCTGCTCGGTTAGCACTAATTAGAGTTGGGATCCGGAGAAAATTCAGATATATATGGATGTGGTTCTTCAAGGAATAAATGTAATTTTCGTTTTGTAATTTTTGTATTTTGGAGTTTTAGTTATTTATCTTTTTAGGATAATAAATAGATTCTATATTTACTTTTATTTTATTTTCTTGCAATTTTAATTGTTTAGTCGTTGGAGTTTGTAAATGTTGTCGGAAAAAAGCATGTGCCTCGCGTATGCTGCTTTTCTTTTATAAATAATTTTGGGCTTTTATTTCTATTGATCAATTTAACGGACCAAAAATCGTAAAAAATTAAAAGTTGCAGGATCTAATTATTACCTTAAAAAAATAAAAGACTAAAACGCCAAAATGCAAAAAGTGAAATTTGCTATCATGCTTGTAGAAATTGGCCAATGGGAACACAAGCCCCAAACTGAGAAAAACACGTCGTCGCGGCACATCCTTTTTTTTCTGGCAATATATACAAACTCCTGTGACTGAATGATCAAAATTGTGAAAAATTTATAAGTTACACGATCTATTTGCTATCCTAGAAAGATAACATTGCAAGAAAATGGTGTAATATGTTTCATGCTAATATCAACATCGGATTAATTGGCAAATAAAATTTTCACTATAAATTTATATTTTTATATATACTTTAAACAATTTGTTGCTAAATTAGCAAATATTTTTTGTTGCTAAATCTATTAGCAAGTAAATTACTTATATTAAATAATGTGAATTATCAATAAAAATTTTAGTTGATAATGAGCTGGATACTAATGAATAAGCATGTTTACTAATTCATGGTAAACCGGTTCGTGAATTCATGGTTTGGAATAATCAATAACCACGTTTACTAATTGGTCTGATTTTTTAGTAGTAAACTAGTATTTACCCATTGTAAAGGGATCGGATAATAAGGGCTCTCAAAAAAATTAATGAAAAAATTATAACAAAATTAAACTTTATAATATAAAAGTAAGTAGCTGATAAATAATCTAAATAATAATATGAAATAATATATATATATATATATATACAATGTATTATAGATATTTGAATAAGTTTAAATTATGTTACCAACTATTTTATTTTAAAAAAATCGGTAATCATACTGATCAATCAACCCGTAGCACTGGCAACCTGCTACTGCTGCATTCCATTATATAAAATCCGTCAGAATTCTCAATTTAATTGAGTTATATACGTGTCAGTCATATGTAATTTTTTGATTAATTTAATTTAAAAATAATTAAAATTATCAAAAACTTTAAATTACAGTACTAAAACTACATTTTTCCGCTTCAACAAAACAATGGTAAAAATTCAGAAGTACACGTACGCCAACGTATGCAGAAAGACAAAAACATGCACAAGCACACACCTTTTACATATATATATATATATATATTATATATATAAAGGTCTTTCAGATGCTAAAATGGGTAAATAATTCAATTTGATTTGGAGTTCCATTAGATTTAGTCCTAAAAATACTTTGAGAAACACATTCAGGCAGGCTTGGTCGATCTTAGAAGGGGAAGTCCAAGAAATTTGATTCACTTCACGCATCAACTATATATTTAGAGGAATCCATTTACAGTATATGTAATGTAATATTTTACATTGTTCTCTCTGAAATGGTAAAACACGTACGCGCAAATCAAACCCATTAGACATCCTTAATTTGATCACCTCCAAAGGTACACATAATCACAACATAAGACTACTTAGGTAATCCCCCATATCTTGCTCATCCATCTAAGGTTCTTAAATTTCTTGTCGGTCTGAAAACAGGCAAAGAATCTTTGCCATTTCGAGATTTCCAGCCCGAGCACTAAACATCAGTCGACGGGGTGCCGGAATGAACTGAACCTGGAGACGGAGCAACCCGCCGTCCCCTCTCCGATCTGCTGTTCTCAGCAAACTTAAGACTACCAACATGCATTCCCTTCTCTTTTTCTTCGTCAGTCCACTCGCGCCCGTAGTAATACTCTTCAGTTCCCCTGACGGCATCTTTGGAAGCAGGCACGAACATGCCACCCCACTGCGGGAAGTAGACCAATGTGACGGGAAGGGTGCAGCAAACTATCATTATTCCCATGTAAGATAAGCCCGTCGACGTTGAGAACTGTGAGCTCGTGAAAAACACTAACTGCGTCAATCCAGAGCCGAAATTGCCGCCAGCTCCTGTCATCCCTGAAATGATGCCTAACGATCGTCTGGAAATGAAAGGGATGATGCCGAAAGTAGCGCCACAGGCGGCCTGTGCTCCGACGGAGAATAGGATCATCGTTGCAATTGCAAAGGGGAGTCGGTTGGCAAGGCCTAGTAAGATGCAGAAAATCCCACCAAGAGTTTGGAGAGTCCAGAGAACCCATAGTCGACCCCTCATTCCGAATCTCCTGGCTGCAAGATCGGATGTGAAACCACCGAATGGTCGGGCTACAATGTTGGCCATGCCGAAAGTTGCAGCTATGGTTCCAGCAGTGTGAAGATTTAGATCAAACCTGCAGTTACCATATATGGATGAGTGACAATTTTGCTTGATGCTGTGGAAGAAGATCTATGGGAACTCTACAAGACTAGAGGCAAGTGAAATGACGAACCTGTCGTAGAAGTATTCAGCGATGACGTTATCGATTGTTAATTCGACTCCCATGGAGTACCGTAGAGGAGGACAAAGATCCAGGTTCTGTAATTTGTTAGGGCGTTCAAAAAGACCTGAATATGCAAAGAATCAAATTAATTAGTCAAAGTGATAGAGATGTGAGCGTGGAGCCTAATCCAAGAAAAAATTTGTTTTCTGGATCAAACTTTATATTTAGGGTTAAGTTTGAAAATTATATTAATATATAGTTGCAATTTTTGTTACTTTTGCTTTGATATTCCACTCATGTTCATAAATATGAAGAAATTGTAAGGAGATGAACAAACCTTTGAGAATTTGTCGGTCGCAACACTTCCCTTCTTCTTTAATGTGCCGAGGTTTCCATCAGGCAGGTCTTGGCCTAGCGTCATGACCAGAATCCCCATGATCACATGAAGCCAACCGGGAATGAAAAAGGCGATCCTCCATGCGATAAAAGGGGTTGCTCCAGCCTTGCGTATTATTTCATAAAGCAAAGGCATGATGAGCTGAGTCGCCCCTCCTCCCATGTTCCCCCACCCGGCGGCTGTCCCATTGACAAGGCCGATGATCTTGCTATTAAACATCGTGCTCATCCAATACTGGCAAGAAACGAACGTAGCCAGAGAAAATCCAATCATGAACCGCACGGCCACATACCCACCTGCTGACGACACAAACGACATGCAGAACACGGTAGGGGCCGACAGCATGATCAGGAATGCGCAGCCGTATCTCGGCCCCAAGAGGTCACAAACTGCACCCATCACCAGCCTGGAAAATATACTCCCTGAAACGGAAGCAACCCCGGCATTCCCAATATCCTTTTTCGTCAGGTTCAGGTTATCTCGGATGATGGGAACGAGCGGGGCTGCCGCAAAGGTGGAGACGAAACAGGTGAAAAAGGAGATCCAGGAGAGATGGAAAGTTCTCATGTGAGGTTTGGCAAATGAGAAGAGCTTGAAAACTGTGGCCTTGTGCTCTGAATCCACCGGCAATGCAAACTTGGCCGTTGCATCTGTAGGAGCAGTTGTTGGCGAAACGGAGAACGCATACATTTGTTCTCTGCCCGTCACTCCATGCATGGAGGTTCCAGGCGAATCTTGATCAACATGGGCCATTTTCACAGTATCGTAGACTTGGAAGATACTGAGGATGAGAAAGGGAAACTGCATACCAGGGTTTTATATAGTGAGGGAGCTGTTGAGATTCACGAAAGCAGAATCCAGGGGAGGCTGCATTTGGCGCTGATTCTTTTTACACAAATCCTAATATAAAATTGCCAAGGGAAACATCCGTGTTCGTGGTGTGGTCATTCTAGAGTCTCGTGGGGTGCTCCAAGGATCAAATTACCTGTTTACGGGGAAATTCGTGTATTTTCACCTACTCATAACTTTGAATCTATTGTCTGAAAAATTAAACAATTAGCTCATCAGATTGGTTGGCATAATCAAGATGCCCCTTTGGAGTACTGAAACCATGCATGTTTAGTATTATATTGCTTCACTTGGAATAATTAACCTGGATAGTAACTGGATACAGTAAGGTCAAACCATATGTACATTGAAAGGAAACACAATGTGATCCTCAAGTATAGGAAAATTATTCCACTTCTAGTGAATGAGCATATGAAAATTAATTAAGTATCAATCATTATATATATTAGCATGTGTTGGCCGAATTTTGTAATATATATATATATATATATATATATATATATGTGGAAAAAATGCAATTTTAGTCATGTAACTTATGGGGGTGGGATTTTTGGTCCTATACGAATTGATTTTCACAATTTAGTCCTGTAACTTTAAAATTTTGGCATTTTTCATCCTTTTGCTGCAATTTTAATCCTGTAACTTAGGGGGGAATGACATTTTTAGTCTTATAACTTAGAGGAATTGACATTTTTGGTCTTACATGAATTTATTTGCAAGACCAAAATTGCAAGCAAATTGCAATTTTTGGCAAAAAAGGACTAAAATTGCCAAAATTATAAAGTTATAGGACTAAATTGCTAAAATCAATTCGTACAGGACCAAAAATGCCACCCCTTAAATTACAGAAGTAAAATTACAATTTTTCCTATATATGCAGGCATCATATTGATTAATTTGGTATATTGTTGGAAAGGGAAAAATGTAATTTTCGTCTTTTATGTATGACGAAGAGATGCTTTTTTTTTTACTTCATTTGAAATTTATTTAGTATTGAAGGACAATAATAATAATAAAAAAAAAGAGCATATCGAGGGTATTAAACGTTGATGAAATTGTCAATTTGGCTGAAAAACTGTCCATGATTGGCAATTATCACGTGACACGCATATCATATTTTCCATCAAATAAGCAATTTTAACTGTGATAAATAATATTAATGTATCATGATCTTTTAGTTTAGATCATTTAAGGGAATAATTTAACCCTTTAGTTCTTATTAATGATACAAATGTTAGTGTACCATTGTAACTACATAAATATAGATATATATAGGGAGAGCATTTAATGAAGTGTGTTCCATCATTTTTATTATACACGAGGAATTAATAATTATTATAATGTAATTGAAATTCATATACATATGTACATACAGTATCGTAATAAATGGAACAGCATGTCTGGATAAGCATTGCCGTGATAGAACCTTAACTCACATCTCTTTACTTTTTTTCCTCCTTCTTCTGATCTACGATTATTACCCCAGACAGCAAAGTAGTACCTGCTGCCCCCTCTTCACACACAACACATTTGGATTAGGCAGGAAATTAAAGCTCAATCTCAGGAATACTTAACTTTGTATTTTCGTAGTCCATAAACAATTCTATATCAACTTACTTTATTTTATTACTTGCCATACCTAATGTAAATTGCACTCTTGATTTTTCTTTCATAATTTTATATTGTAATCTTATATTTCAAATAATTACAAATCATGCCTTCCTTCAGACTTTCCAAATTCACGATACCTCTCATTTTAAATTCATAATTAAAATTCCTTATCTATACTAATTTTGAAAAAAGAAAAAAATAGTCATGTAATTTATGGGTGGCATTTTTTGTGTCGTAATTTAGTCATGTATGTTTATAATATTGATAATTTTAGTCCTTTTTCGGTTAATTTGATCGAAGAATTGCATCTAACCCAATTAAATTATAATTTTTAATCATGTAACTTAAGGGATGCTGACATTTTCCGTCCTGTAGCTTAAGGGAGTTGGCATTTATGATCCTACATATGAATTGATTTACGGTACTAAAGTTGCAATTTAATTGGGTTATGTGCAAGTTATGTGCAAGTCGCGTGAAATTTTTCAATATATTAAAAGATTAAAATTGTCAAAATTGTACAGTTACAGAAAACGCAATCCCTTTTAAATTACAAGACTAAAATTATAATTTGCACTTCAAAAAATAAAAACGCTTTTACTGTTCAACGATAATCTTAAAATTTATTTATGATACAAGAGTTGAGTAAGGATATTAACTGGAATTATATATGGTAACTGCTAGCACATTGCTCTTGACAAAGATGTAATAGAGAACGCAACGCTCAATACTTCAATACCTAAAACATTAAGATCTCCAATTTTTTGTTTTGTTTTTAAGTTTTAGTACTTGAGTTCTTTCTCATCCCAACAAATTAACTAAAATCACAATCCAAGAAACGGAGAATTTTCAATAGTTTTTTGAAGAGTTGATGTGATGATGTATATATTTCATTCTTATGTATAAATTATATTAAAATATAAAAAATTAATTTATTATATACATATAGAAACAACCTATTACAGCGACAAATTGTTTACAAATATTTAACTAGCTAGACTCCTTTATGGTAAACCTCAGGCAACGAAAATGCCGACATCACCTAGTAACAAAATATATTTCCTATTAGGCCCTTCAACTTTTGTTTGAACTTCTTTTCGACAATTTTTTTTTTTCTTAATTTTGTGGTCTTTTTTGTTTAAAGACATTCAGAATAATAAAGGGTTTACTACAAAAAATTGTAAAATTTGTAATGATTTTTCTGGAACAGTCTTATCAAATGAAAAACATTTGCTGATTTCACATTTTTTTGTTAGAAGAATTTTGTATATTTGGAAGGACAAATAATTACAAAAGTCATTCCTACACAACTGTAAATTTATTATTATAGATTAATTCACACATAGGGATTTTTTTTTGAACCGCCTTTAACTCGGGAGGGTATATATAAAACGGAATATACTCATGACATACAAAATTATAACAGAAGATACGATCGAATAATTTGTTTCTATAAGACTTGTCAAACAAGTGCAGCATTCATACATATATAGAGAGAAGAAACATAAGTAGCTTTCGCCAATAAAACTACATAGTATAATATCATTGTTCGTATGATGACAAGACAATTAATGTTTTCATTACTAAAACAGGCAACAAAACATATATATCACGCATTCCCACATCATTTCAATCCACTTGCTCCTCCTCCAACTCCTCACGAAATTTAATTTCAATCATACTATTTTATATACTTAAACATGGTTTGGTGTTGAATTCGGCGGAGTAGCCGCGGAACCGACACGGCTGCCGCGTTCAGACCGGCAGTTCTCGGCAAACTTGAGGCTCTTGTGGTGCATACCCTTCTTCTTCTCCTCCTCAGTGTACTCAGATGAGTAGTAATGTTCTTCGCTTGCCTTGACGACGTCTTTTGTGGGCGGAAGGAACATGCTGCCCCACTGCGGGAAGTGGACTAACGTCACCGGCAGAGTGCAGGCGATGATCATTATCCCCATGTATGAGAGCCCAGTTCCGGTTGAGTACTTGGAGCTTGTGAAAAACAGGAGTTGAGTTAAGCCGGAGCCGAAGTTTCCTCCAGCGCCTGTCATGCCGGAGATTACTCCTAATGATCGTCGCGATATAAAAGGGATGATGCCGAAGGTTGCGCCACATGCGGCCTGAGCTCCGACAGAGAAGATGATCATGAAGGTGACGGCGAGAGGGAGGGAGTTGGCCCTGCCGAGAAGAAGACAGAAGGTGCCGCCGAGTGTTTGGAGGATCCACAGTGTCCATAGTCGGCCCCTCATTCCGAATTTTTTGGCTGAGTAGTCGGAAGCGAAGCCACCAAAGGGGCGGGCGACGATGTTTGCCATGCCGAAGGTGGCTGCTATGGTTCCAGCAGTGTGGAGCTTCAGGTCGAATCTGTAAAATAAATTAGTGTTTGATCAGAGTCATTGCGTCATGTTTAATTTGTGCATGGAAATCACGAAGTATAATTTATTAAAATTGACTTTGTTAATGAGTAAAATGATTATAATTATATGCCTTCTCCTCTTGAAATAATCAAAATGTCTCCTCTATGTAATTTTTTATATGCTATTCAGACCGTTTTGTTTGAACATGGAACATTTAAAAAACTGATGAAGGTTAATGCTGCTCTTTTTGAAAAATATAGGATGTAATTCTTCTGCATCTAATAGTATAAAACTATGCAATTTAAGATTTTTTATAATGAACTTTAGTTTTAAAGTTCAAGGGGTTATAGAGTGAAAAATTTTCAATTCCAACTGGTATTTAACATTAGTATTAAATTGTATATTGTTTACGGGTCTACTTTTAGATTATGTATTAATTTAGTTATAATTTTTATTTTCAAAGAGACATATGTAATTGGGAAATTTTTTGCCCAAATCAGGTTTGGTTGAATCTAACCAATCACTATGTGATTTGTTACTTTTTCTGAACCGTACACCAATCACATGACAAGTGTATTGCATTTGTCGTTTAATTGGTTCAAGTTCAGACAAACTAGGTTCTGACAAAAAAATTTCATGTAAGCATTATATATTTGGGATACTAAATACAAAATTAAGAAAATTGTGAAACGAAAATATGATAAAAAATTAAGAAAGTTGTGAGAAAGTATACCTGTCATAGAAATACTCTGCAATCACATTATCAGTTGACAATTCAACTCCCATAGAGTAGCCATAGAGGAGGACAAAGATCCAGGTTCTATAGTTTGTCACTGCATACCACAACACCTGAATATACAATATACACATTGCTCATTTCTCCAATTAAAAAACCAAAATTCATCAAGCAGCTAAAGCAGATTGAATCACAGAATGAAGTAGTTGAAATTGATTATTGAAAAAAATTAGTCGATCTAACCTTTCCAAATTTGTCTTTAGCAACTTCTCCCTTCTTCTGCAGGGCACTGAGGTTTCCGTCAGGCAAGTCCTGGCCAAGAGTCATCACCAGAATGCCCATGATCACATGAAGCCACCCCGGAATGAAAAAGGCGATCCTCCAGGCGGTAAATGGTGACGATCCCGTCTTCCTGATTATGTCGTAAAGCAACGGCATTATCAGCTGAGTGGCGCCGCCGCCCATATTCCCCCACCCCGCTGCCGTGCCATTCACCAGCCCAATAATCTTACTGTTGAACATAGTGCTCATCCAGTACTGGCACGAAACGAAGGTCGCCAGCGAAAACCCGATCATGAAACGCACAGCGATGTACCCGCCTGCCGACGACACAAACGACATGCAAAACACCGTCGGGGCCGACATCATGATGAGGAACGCGCAGCCATAGCGCGGGCCGAGGAGATCGCAGACGGCACCCATCACCAGCCTGGAGAATATGCTCCCGGAGACCGAGGCGACCCCAGCGTTGCCGATGTCGCTCTTGGTGAGGTTCAAATTGTCCCGGATAATCGGTACGAGCGGCGCCGCCGCAAATGTGGAGACGAAACAGGTGAAAAAGGAGATCCAGGAGAGATGAAACGTGCGCATGTGGGGATTGGCGAGGGAAAAGAGCTTGAATTTCTTGGCCTTGTGCTCGGAGTCCACCGGCAGGTCGAACTTTGCCGTCGTATCAGTAGGGACCATGGGAGACGCCACGGAGAAGGCAAGAACAGGCTCCCTGCCTGTCACTCCATGCATGGAGCTGCCTGGAGACCCTTCTGTATCAGCCATGAAATAATTAGAATTCTGGAAGGGTTTTGATGATGAGAAGAGGAGGGTTTGAAATGTGTTTGATTGTATTGATGAAAGAAAGAATTAGTAGGTTGATGGTTTATATAGGGTAAGGAGTTGACATTTTGGTTGGCTTTTAACGAGGCAGTGGAGTTGAGCAATTGTTTAATGAGAGAGAGAGAGAATCGCAGTTCGCCGCAGTTGAGCAATATATATTTTAATGAGAGAAAGAGAGAAAAAGAGAGAATGGCAGTTCGCCGCAGTTGAGGAAGAAGGCTATTAGCCTCACCGTACATCCCAAAGGATCATCTAAATATTCAAAGGGGATTCAATTTGCCAAATACAGCCTCATATTCACTGGAATCCATATTGCCAGATGTAACCTTCCATTTATCATCAAAAGATAATATACGGTAAATTACAACCATTTTTTTATATTTTTCATAATTACAAATACTTTTTATTTGTTGAAAAATTATAGATACTTCTTGATATTTGATAAAATTATGTAATTTTTGGATGAATGTATGAAATTATTAACTTTGCCCTTACTGTATTTGTTTTTGTTATTTTTTTAAAAAATAAAAACTTATAAAAAATTCAAACATGATAGATGATTTTTTTCCACTATGTCCATAAAAAAAATCAGATTTAAAAAAAAATTATAATTTTTAATCCACAATAATATTTTGGTCAGTTCACCATAAAAAATAGATTGAGACCTAACAGATTGAGCTAATTGTTAGATAGTGTTAAAATCAGGAGATATTAATAATTTTAAAAATAATTTAGTCATGTATATATGCGTGTGTGTGGAATTAATTCCTCTTATATTAATTTATTGGTTGCAGCAGTCTCCTGTATGTAAATTATGCTGCAATTTACTAAATCGAGCATGAAAGCATAGCTCATTATGATGTTTTCCCAGTTGGAGCATGTGGAAGTAAGCCAAGGGTAAGGACTAAGGTATTCCGCAAAAGTGTGATGATTGCCAATCTTGGAGATTATAAAAAACAGATATATTTTTCGGGGGGAATTATTATTATTATTTGGAACGGGAGAAATTAATCATATAGTTTAAACTCAATTTGACAAAGCATGTCGACTCTAAATAATTATGTTTATACTTTTGATTAAAAATATAATATGAGTATATATACCTTTTTCTTATTTATTTATTATTCTTCCTTCTTATCTCTCCTCTCACTTTATTTATTGTTTTCCCCTCTCTCCCTCACTTCACAAATTACTTGAAAAATTTACCTCCTCTTTTTATCATTTCATGTTATCTCGAATTGTTAGTCTTCACTTACAAAAAATCAATCAAGACGTACATGGAGATTGGATAAATACTTTTTGAAAATTTTAGCTTTGTGAGAAGAATGCTACTTGTACTTGAGCAAAGTAGGCACAAGCCCAGTTTGACTCTACAGTTGCATAATTAATCATAAAATAAATTAATTATGAGATAAATAATTTTGGCATAATTGATGTTAAATAAAGTGATAATAATGTTTGAATTCACAATTTCATAATTGATATATCATTATGGTTGAATTCCAAAACTAACCTCATATATTCTTATGTCAAGAATTCCACCAAGTGATTTATGTAATGGACGTATAATAAGTAATTATATGAAAAACAATTATTATGGAATTAAAAGCTATAAATTATAGTTTTCTTTAAAGCATAGTTTTGATATAAAAAAAATGATGGAACAACATAACAACTTGTAATTGCGCTCAAAATGTAGGTACGTAGGGCCAAACAGGCACTTGTAATATGAACACGGAACTGATCTTTGGGGACAAATTGTTGAACTGAAGAAGCTGCTTCCGTACGTTTGATATGATCAGTTCTTACACACTCCAATTTGCTTGAAATCAAGTGGGAATTAGTTAATAATCTCTCTCATTAGTCATTAAGCAGACCACAAGAAACCAATAGTTCAGAAAAGGTAAAACAGAAAACTAAAAAAAGAACCAAAAAAATTAACTAAGAGCTGGACACTAACCTTTCAGAACCCCTGAGAGTCTGTGCTTGGACTTCTGATTCCTCCGCAGACTAATTGGAAAACCGATTTTCTTTTTCTTTGTTTTTTAATTAATTTGAACTAGTTTATAAGCTTTTCGAACATCCCATAAACTTATAAGATGCTTTAAATAAATTTAGCCCAACACCTTCACACATAATTGGAATTTGAACGATGACTTCATGGGTTTCACCTTCACGAATTAAGTTAAATTGTTCTTTTTTTCCCCCTCGGTCCATTCTGTTAAATAAATTCACAGTACGATAAGCTGATATTACAATAAATTCATATTAAGTGAGATAAATATCTACGCGTCTGGTGAAACTCAAACTTACGACATAAAACTTATTCATGGACCTCAATCTTGACCATTGGATTAAGACATTATTAATTAAATTAAATTAAATCTTTTTTTTAACTCAAGATTTTGTGAATAATTTATACGAACAAATTTTGGGTGTGCGATAAGTCCTTGCCATGATCTCTTATCCTAATTGGCGGATAGGTGATAAGAGGGACTCTGTCGATGATTCGAATCAAGACATTATATATACTATTATCGAAGCATTGCGTGGAGATTAGTTCAACAGCTTCTGTACAACTCATCGCTACGCCAATTAATCTGAAAAAGACCACAAGAAAAGAAATAGCAAAAATTATATTTATTATTAGCAAAATCGAAATTTTGGTTCAATGACTATTTTAGTCCTTTTAGATTTGCCATTGGTAATTTTATTTATTAATTTATTTTTTTTGAGTAAATTGATCGTAATTACATTATGAATTTCAACGTCAATTAATATACCAATCATCAATATAATTTATTTATAATAACTAACAACTATTATTATAATAAATCAATACTCACATATTAATAAAATTAGAACCTAAAATCTTATGATCATAGGGTTTTAATTTCACTAATTAAGCTAAATTTGATTGACCATTGTACAATGGATAATTAAGAATACAATTAAAAGGCACTCGCTCTTCGAGGACATGTTACTCATATGAAAAAATTATTTACTACGACTAAAAGTCATGGTAAAAATACTTATCAGTCACCCTCTTAAAAATCACAACCAACAATCTTTGCATGATTTTGGTCAATAACTATTTACTACGACTATTTATTATTAATTGTAATAATTAGTCATTGTTAAATATTATATTTCTGATAGCATTTGAGGTTGTAAATACAATTTATTCAATCAAAATTTAATTATATCAAAATAATCATTTATGAAATTATTAGTAAGATAAACCAAATTGAAGGTGCTACTCATAAAAAAGAGAGCATGAAGATGATCATCACAAATCAATAAACTGCCAAACAGTTGACAATACAATTCTAGTGAGATTGGTGTGTAGGCCATTGGAAATTATAAGGTTGACTATTTTCTAACAAGCCAACAACTTGGGAATAATACTAAGAATTTGCAACCATATATATCCACTTATATAGTATTACTCCAAATTCTCTTCCTTTTGTCCATTATATAGTGCTTACGCCTAGTTGGATAGAGCATGTTGTACTTTTTATTTAAATTTTATTGTATATTTTATTTTAAATAAAATACATACATGTCATATATATAAATATAACGTTAAATATTAAATAAAATAGAAGACTCGTTAGTATTTAAAATTGAAAATTGAATCCACTCAACGAGGGACCATTAATTCATCTGATATTTATAAAAAAAAAAATAAATAAATACTACGTATTGTTAAATAAATTAAACAATTGCATTTCTCCTGCACAAATTCATTGTATCTTTTATTATAGGGTAAATTAAAACAATTCTCCTGAAATTTATTATAATTACGAATACAGTCTTATTATTTTAAAAATTACAAATACCTTCATGATGTTTGATGAAATTATGTAATTTTGGATAGATGTATGAAATTGTCAACTTTGTTATTACTGTATTTTTTTAAATTAAAAATTTATAAAAAAAATTGAATGAGATGAGTGAAAATTTTAAAGATTATAAAAAAATTATTCGCCTAGTTTATAAAAAATTTAATTGTAATTTATCTTTTATTATATTTAACGAAAATATAAGCAATTTGCAATGTCTGTGGTGGAAGAACTCTAGGAGGCTGTGAAAGGGTGTGGTGGATACGTATTCCGAATAGCGCAATGTGTCTTGATCAATCCGACAACTTGTCATAAACGGAGCATCAATCTGTTGACTTCATCATTAATTATCTGCTCTAGTTATTGGCAATGGTTAAAATATTTCAATCAAAAATAGTTATTTGTAATGTGAGGTCAATAATCATAAAACATAAGTTATTGGAAAAAATATAAAATAAAAAAGATTAAAAAATTATTAATAAATATAATATATATTAAATGATATAATACATTATTGCTAGTTCTAAATCCAACTTGTCTTTTTTATAATCATTTATTTTGATATCCGAATAGGAAAAAATGCAATTTACCCTTATGTGAAATTATGAAAAAGCAAATTACTCCCCTATGAAAAATAAAATAATAATTTATCTCCTATGTTTTTTAAAATATAGCAATTTATCTTTCTATATTTTTAAAATTGAAGCAATTTGTCTCCTTGGGCAGGGAGGCAATTTGCTTCAATTTAAAAAATACAGGGTCATAAATTGCTTTTTATTTTTCAGAAAAAAAATTTGTTCATTTTCAATATCACAATAGGGTAAATTGCTATTCATCCTATCCGAATATGAATAGTTCTTCTTGTTGCTTCACTTTGGTAATTTAGGTCTTAGTAGTTGTGTAAAATATGTATCTAATATATTTTACAAATTATGCTTCAATTTAGATTTATATTAGGGTAAACTACAATAACCTCTCTTGAGGTTTTGACATAATTACGAATAATCTCTCATTATTTAAAAAATTACAAATGCCCTTCTGTTGTTTGATGAAATTATACAATCCTTTTATGAAAGTATGAAATTGTCAACTTTGCCCTCACTGAATTTTTTTTTATTTTTTAAAAAAAAAATATAAAAAAATCGAACAGACGGGGTGAATTGAAATTTTTTAAGAAAAATCATCCACTTATTTCATAAAAATGTACAAAATTTTAAAAAATATATATATATATATATTTAATTTTTAATTAACAAGAACATTTTGGTCAGTTCACCACAAAAAATGAATGAAAACCTAACTGATTGAGCTAATTGTAAAACGGCTATTAAAATCAAGGTGATATTAGTAATTTTTCAAACAACAATGAAGTATTCATAATGATGCCAAATTTCAGAAGAGGTAGTTGTAACATACCCTTTATTTTATGTTAGCTATTTCTATTCACCTTATATTGAGTAAACATCATCTACTCACAATTAGAAAACAAAAAAGAAAAGAAAAGTGTCGGGTCTGCAGTTCTGGACTAGAGACCCGATAGGCCTTGAGCTGGGCTGCCTAGGATATGTGCATTACTTAATGTTATGAACCTGAATCGAATATTATCCTACCCATTGACAAATCTAATTGGATAAAATAAGATATCCAATTCAATCTCTTATTTACTAGCAATTTGCTTAGCAAGATTTTAATGTGGTATAAGTACACTGTCCATTTGCTTTATTGCACGGGATAAATGATTGATAGAATAACCCTACCCTAATGTAGTATAAAATTAGATAGGGATTGTTTAGTATTACACCTATGACTGCATGATGTAAGGTGCAAATGTCTCCTCGATTACAAGAATTATGAAGAACGTAGTTTTGCTCAATACCTACATGACAATGACAACTTCAGACCAAGTGATGGTTCAAATTCAGGCATCGGCGAGTTCTGGATGTTCATATGTTTGACACTTAAGGATGTAGTGTCTTGGTCACTGAGTGTAGCGTCTGAAAGACCGATTTTCGACTAATTGAATAAGCTATCCTTGATAATGAAGTTTACAGAGCACAAAGAACCTTTACCATAGCTACCTATGGAATTCCACTTTTTTAAGGCTAAATTGCAATTTTGGTAAATCTACAACTGCATCAATCAATACAGAGATAAAGGGCCGACAAATGAAGTAATATTACACAAATCACCTGCTGTTGTTTCACCTTCTTCTTGGCACCGGTTTGTAAAGCACAACAGTGACGAATTTTGAACGAAAACGATGAGTGACCCCGAGTGCCACTACTGATCGTGGTGGTTCTCTGTTCTCGATGTAAAGGTGATTTAGAGTGACGTTCTGGGGTGATGGAACGGATGCACAAGGATCACCGTTGGTTGGATGGTTTAACAAAGTATGCTGCAAGTGGGGGGGCAGCGCAGGCGGTTCTCGCCCTTCCTCCTCGTTTGCAGGGTAGACATTGTTGTAACTTGCATCTGGTGAACTGGGAACGTCAAATCCAGCGACGCTCACTTGATCCTGCAAAGCATTATACATTTACCAGCACTTCTGGAAGAGCAATAGAGTGTTAAAGTTTCTTGACTTACTTGATCTACCCCATATGGGCCGCTCATTTTATCCCAGCGAAGCAAAGAGCCTGAAAGTATTATAGAGATCGTTTATTAGCATTAACGCAAATACTAGGTGTACGAGAGAATCTAATCCAGCGACAGTTGATGCTTCAAGGAGCTGCATATTGTTAATTTTTTAAAGAAATTGCCATCTTGATTTTGGTTCATGAGATAGAAGAGGTAAAAATTTGGACTATACTACATCTAAAACAACAAAGAACACCGAACTCAAATTGCTTAAAACAGAACATGGTCAAATGACACCACAAGAGCATGTACACCATAATTCAAAATTTCAAATAAAGCAAAATAATCCAAATACGAGAAACAGAGAGGGCTAATACTAGAGCTAGTCTCAATCTCACAATCTTTGATTCCAAAAATGGCCAGTGAAGATGCTAGTAGAGCATGATGAACACAGAAACATTACAACCTACAAGATAATGAATTTCCATGTTTGATTGAAAAATAAAGAACTCCTATCTCAGTCAGTAGTTATAAAATAACTTCATTTCTGCATTGCTAAAGGGCATCTCTCTATTGATAACAAAATGGTCAGAGAAGTACAGACTTTGAGATTTTATTGAAGCTCCATATATTTCTGCAGGACTAACCTGATCTGCAATCATGAGA
Source organism: Sesamum angolense (assembly GCA_034509725.1). Taxonomy (NCBI): domain Eukaryota; kingdom Viridiplantae; phylum Streptophyta; class Magnoliopsida; order Lamiales; family Pedaliaceae; genus Sesamum; species Sesamum angolense. The sequence goes on from JACGWL010000002.1 coordinate 14,974,815, forward strand.
TTCTAGAATGAGAATATATCTAGGAAAGGAACATCCATGTGAGAAGAGATTCTCAGAAATAAGATCTCCACTTTAGGAAATTGCAAGATTATTTTGTGGATGTTACACAAACAAAAGAGGAACATTTAATTTGCAACAGAGCATGTTTGAAGATATAGTAACGATGCTTAATCTTGAGTTATGTATATAGAGTATAACTGGAAGGCCTATGGCATTTAGGTCCTTCCAGCTTGCCAGTTACAAGCTTCACCCTCACTATAAGTACTATAAATGATAATCTTTGCATTTCTGCCAAACAGAAACACAGACATCATGCAGCATTTCTTTTTTTCTTTTTTTCTTTTTTGTGATTTCGTCTCAGCCTTATTCTTTTGACACAAAAGTCAAGTGTCTATCATTGAGGTAAAGACAGAAAAAAGTTTCAGAATTCTCATTCTATTCTTGGCACAATTTAAACATTAATTGGTTGCATGTTTACCAACCAACGCCCAATCAGTGACATAACAATATAGAAACCGAAAAGACCATTGCCGTGACTCAGTAGCTATCCTCATTGTAGAAAGAATATTACTTCCACCGTATGAAAAAATATTAAGATTTAGCAGTTTTAAATTGGATAAAGATTCGGCGTAATTCATTTTTACATGAGACTACTTTCTGTAGCATCAGCCATCACATTACAAATGTTTCCACGCATCACCCATTGACAGTTAGTCAGTAGGCAACACGTAAAGAAATAAAGACATGTAACTGAAGCAGGGATGGCCATAACTCTATAACATTTTGATGATAGAAATGGTTTCAACCATTAGAAATCTGCAGAAAAACACTGCAAACTATATCTTGTAACCAATAAAAGCACCGACGGATTAAAATCCAACATCTAACCATCTACAACCATAGAACTCTGAGACATCAACTAAAACATAGTTAGCAGGAAATGCTATAAACAAGTTCTAGCAAATTTGCATTTCACCCAACCAAAATGCGATAACAAAAAGAGATACCGAAACGAAAACCTGATCTGAAGAAGTAACAAACAGTGATCAATTTCATAAAATTTACTTGTCATGGATAACAGAAATTATCTTCTGCTTATAGAAGAAAATTGAAACAAAAGAAACTCAACTCGGACAATCACATGCAACCGCTGCAAAATAACAGTTCATTTCACAAAATACTTCAAGATGCAAAACCGACAGAAAATTGAATATAAATGCTAATGAGTACAGATTATTGAATTATAAAACCAGAAATGAACCTCAGTGAAGTAGACTTGGTCGCTTCAGTTCTCAATCAACAGACTCTTACCCAAATTCCTCTTCAGTACTCAATGGAGAATGCGAGAAAAATCAAATCTTTAGGTAAAAGGCCAAAAACACAAAATTTTCATCTGCAAAAAGAATCCATGCAATAAAATAAATGTTTCAGCCCATCACATATTTCGCCGAATTGAGAGAACCCAGAACGCACAACTCTAATTTCCGATAACATAGAACAAATTCAAAATCCAATTAAGCTCACACTCCTTTACGAAGCTACAAATTAAATAAAAGCACGTAAAACCCATCAATGATTTCAACGCAAAATAAACTAAATAGAACATTTAGCACAAATTTCACCTGAAATACGGTAGCGTAGAAATGCAAAAGAAGAAGAAGAAATCCCAGAATTCATAAAGAATCACAAGCGAGAGAAAAGAGAAAAGAAGATACAGAAGAAATCTTTATTTGTAGCTTTTGAAAGAAAGAAAGAAAGTCAATCACCTAGTAAAATCCGCCACTGGATTCTTGAAGACTTATATGTTTGCGTCAATGAGTTTATGCATCAATTCCCTCTACTTTGATTTGCGAGAAAAACAACCCTTTTCTTTTTGCTTCAGAGCAGAGAATTATTTCACTTTTTTTTCTCTTTTGGTACAGAGAATAATTTTACATTCCTCATTATTATTTGTTGATGGTTATTGATTTATGTGATGAAGAAAACAAAGCTGAGCCTATAGTTGTTCAAAATTTATGGGCCTATACCTTGCTATTGGCCTCAGCCTGGCCCAATGTTTGCTTTTATATTTTGAACTAAATTGGAAGTGTAGCAATCTCAAATGTCTGTTAGCATAATCAGGTCCAATTTTGGTAGTCCATGAATTAAAGTTTGAACAATGCCTCTCTTGTAAGATGTAATTTGGCTTACTGTAATATATTGCTTGTGTAGTAGAAGACTCTTTAGGACCAACATATAAATCCAGCTAGTTAACGTATTCACGCTCTTAAAAATTGTTGATGTGCTAATCTTCACCTTTTCTAAATCGAATATTTGCAAAACTTTATGTTTTCTGTAATAATTAATTACCTTGTGATTATCACCAGTGTTTTGTAGGGTTAATAGCATTTCAGCCCCTGTAAATATATTAATACGCAACAATGTGGGTTCCTGAACTTTTTAAATAGAAGCTCATTGTCTCTCATATTGCATTGTTCTTTCTTTAAAACTCCAGGGAGGCGCATTGTATTTTTACTTTAAGAAAATTTTTCGCTTATTATGATTTTCATGTGGAGGGCTGTTGCATTTAGCCCAAATTTATAAATATAGTCCTTCACATGATGGTCAAGTTAACTAATTTGCCATCAATCCTAAATTTTGATGTGTGCATCAAACCTATGAAGCAGCTTAATGCCTACTTCTATTATTCTATGTATAATAAACTGTGCTGGGTGAAAATTAAACAATTGAAAGCAGGACAAAAATTTTTTTACTTGAACTTGCTTTCGTTGAGAGTCGAACTCAAGACCTCCGCTTACTAAACGGGTGCTCTAACCAACTGAGCTACGAAAGCGATGAGGAGTGTTTGTTTTTACATCAGTTTTGTACAAAAGATAAAGTGAAGATTAACTAGTAACTGCGGCTCTACGTTAATGATTTCTCTTTGTACAAATCTTATCATGATTCAGGGTTTGCATGTTTTCTGATCATTCTACTCCTCAAAGGAGAAACAAAGAATATGTGGAAGTGCATATTAAAATTTCTATAAGTTTGATACCAACAATTAAATTCCTTGGACTTGAAAATTGTAATTTGTTGGGGAAGGAAAAAAAAAAAAAACAGTTCGAGCGTAATACAACGAGAGTTCGACAAATCATTTCTTGCAATGTCGAATACGGCATTTGCTCGTCCAAAAAATAAAAAGAAAAAATAATTATAGTGTTGGACATATTATTTAGCGTATCAAACGTGTATGATGACACACTGGGATTTTCTTTACAATTTTGAGAAGTATGGTGGCTTAGAAAAAAAGAAAAAAAAAAACTTAATTGACTTTTCACTCTTGAAAATTGCACATTCTTTTTCTTCCTATCGGTTTTATTCCTCTCTTTTTCTCAATCTGTCTTCTTCGTATCTATTTTATGGAGAGAACTCACCAGAAGAGAAGTCTGAATTTATATCTCAAGCTCTACTTGTTTATAATAATGAATTATTTATGTACATTTTTTCAGCAATGTACTTGAAATTAAGGACTTATACTTAAAAAACACGTTCATATTATTTTTAATGTCATTTTCATTCTTTATTTTATGATGCCAAATATTACATGTTTTAATTTGATCAAAATAGGTAAGACATAGAGTACATATTATAATTGTGTTGGCGTTGTATCATATCATAATCTTTTTGAATTTTTTGTATTACATTATATATATCGTGTCCGTATTATTATATTCGTATTCATCTATACTTCTATACTAATATAAAATAGAAACCCCTCATACTCTCACAAATGAAAGTTACGTGATACCGTCGCACCATTTTTTTGAAATGCTAAAATTAACATTTTTATTATCTACTCTATCCATTTGTTTCTATATCTAAACTATATAAATAAGAAAATGCCATTGAACTAATAATATAACTAACTTATTTTATTTAAACTAATAAATTAATTTCTTTTCTTTTTCTTTTTTTTAAATTTAATATATTAATTTATATATTTACTCTTATATAATATATTTTAAAATATAAAAAATTATTTATTATATACGCAAAAACGACGCGCCACAACGACTAGTAAAGATATAAACTTGCACAAAGTTTATTATGTGAAATTCGTTAAATAATTTGTCTACAAATGCGGGCCCAAGCAAAAAAAAAAACTTAATTGACTTTTCACTCTTGAAAATTGCACATTCTTTTTCTTCCTATCGGTTTTATTCCTCTCTTTTTCTCAATCTGTCTTCTTCGTATCTATTTTATGGAGAGAACTCACCAGAAGAGAAGTCTGAATTTATATCTCAAGCTCTACTTGTTTATAATAATGAATTATTTATGTACATTTTTTCAGCAATGTACTTGAAATTAAGGACTTATACTTAAAAACACGTTCATATTATTTTTAATGTCATTTTCATTCTTTATTTTATGATGCCAAATATTACATGTTTTAATTTGATCAAAATAGGTAAGACATAGAGTACATATTATAATTGTGTTGGCGTTGTATCATATCATAATCTTTTTGAATTTTTTGTATTACATTATATATATCGTGTCCGTATTATTATATTCGTATTCATCTATACTTCTATACTAATATAAAATAGAAACCCCTCATACTCTCACAAATGAAAGTTACGTGATACCGTCGCACCATTTTTTTGAAATGCTAAAATTAACATTTTTATTATCTACTCTATCCATTTGTTTCTATATAAACTATATAAATAAGAAAATGCCATTGAACTAATAATATAACTAACTTATTTTATTTTAACTAATAAATTAATTTCTTTTCTTTTCTTTTTTTAAATTTAATATATTAATTTATATATTTTACTCTTATATAATATATTTTAAAATATAAAAAATTATTTATTATATACACGCAAAAACGACGCGCCACAACGACTAGTAAAGATATAAACTTGCACAAAGTTTATTATGTGAAATTCGTTAAATAATTTGTCTACAAATGCGGGCCCAAGCTCCCCCCCCCCCCCCCCCACACCCCAAACCAAAAAAAAGAAAAGCAACAGAGACTTGAAATCTTCAGTTTTCAGCACATTTGGTTATTATTTACAAATTAAATCCTAAAGCTTTTCAAGAGAAGGAATCGAAAAGAAATATCCTTGACCTGCATGCATGCAGTTTAATTAGACAATAGAAATCACAAGTGCAGTCCAGGATAATCTTTAATTAAATAATGATGGTGGACGGCGCTAATGGATTATGATAATTAGATGCTTAATTAATCATTAATACAGTGATGGGAGTCCTTGATTATCAATATTTTACGTCTTTTAATGTCAAAAGTAGAGTACTAATTACGCCTAATAAATAATAATTAAAGTTTGAAATGGGATTATGATGGCAGAACTCCAACATTAACGGCCCTGATAATCTTTTCTTCTACTTGTGTTTCTCTATTATTATTTTTTATTTTTTACCCAAAAAAATAACAAGAAAAAATATTTTGAATTATTTTAGTGTAATTTTTGTAAAATTTTTGGAGGCCTAGCTCAGTTGGCGAAGTTAGGGTCCATGGTTTTAGAGGTCATTAATTTGAAACCCGCCAGATGCGTGGGATGTTGTATGTCGTATAGCATGAGTTGGTCTACTGCACATTAGGCTTTGTTGTCTACTATAATAGTAAGCGTTATTGAGTAGGATATAATTATTGTAATATTTTTTGTTAGATATTGATGTCGATGGAAATAATTATACTAGTTCATTGCTCTTACTTCAAAGAATCAATAATCGAGGGTCATGTTGTATTTCAATTATTGGATTTAATTAGCGCTCACTAACTTTTCTACCATGAATAAATTATTTGTCATAGCTAAAAACCATGACAAATATTTTAGCTACCCTCGCAAAAATCATGATCAACAACTGTTGTGTGACCGTGGTCATAACTATTTACTACAGCTATTTAATATTAACTATAACAATTAAGTATAGTTAAATGTTAAATCAATTTTCATTCTTTTTTTTAGTATTGTCAAATTCAATTAATTTAATAAATATTTTTGTTAGACTGAATCAAATTCATAAGAGTGAGATGCAATTTTACAAAAACAAATAATTTATATATATTTACACCCAATCTCAAAAGTGAAGACTGTAATTATTTTTAAAAAGAAATTTAAATCAAAGTAATTTTGGACCGATTTATTTAGACCCAATCCAACTGTAATTTGACCAACCCATTTGGCATTTGCCACTTCTAAATGTAAATAATATTACTAATAATCTATGCTATATATAATTAAAAAAAGAGAAATTAGTGTCTCAATTATTTTAGTATATTAATTTTAATATTTAATTTATTTACTTCGCATCCAACCACTCTTCTAATTTCCCATTCCCCCATTTTCTTTTTTATAATTACTTCTTTTTATTTATGCATCTTCTTTTAACATATTATTTCTATAAATTTATGTCAATATCATTTTGTATATACTCTATTAAATAATAAATATTTTTATTTAAATAATAGTATAAAATTTGCACACATATAAAATGTGCCACAAATTATTAGTTACAATAAATTGATAGATGGGTGTTTAATATATATATATATATATATATATATATATAGTCCACTATCCTATTAATTATTTCTATATAAAAAAAAATAGTAATTCAAATTTCCTATAATCACATCTTTCACACCTAGTAATGATACTATTGAGGTGTTAGATGGCCATGTTTTATCACAAAATAATATGTGGAGAATAATAAACAAACGTTGCTGCATGAAAATCTGTCAAATTTTATGTGACCACCAATACCAATTAATGTTCCTTCAAGAATACAGATCATGAAATATAAAGACCAAGCAAAATAATGCATTAATTTACCATCAGGAAAAATTCAAAGAACTCCTGTGATATTAGAAATGTTCAAAAAAATTTAAAAAATTAAAGTATCAATTACACCCCTTATGATATGACAAAGACCCAAAAAACTCCCTAAGGCCAGGTTGATCAAGAAGTTGTGTGAGTCATTGTTCAAACACAAGGGTGATTTTTTATACTTAAATTTTCACAAAGGGCTTTTTAATATTTTTCCATATCACAGGGGTAGAAATGAATTTAACTCATTTATGATCATGAGTGGTGTTTGAGTCCCATTAGACTTATTGGTATTTGTCTACCTTTATATATATTAATACAATTTATTTATTATTAATAAATTAGATTAATGTATTTATCGAATTAATGAGGTATTGCTCAATAAATACACCTTTTTATAAGTGACTTTTTAAGGTCTTATTAACATTAATAAATTATATATACAGTAAAAAACGATTAATTTTTACTCTCCGAATATGAAGAAAGTATGTCTTAAATTTTTTTATTAATTACCGCTTTGTGGAAAATAAATTATAAAGATGTGATTAAAGTCTACTTAATGTTAATCATCAAACACCTTATTATTATTTATCTAAAAGTCCATTTAACATGTGTTTCTAGTTAATCTGCAAGGACGACATATATAAATACCAACTTTATACACAATTTTATTCTCACGTAAAAATCAATGAAAAAAATAAATACTTTTTATTAAAAAATCAAAATATAAAATTAACAGTGCCAAATTGTCCATCAAATTTCAATGGTCACTCAGATGATCACAAAGACTATAGTTCAAAAATAGTAAATATAATTAACACCCAGTAAGAAATTTCTTTCTAAAAAGAGGACGCAAAAAATTATATAGCGTTCGTAAATGCTTTTGATTCACTATAATGAAACGGAGCCAACAACTTACGTTTGTTAATTGATATTATAAATAAACATACTTATAATATCACAGGAATATAAATTGTATTTAACTCGAATTTATTTATTTATAATAAAAAATTTATGAATGAATCGACATCACTTTTTACAATGAAAAATTATGTGACACGGAATTTGAGAATGATATGAAATCAAATGTTGTAGGTGTGTTGTCAAGATTCTGATAGTTACGCGGTCTCTAATTCTTCTATGTCATATTATTTAGGATTAAATACATTTTGCACTTCTGAATTATGTATTTTATTTTATTTATACTCCTAAAATATAAAAAGTAATAAAAACACCCTTAAAAAAATAATTTGGCATTAGTAAGATAAAAATTCCCTTCCCACTTATTCCGATACTTTTTTATTCTACTTCCTAAAATATGTTTATTAAAATATCTCCCCAAAACTATTTTTAGTAATTTAAAATTTTACTCACATTTTATTTTTAAAATAATATTTATATTTTTTTTTTTTATAAATTATGGAACACAAAAAATATTTATAAGCTCAGTATATGCAAGTATATTTTACAAAGTAAATATATTACGTTAAAAAGTATATAAATATGTGTCAATGCATAATGCATATAATATTACAGAAATATGTTCTATAACTTATAAATTTTTATTCAATTACATGTCCACGTGATAAAAACATATCATATTATTACTTAAAAAATACAGAATATTATATATTAATTATATTATAGCTTTGAATATTTTACAGTATATATTTGCTCAATGTAATATTTTAAATTATATTGATAAATTTTTATAGAAAATTTTAAAATATATAAAATACAAGCAAAAATTATGTAAATCTTTTATCAATTGCATAAAAATTATAAGAATTGTAAATTTATGAAATTTATATAGATACTATACTCAGTATAAAAATTATAAATTTTGGTTAGTATTTATTTTTTAAAACAAATCTATAATAATTTAGATTATATTTAGGAGAATGATTGTAATAGAGATATTGTAGGGGTGTCAGTAATAACGGCTTTTTGGTCATAAAAACATAGTGTATATCATGAGGGATCATTTTGTTGTGTTTTATAGTTCAATGGTGTAAATGCATTTTATGCATAGTTCAGGGGTGCAAAGTGTAATTAGCCCTATTATCCGCACCAATTATTTGTGAAGTCAAAAATATCCTTCATGACAAAATAACTAACTTGTTCAACTTTTCAAAATTTATATTAATTGATATTTTTTACTTTTTTTTAATATAGTATACTGATTTATATATTTTACTTCTATTTATAATATATTTTAAAATATAAAAAATTATTTATTATATGCACACAAAAACGACTAGCATTCCAAACTCGTGCCTGTTTGGCTGCTTGCCCGACTGATAATTCTCATCTTATTCCATCCGATCGATCGAGTCATGTGGTGTTTGATTGTATATTTGATTTTGTTGTTTAATCAGACAAAAAATACAGTAACATTTCAAATTACGGATACAATTGAAAGTATCTCAATAGTTAATATAAGTTTGTTTTTTTTTAATTTTATTATGATAAAAAGCGTACTAAATATTTTCTTTTTCATAAATGTATGCATAAGTAATTACAACGAACTTCTCTAAAATTTATCATAATTATAAATATTTTATATTATTTAAAATATTAATAATACGTTTCTAAAATTAATAATCTCGTAACAAATACCCGTTGTAGAAATTATTGTTAATTTTTTTTTTAAATATATATATTTATAAAAAATTAAAATATTAAGATATTTATAATTTCAAAAGACCCCCTATAATTTATCCTATTTTCCTTTAGATTTCGCACGCTCATCCAGTGTGTCCCGACTACTATTTACAAATTAAAGTCTTGGTTGGGGAAGGGGACTGGTGCAGTGGGGGTTGGCGCGTGTCACATGGCAAACAATGATGGGCCAGTTTGAACTCCGGCAAGCCCTCGTGAAAGGCACGTGAAGTCTTCCCCACCTGAAAAAGATCTTGTTGCGCCCCACCTCTGGCCGCCGTGTGCCACCACTTTAAATTAAGCCACAAATTCTCACTTTTTGGCTTTTCATTGTGGGGACCAAACTTGAAGATTTAGCGATCTATATATATATACAATAGGGTGGGTGGTGTGAGTAATTTTCAAAATTATAACTTAGATTACGACCTAATTTTATTTAAATATCATTCATAATTATTGGGTCTAGTTCGGGTGCCAGTTTGAGTATAAGTATGAGATAATACTTATATATACATTAAAATGTTTATAGATTATTTTATATTATTGTTTTAAATCATAATATAATTCATTGTATTTATTAAAAGTAAGCATAAATAATTATATATAAATTTTTACATATGTATGAATATACTTTATATAAAAATATATATAATGTTAAAGAATTAATTTTGGGTCGAATTTGGGTTCAAGAGACCAAGATCAAAAACTCACCCCAAATTTAATTATGATTTTAAAACTCGTTCAGAACAGAGCAAGTTTAGGAATAATAATGTAAAACAATATAAAAGTTTAACACTATTTAATGACATACAATTCAATCGATTTATAAATAAAGGGCATAAATATAAATTTATAGTTGAAAATAAGAAAGAATTGCACAAGTCGGACATCCAGCTTTAAAGGGTTTTCTATTTATTTATTTTTGTTTGATAAGGGGTTCTTGATAATGTACTTTTTCAGAATCTTTTCTGAACATTCCAATTTTCAACTATATATCACGCTTAGCCAAAAACTATATCTTAGTTGAATTTGAGAAAAAAATTTAAAAAGAGAACTCAAATGATTTAATATTAGAAGGAAAAAGAAAGTTGATATTTTGTAGCATTCTCTATTGATACTACGGCTATATCTCCTCCAAATATCATATTTAATAACCCCTATACATATATGTGTGTATGTGCACGCGCATGCCCCATAAGGTAAACCATCATAAATAATTTTGACACTATCCACATTTTTAATGTAATGTGTATTTTAACTGACATATGAGGGAAAATCGCTACTAGCTCGATCTGACTGAATGCAGTGTTTAGACCTAGCTCTCAATGGGCAGACAACTCAAGATCTACTCTTGAAAATTGTTAACAGATGAATGAGCCTGCAACTGAACAAGTAAATAACCGGCACCATCTATATATTGTACATTAAGTATAGTTTCAAACAAGACAAAATGAGCAATATAAGTAAATATAATCAACTTTAATTTCAACACGATTAACTTTATTTCATACGTAGTCAACTCATAACGAGATAATCAATTAAACTCCTCTTTTTGTAGTCTGTTAGCATCAACAATACACCATTTAATCAAGGTAATACTTCAATGCATTTTCTCATTTCACTTTCACAACATAGTCATTCAAATTACATCATCCACCACCTATACAATTCCATATAAATCAGTTTCAGCACAAGTCACAAACTTATATAAAAGTAATACCACAAAGAAATGAAATACATATGGATAACACAAATTATTTACTTACCCCAATCTTTCAACGCTTTAATTAGTAGATAGGGAATTGTTCAAAATATAATTTGTATTTCAACTAACGTATGAGAAGAAAACCGCATACTGACCTGACTTAACTGAACGCAGTGATTAGAATTAGCTCTCGATATGCAGACACCTCAAGACCTACTCTTGAAAATTGTTAGCAAATGAATCAGCCTGCAACTCTACAAGTAAATAACCGCACCATCTATATATTGTACATCAAGTATAGTTTCAAACAAGACAAAATGAGCAATATAAGTATAATATAATCAACTTTAATTTCAACACGATTAACTTTATTTCATACGCAGTCAACTCATGACGAGATAATCAATTAAACTCCTCTTTTTCTAGTCTGCTTATACAAATGTGAAATAGTGTTTTCATCCACCAACTCAATCTCACCACTTATTACATGATGTTTAAGTAAATCCCCTTGACACGCCACGAAGGCTCATCAACCTCATTTCGCATCATAGCTCTTTTTATTCGCACCATAGCTCTTTTCTTCATATCGTATCATAACTCTTTTCATTTCATTTCGACGTATAGGCTATTCAACAATATCAAGGGGTATTCATATCTCAATTATATTTAATTTCCACCATTCTCTCATTTTACATATCACCGCTCTTGTAAGCAACTAATACCGTAAAGCCACATATTGATAAATTTCCATTTACAAGCATCAACAACACACCATCTAATCAATGCAATACTTCAATGCATTTTCTCATTTCACTTTCACAACATTCAAATTAAATTATCCACCACTCATACAATTTCATATAAATTAGTTTCAACACGAGTCACAAAATTATATAAAAGTAATATCACAAAGAAATGAAACACATATAGATAATACAAATTATTTGCTTACCCCAGTTTTACAACGCTTTAATTAGCAGATAGGGAGTTGTTCAAAATATAATTTGTATTTCAACTAACGTATGAGGAGAAAATCGCATACTGACCCGATCTGACCAATGCAGTGTTTAGAATTAGCTCTTGATAGGCAGACACCTCAAGATCTACTCCTGAAAATTGTTAGCAGATGAATGAGTCTGCAACTAAGCAAGTAAATAACCGGCACTATCTATATATTGTACATCAGGTATAGTTTCAAACAAGACAAAATGAGCAATATAAGTATAATATAATCAACTTTAATTTCAGCACGATTAACTTTATTTCATAAGTAGTCAACTCATAACGAGATAATCAATTAAACTCTTCTTTTTCTAGTCTGCTTACAAGAAGGTGAACTAGTGTTTTCGTCCACCAAATTAATTTCACCACTTATTAAATCTATACTATTATAAAGGGAAGGGGTTTTATAAACTCAAATTGGTAGTTCTGATACCACCACACCAAACTTTTTTAAATACCAAAAATGCCCTTCAACTTCCCAACCCATGTTAAATCAACCACTCAATTAAGTTCATTTAGAAAATTAATTTCATGCAATTACATGAACTCACAAATTAATTTACTCCCATTTTATTTAAGTTTATGTTAATTGAAATTGAAAAATATATTTAATACGTATTTTGCATGTATATATAATAATCATTATCAATATAATATATATTATAGAAAGAATCAATTTTTTTATTTAATATGTGTTGTATATAATATATATTGTAGAAAGAGTAAAATATGTATTGATAATTAATGTATTAAAAAGTTATTAGATAGTTTTTATATGTGAAGTTGTAAAGTAATGACAACTTTAAATATAAATGAACAATTATGAGTTTTAATAAAATAAAAGTATTATTTAAAATTACGTGCGCAGATACTGCATGCCACCGTATCTAGTAATATTTAAGTGAATCCACTTGACACGAAAGCTCATCAATCTCATTTTGTATCATAGCTTTTTTTATTCGCACCATAGCTCTTTTCTTCATATCGCATTATAGCTCTTTTCATTTCATTTCGACATATAGGCTATTCAACAATATCAAGGGATATTCATATCACAATTATATTCAATTTTCACCACTTACTCATTTCACATACCACCGTTTTTGTAAGCAACTAGTACTGTAAAGCCACATATCGATACATTCTATTTACAAGCATCAACAATACACCATTTAATCAATGTAATACTTCAATGCATTTTCTCATTTCACTTTCACAACATAGTCATTCAAATTAAATCTTCCACCCATACAATTCCATATAAATCAGTTACAACACGAGTCACAAACTTATATAAAAGTAATACCACAAAAAATGAAACACATATAGATAATATAATTATTTACTTATCTCAATCTTACAACGCTTTAATTAGCAGATAGGGAGTTGCTCAATCTCTACTTTATCACCAAATCCTATAATAAGTTTTAATGCATTTAATCAATATTTTGAAAATATCGTAATTTTAAATATATATTAAATATTATTCGTACAATTTCTAACAATTTTCTAATATTTCACTTCTATCAATACAAATCTTTTCTCTGTTATTTTTCTAACGAACTAATATTTTCTAAACTTCCCACATATATATTTAATTTATCAACCAGCTCATTCATTTACTCTAACCTCTCACAATTTTAGAACTACAATTTTTAAAAATATCGCAAAATTGAATTATTATGAGAATCTCATATTTTCTTTTAATAAATACAAAGTTCTCAAAATAAATTTTTTAATACTTCTTAAACATAATTTTTGAATATTTCTATTGATTCTCTATCATTTCTCGCTACTAAAGAATTTAATCAAATACTAATACTCATAATTAATTATTAGGTCAATAGGCCCGATGAAATTGAATAAATTAATTATAATAATAATTAAATCTAACAAATCTAGTAATTTAATTAACCAATTATAATATTTTTATATTAAATAAAATATTTAATTAGATACTAATTTAAATAGTCAAATTCATAAAAGTTTTCGATTAAACCTTGAATCGAATACTATAATTTACATTTAGTAAAACACAAGTTCAATAACATAATTATATAAATTAATATTAATTAAATTAAAATAATACTTACCTGTTCGCCTCTTCAAATGTCGGTGTCTGTGTGCGTGTGTTTGTGGTGTGTGTTTTGTGGTGTGTGTGTGTGTTTGTAAAGTAGGAATTGAGGGTGGGCGGTGACCGCCCATCCTAACTTATGATATTATTTTTAAAATACTCATTATACGTTCTTTTTAATTTTCATAATTAGTATAATTTATACTCAAATATTATATAAATATCTAATTTACTTCGTTAGTTTTAATACAATCAAAATTTAAATTTATAACTTATTTACTAATTAGTTAAATTTCATAAATATTATCAATTATATCTCCCATAATATATATTATATAATATATAATAGGGTAAATTGCATAATACCCCCTATTTTTTAGGAAAATAGTACAAAATTCCCCTGTGTTATATTAATAAGCAAAAAAGACCTCATATTATCTAAAATACAACAAAAGACACCTCTCCATTGGAAACTAATGGAGACTGCATTTTACACGCCCAAATGAGAGTGGGTTTCTTTTTTAACACTTTTTGACATTATTTATATTTGTAAATATCTATTTTACCCTTTGTTTGATATATATGAAAAAATCACTATTTTAGTTTAAATATATTTCAATAAATTATATATTATTGATTAATGACTATATTATTCAGTAATATTATTTTAATTAATTTTATTTGTTTATAAAATATATTAACTAACATAAAAATACATGAAACATATTAATTAAATATAAAAATATGTTTTATTTATTTATAAAATATATATTAATGAAATATCAAAATACTTCAAAATTATACTATTTTTTAAGTTATATTATTTACCAAATAATATTTAAATTAAAATTATAAATACATGTATTTAAACTAAAAATTGATATTTTTATTATTTTTAACTTTTAAAAAATTAAATTATTTTTACTTAATTTTACTTTAAATTTTTTTAAAGTTTGACGTCGCCGACAGAGAAGAATGGTCGCGCAGAACCCGTTAGAGGAGATGTCACCAGGCGGCCACCTAGATCCAGGGCGACGGCGAGGTCACCCCCTTTGCGGGGGCGACAGCGACGGCGCAAGGCGATGGGCCACAATAACAAGGGTATATATATAGATATAGTATAAATGTATAAATACATATATATAATTGAATATATGACTATATATTTAATATAAAATATATAGTAAAATAAATTTAAAATCCGAATTGTTCATTTTAAACTATTGATGATCAATGGCTACAATAACAAGGGTATAACGGTCAACTTATTAAAAATTCCAACGCCATTAATCCTGACTAACGAACGGAGAGAGTGTGCATAATTCCGAAAAACACAGGGGTTTTTTTTACTATGAAATTTACACAGGAATTTTTAGCTAAAAAATAAAACACTGGGAGGTTTATGCAATTTACCCTATATAATATAATAAATTTTAAAATATTTTTTAAATATTTTATTAATAAATAAATATATTTATATCTAATTATATAATATTATTAATATTTATATATAATAATTTTTATAATTATATAATTAAATCAATCAAAATAATTTTTAAAAAAAAATGTAGCAATGGCGGAGGAGAGTGTTGCCCTCCCCATCTCTGAGCGACCGCCAGCGAGGGTGATCACCATCACCCATCGCATCTAGTGGCCATCCACTTCTGGACAACGGTAGGGGGTAGCGGCGGCATCGTTGCCCCCTTTAGGGGGGCAACAGGGAGGGTGGTGAGGAGGGTAGGCGGGTGGGGGAAGGGCGAGCGGAGGAGGCAGTCGTGGGTGGGATGGACGTGGTGGGGGTGATTTATTATTTTTTAAATCATATTTTGTTTATAATTTATATAATATATATATATAATATAATTATATCCAACATGTCATCTAACTCAGTTTTTAAAATTATAAAAATTATATTTAATTGGCATGTCTTGTCATTTTTTTCAGTCAAAATTCAAAATTTTACGCCACCAAAGAACTAAATTTCATCAATTTTGAAACTTAATACATAAAAATTGAGCATAATTATCGAATTAAAATTAATATTCGGCATATTTAACGGATCAAAACTATAATTTTTTTCATATAAAAATTTGAATTTGACATATCATAGATATGTAATAGGTATATTTTTTTATTAAAATTTATACATTATATTATATAAATATACAATTACTCCTCATATATATGTTTTAGTTATTATCCCTAAAAAATAGGTCTAGATATGGCTATGGGATAGTATAAGTCATTATTCATAACATAGGAATGATTATTAATATTTAAATTTTTACAAATTATTTTTTTAATATTTTTTCATATTATAGGGAGGTTTCAAAATGAATCTAAAAATGAATCTAACTCTTAAAAGTAGTTATCCAACCGTGTCAACCGGTTATTTTCGTTGTTACTCTAATTTACTAATTTAAATGTATGTTTTTTTTTAGTTTTATAAGATGCAGCTATATTGTATTATCATGAATTATAAATATTATTTAATAATAATAATAGACTACATATATCAAACAATTTCTCAGAAGATACTTTTTAAGATTTCATAACTATTTTATTTTCAGAATAAAACAACAAACATGGACACTGTTGCAGAGAAAAAGTAGAGTATGGCGAAATGAAATTAAAAAGGGTAAATTGCATAACACCCCCTGTGTTTTAGTAAAAGCATGAAATTCCCCTGTGTTTTGTTAAAAAAAATAGAGAGCGGCTCGCACTCGCCTTTTGTGCGAAGGGGCTTCATTTTTTGTCTTTTTTATGATTATTTTAAGTATGTGAATGTCCATTTTGCCTCTTACTTTCATATCTAAATATATTTTAAAATTTAAATGATACTTATATTATTTTATTTATATATATATATATATATATATATATATTATAATTAATTAATCTAAATTATTTATTGGGTTCAATATATTACAATAAATTATATCCATTATGAAATATATTAATTTAGATATAAAAACAAAATCATTATTAAAAAATTTAAAAATTAAAGTTTTTAATTTAAAACACAAAATACAAGTTTAGTATTCTAAAATTATTTTTAATTAAAATTTATATGAAATATAATTTAAATATAAAAATACATAACCATTTTTAAAAATTAAAATTTTAAATTTAACACAATAAAATTTAATATACTAAAATTATTTTTAAGTTAAAATAAAATATAAAAATCATTTATAATAATTATATATTATTAACTAAATTAAATTATTATTAACAAAACACTAACAATTAATTATTTTAAAATAATATAATTTATAAAAATATTTTAAAAATTAGATTTGTTTTTTCTTTTTCTTCTCCGTCATCTGGATTTGGAGGCGCCCCTTCCAAAAGGGGGCAGCGGCGACGTCGCCCAGAATAGTCTGGGCGACATCGCTTCGTCACCCAATTCGGGCAGCGCACGGCGAGGCCGTCGCAGACCGTTTATTTTTTGCAATTGAAGATCAATGGTTGTTATAAGAAGGGTATAATAATTAAATTTAGCAAAAATTAATGTTGTTAGGGTTTATTTAATGAAATGGAAGAATATGCAATATTTTAAAAACACATGAAATTTTTTGCCTATTATTTTAATATAGAGAGTTTTTAGCTAAATTTAAAAAATATAGGAATTTTATGTAATTTATCCAATTAAAAAAGGGAGGAGGCTACATCAGATTGTACGGAGATGGGTCCACTGTTCAGGTGAACTCTTTGTTGTGGAGAATCTAACACATCAACAATAATTAATACCACATCAATAATATAATATATACTATCCCACCCTACCCACCCACCCACCCCAATCCACAAATACTTTTTTCTTTTTTTTCTGTCTTTTAATTAGTGTGCCAAGACACCTCAAATGTGTTTACGTATAATTAATTATTATTTAAAAATTTTGATTATTATATTTACATATATATTAATTGAGTAAATGAAAAGGTATTAAGAAGGACAAAAAAAAAGAGAATTTATTGAGAAAAGAGAAAGAAGATTAAAGGTTATAGAGAATACAAACAAAATGACAATTACACAGTTGGAGATATTTAAAAAGTGTTTTTCAGCTTTTGGCTTAAAAAAATATTTTTGAAGTGCTTGTGATGCCAGCTTCTGCTTTTGAAATGATTAGAAAAAACGTTTTTATGCCATAAATTCAACTTTATTTTTTACTACTTTATAATTATTATAATAATCTTAATTCAACTTTATTATGTTAAATTTATTTTAAAACTGTATATTTAAAGTTGATGTAAGAGCTTCCAAATAATTTAACAATAATTAAATTATACTTTTACATATTTAATATTTTAATTTATATTTAATTATATTATTTCGTTCACATATTATTATTTGATTGATTAATAAAAAGATTTTTTTTTTCAATGATGCAAGTTCAATTATTTTGTATGACTAAATAATTACATTACTTAGTGAGAGCATTATTAAATTAAATATAATTTTTAATATTTTTTAATAATAAATGTGAAATATACTAATTAAAATAAATTTTAGTTTTTATAAAAAAATAATTATTGGTGACAAACAACAAGTAAAATAATAAGAAAAAAATAGTATCTTTTTAACACATAAGGACAAAGTAGCCTTTAATTAATTAAATTTATTTTAGAAGTAATTTTTCTCTAATCACTGTCCAACTTATTTTTATCTGTTTCTTCTCTATTTTTTTACAAACACTATCCACTTTTGATTCTACTATAACTTCTAATTTTTTCTATTTCTTAATACTATTTAAACACTATCCACTTTTGCAAACACTTCCTGTATGTATGTGCCAATTTCTTAATACTATTTAAACAAAAATATTTATAAAATATTAATTATTTAATAACATATATGTAAAAGTAATAAATTTAATTATAAGAACTAACTAATATGATCATTTTATAAAGTATATATATATATATATATATATATATATAATATATATGCTTAAATAAAGTTGGCCAGATGCGGAATATCAATAAGGATAACTTATATCGACATCTCTTAATATTTGACCTAATTACACAAATAATTATATATTTTTTAAAATTAAAATACACTCCTTAAAAGTATTAGTGTAATGTAACTTCGGGGGCATTTGTAATTACAATTAGAATATTAAGGATTGTATTGTAATTTTGCAAATGCACAAATGCTTGAATTTATTCTAAAAATAATATGGATATTAATTTAATACACGGTAAATTGCATAGACACCCTTGTCGATGTTAGATGTCATTACATAAACACCTCCAACTATTTGCAAAATTGCAAGTACACCTTTTGAATAATTCTACAAAGGTAAGGGCATCTGTGTACGTAATTCATTAAGCTCAATCTTAACTAGTGTCGATGTAATTTACACTTTAATATATAACAAAATGAATATGAAATTTTAGAATTAACTTTAAGAATAATTACATTGATTTATGGTTTTTTTGTACTCTAGTATTTTGCATAATTAAAAAACCACCTCTAACAGCAAAAAAAAAAAAGAGGGTAATTTAATGATGTTGACATTTTTAGGCGATGTATGTGTAATTTTTCAAAAGTAGATATAATTTGTGTAAATGATGTCGAAGTTTTTTTTATGGATGTATGTATAATTTTTAAAAAAAATATGAATAATTTGTGTAAATAAATATAGATTATTAGGAAGTTTAAATATAATTATCCCTTAATTTTAGGAGGCCCGTGATTTGAGGATTGAAATTAATTGTAGTATTTTTGTAATTGAACTCAATTATGAGCTCGCAAATTAAGTGTAGGCTGTCAATGAGGTGGAGTAATTTATAATAGATTTGGTTCTTTAGACTATGGGGAATGTGAGTGTTGCTTTAGACCGGTCGAGTCCTAAGCAATAATTGAGGGCAAAATATTCTTTTAGTCTCATAAAATAAAGGTAGAAATTTTTTTGGTATTATAATTATAATAGTGACGCTTTTAGTTTCATAAAATTCAAAATTGTGTTTTTTTAATCCTAAAAAGTCATGTGCGTTGTGGTTTTGGAACTGTGACTAAAAAGGCATTGTGATTTTGGGACGAAAAAATTTCAAAATTATATTTTTTTTGGGACTAAAAAGACGTAATTTGAGTTTAGCCCCAATAATTGAACTCTCTTTAATTTCTGTAATACTAGCAATTTGGAGTGATGTTGGAAAGACTTGAACGTATTTTGGATCATATCTTCATGATCTTTGTAAATATTTTCAGAAAGGAACAAAGATATCAATGAAATTTCAAGATATATATCAACACTTTGATGGATTCAAAATAATTCATTAGGGTTAAATACACAGTCGTGAGTATTTTAAGGTATCAAAAACATTATATCTCATACACATGGATCAATATTCTAAAATACGTTCTAGACCTTATTTGTGTCGCCCCATTTAATTTTATTTTATTTAGGGTAGGGTACGATCTTATACCCGTAGAATGGCATATAGGCATGGGTGCAGATATATTTCATGGGTGTACCTTAATTATCTTCAGAAGAAGTTCACGCCCTACTAGCAACAACGTGCATAATTAGATATTACGTTGAAATTTTATTTTATTTTTTGCTGCGTTGTACATCTTGGAGATAATGAAATCCAAAATCAAGCTAATTTATCATTCACTAGAAGAAATACTACTCTTGGTAATAGTCAATTATTATGGTTCAAATTGAAAAATATGGCAAATATTAATTAATTACGATTACGCAATGATTATTAATTGTTGTTTCAGCAAGCGAAGCAAAAACATTGATCACAACTAAAAATCATAGAAAATATTTTGGCTATAATTAATACCGTAGCAAATGCTTATTAATCGTGGTTAAAAATTTAATTTTTATATTAATTTATCATAATTTTTAAATTGTGATATATCGTTACAACGTAGAGATATTATTTTTTTGTATTGGATGAATCACTACGTTTGGGATACTTTGTGGTTTCTCAAAATAGTACCGGAACAAGATACAAATCTAAGAGAGTAATTTCATATTTTCTCTGTTGTTGTAATTACTCAAGTTGAGGGTAAAGATTTTGCATGCTTTATAATTGAGAATGCAACAAAAAATAGGGAAAATTGCAATTTCCTTCGTACAAGTCTGAGGATTCACACTTTTTGTCTACTTAAAATTTATTTAGCAATGAAGGATAATAATTTTTTTAAAAAAAATTGGCACATTGAGAACTCTTGACGCTAAAAATGTTACATTCGTATTACGTGATGGCTGCAAATTTTGGTATAGTTTCCAACCAAATTAGCAATTTTTGCCTGAAAATGTCCTTAATTAAGTCAGTAATAAGTCAATCGAGTTTAAATATAGATTTTCTTTTTTATTTCTTTTGTTAATATCAGTATGTTCGGTGAGTTTTGACTAACAGATAGACTTACTTGTTAGATGAAAGCAAATCATAAAGAATTTATGTGTAATTATACCAAACTTTAGAAAATGAGAGTATAATTATCCCATTGTTATAATATACTTTTTGGAAGTGATTCTTATTTACGTAAATAGAATCTTCCATATCATTTTTACCATCATAGTATTTGCAATGGACTTTGATGTGTCCTTCTTGCCCTATATATAGTTTGGGGTTTCCACATAAAATCTTGTGTTTGTTTTACACATGTTATATTGGTCTTTTCGTTTGTGTTTTTTGACATAATTATTTGCTATATTATTTATTAATAAGCTGCATCCACTCTCTCAAACAACAAGAATTCATGTAGGAAACTAAATTAACTTAAACCCTCCAACCACAATAATCATTTAGACTATTACAATATTAATATTCTGTAAAATTCTTTCGCACTTCAGTCAGAATTAAAGTTACTTTTGAATTACGGATTTCAAATCCCCAAATTCTAAATTCAAATTATTTTAAATTTTTTCAACTCTAAATTTAAATTATGTGTGATCCAGTATTGATGAATTCTAATATATATATATATATATATATATATATATATATATATATATATATGAAGTTATTTAAAAAAATTAATTTTTTTTCTATAAATCAAAATCCGTGGATTTAAATGCAGCGTATTGGAGGGGAGGGGAGGGGAGGGAGTCGAAGATGATGAGAAATTATGTGTGGTTTTCTCAAAAAAAAAAAAAAAGAAATTATGTGTGGTATATATTTGACGTTTTGACTCAATTAATGTCCATAAATAACACCAACTAGCTGTACGTGTACTTCCCTTATCATTTTCATCCACTAATTCTTGATGCTTTCGTGTGGTTCCAAATAGGAACAATTTAAAAAATAAAACAATTTAGCACTTTTAAGCATTGTTTGGTTCAACTTTTGCCCACGTTTTGCACGGTCTAAATAACAGAATTAGGGTTGTGAATTAAACAAAATTAGGGGATTTCTTGCAAAATTGTCATATGTCAAACATACTTACCCTCATATATTTTCACGCGTTAATGTATGTGAGGGCGTATATCTTCACCATTACAAGAGTAATTTAATCCGCAAAAATTTATTTAACATACAATAAGTTAGTAATAAGTCAATCAAGGGTTAATATAAATTTTTTTCTAATTTTTTGTTAATTTCGATCAATTCGATAAATTTTGATTAATAAAGAAACTTATTTGTTAGATGTATGCGAACTTTAAGGGTGTTGGTGTAATTTCCCAAATCACACAGGAAATTTACTTGTAATTATACCAAATTTCAGGAGAGGGAAGTGTAATTATCCCCAATATTTAACATGACTTCAACTACAATCAGAATATTTGTCAAAATAATTAAAAAATAACAACTAATAATTGTTATAAATGGATAATTAATATTTTTTATTATTTTTTATTTTTGAGCATGGATAAATCATGACAAAAGATTATAATTTTTTTTGTAGTTGAGGTTGATAGATACATATATGTACTAATCTATATTTATACTAATATAAAAAAGAAAGGGGCTCCAAACTCACAAACGGTGGTTAGTGATACCGCTGCACCAAGTTTTTGTAAAGTCAAAAATGCTCTTCAACTAATAAGATAACCAACTAATTTTACTATTTAAATTATTCATTAACTAATAAATTAGTTTTATTTTATTTTTCTTTTTAATGTTATGTATTGATTTGGTTATTTTACTCTTATTTATAATATATTTTAAAATATAAAAAATTATTTATTATATGCACGCAGGAACTGCGTGCCACAACGGCTAGTTAATATGAAAAGAAAAGAGATTTTATACTCATAAATAGCGGTTAGTGACACCGCCGCACTAATTTTTAGTGAAGTAAAAAATGCTCTTCAACTAATAAGATAACTAACTTATTCCACTTTTCGAATTATTCATTAACTAATAAATTAGTTTTATTTTATTTTTTTGATGTCATGTATTGATTTGTTTATTTTGCTCTTACTTATAATATATTTTAAAATATAAAAATTATTATTATATGCACGCAAGAACGGCGTGCCACAACGGCTAGTATAAAAAAAACTCGTTCCACACTTACAAACGACGGCTAATGACACCGTCACACCAATTTTTTTTAAGTAAAAAATGCCCTTCATGATAAAATAACTACCTAATTTATTTTTTCAAAATTCACATAATTCATAAATTATTTATTTTTTCTTTCTTTTTATTAATACAATGTACTGGCTTATATATTAATTTTCTCTTATTTATAATATATTTTAAAGCGTAAAAATTTATTTATTATATGCACGTAGAAACGACGTGTTATTATAACTAATATATATATATATATATATATATATATATAAACACCTAAATAAATTCCTGTGATATGGCTATATATATCTATGTATGTATATATGTATATCTATCTATACTATTATAAAAGGAAACTTATTTGACGTACCAACTTTAAAATGTCCAAATTTACCATCCATTTCATTTATTCTCTTTAAATAATATTTGGTCAATTTAGTAATTTTAATATTTTTTAATAATTTTATAATTATTTATTTTTCTTAACTACCCACTACCCATTACTCCACATTCCTCTCTCACCTTAATTCTTCATATTTATTATAATTAATAGTTATTATTTGTTTTTTTATTTTTTATCTCTTACAATAATTTTTTTTGTATGCTCGCGGGAACAGAGTGCAATGAAAACTAGTATATATACTAAAGAAACACCTTCCCCACAGTGTGAGCTCCCTAACCCTCTCTCACCCCCACCCCACCAAGAAGAACCCCTTTTCTTTACACAGTGCATAATATATACAGTTGAGTGATTGTCAACCCGGAAGTTTTAGATCTCAGACATGGTCTATTTTTCTTGTTCGCCGTGAAAATGTTCAATTCTCCATTTTTCGTTATTTTATTTTATTTTTCAAGAAAAGCGTCTTTCTTGATAATCTACGTAATCATTCTCTCTCTCTCTCTTTCAAAGATGCTAATTATTATTATTATCTATGTACAAGTAGTCAATATCAGAATATGAAGCCCCATTTGAGTCCCAATATCTTTATCTTTTTGCTTTTGCTGGCGTAGTACTGATTTACAAGCTGATCCACCAACATAAGATAAGGTTAATCGATGCTGGCAACTACATCTGCTTTTTCTTGATTTGAAATCATTAATGGAAATTAGGGCGCAGTTTTTGTTCTCTTCCGATCTCTCGTCTGGAAATGTGTTTCAAAACTTTACGTTTTCACCATTTGTACTAAGTCACATCAGATTCCTGCTAATGGGCTTAACTGCTTGATGTTCTTTTTTTTTTTTCTCGAATTCCGATGCACATATATTCCAAATCCCTCGAAATACACAGAGACACACACACTTTGATACATCTAAGTAAATGTCTTCCAAGTCCGATTACGGAGAAACAATCAAGGGTTTTTGTCTCAACAAATCTTGGAGACTTTTATGCATGGATCTCTACATATACATACACATATATATACAGTCGTTCATTTCTGGTGTAGCATCATCAAGATTCACATGCAAAGGCATGGGTGGCTGGTAATTAAGCTGATATATATATCACCCCTCTCCAATCTCTCTGTCTGTCTCTACACCGAAGCTTTTAGGTGGTGAGAATCTTGATGATGCTGCATCGGCAATAAACGACTATTGAAGCTGTAAGAATGGTGAGTTAACACTTGTTTCTATGAGTTTGTCAGGAGGGATTTTGGGTATTTTGTCGGAAACTGTCTTCCCGTTTCCTCTCTGCCATTTTCCCTTCTTTTTTTTTTCCCCCTCTTTTTTTTTTTTTTTTTTTGTGTGTGTGTCAGTTCCTTGGAAAGCAACACCAGATTGACGACTGAGGAACTCCACTCTGGCATATGAAAATGCTGATTAAACTGCTTAGATCTGTGATTAATTATTCTTCTGTCCCAGAACAAAAGTTTGGTGGAATTCTTTTCTTTATTATTTTCCGAAATCATAAGCTTCGGATATCGAAAATTTTACCATAAAAGGGGTAACTTTCGTTCTTTGTTCACCTCATTCCTCTTTTACATAGCTGCAGTATAAATCTTTTATTTTAAATTGATAATTCTTGAACATCTATTTTGATTCAGTGGTAATTATTCTTGAAAATTCTTGGTTTTTGATGGAGTGTTCATGAAAAAGATTGATTCACAGACAAAAAATGTAAGAGCATGCACAAGTTCAGGAGTAATGGTAAGAAAAAATATTCGAATTTTCGCTTGTTTTTACATATATATATATTTGCTTGTTCATTTATTTGAATACGAAATTACACTCTGTACACTTTTAAGTTGGATGATATGTCGTAGGAGTCGAGTCCATCCAGATGCATATATATTGGATGTGAAAGTATTAGTTAATGATCTTTAACTCGATCGACTCGTAGAGATATGATTATTATGTTCTCCTAATTCATATTTATTTCAAGGCAATTTGCAATTGTATTTCTTTGAAATTTGCCAGTGTTCTTGGAACACAAACCATGGTAAGAAGAACATGATAGTAATGTATGACTGACATCGTTTGAACATTAATGTTTTTAACAATCAAACACCAAAACTCTTATTGCAGGTGGACAAACATACTTGCAACTGCCTATGACAAGCAGTCTTCCTCATTGAAAGGTTCATTAAATTCCTAAGTATACTTCTCCCCTCTTATTACAAGTGTTTCCCGAACTATATATACTTCTCCTTAATTTGTTTGTTCGTTTATTAGCGCTATATTGTTGTTGAATTCTGTACTCCTGGTAGCTTCTTGCATCGCTAGCAAAACTAAGTAAATATAACATAATATATTATATATATATATATATATATATATATATTTTATATATGATTCCGAGCTTTTCATGCGTTCTTAGCTAGCACTATATATTCTCTCCCTAATTCCTCTATGAAGTTTCACAACCTGCAAAGATTGCTCGTTAGAAAGTGTTAAAGTTTTTAAAAATATTTTATAAGATATTTGAGAGATATACACATCGTAAACTTTGATATGAGCTTACAAAACTTAAAAGTAAAACATTAGAAGCTTTAACAAGTTCCTCCAAATTGTTCATATAAATTACAATATATAGCATCGTTCTTATAAGCTGCACGATCTTCTTTTATCCAAAAACTTGAATTGTTTAAGATTTAGCATCTTATAAGATACAAAAACATCCTATATAAGATAAACAAGCTTACAAGTTATAAATAAATTTAGCCAAACACCCCCTTAATTTTTCAGCTTATAAGCTCTTTGCTTAATTACGTTTTACCCGAGTATATATATATATATATATAGAAGAGGAAGCGATCATGAGTCACAGCTGGATGAAAAGAAGAATTCGTAAAAAAGTTACTGCATTGCTTAATTTCTTTATGTAGAGGAACTATATATATATTGTGGGGTTTTCTTTTTCTTCTGCATTTTCACCTTTACGTACATACGCCTGTTATTTCCGGCTATAATGCAAAAAATAATGCAACTCATTTTCTATATTGGTAAATAGTTTACCTGCTGACACAAAGTACAAAGATACTAGGAAGACATAATAAGCTGCTATTTATGGAATTCAATTTTCCTTCGATTATCAAATTTACAATTACTACATTGGTGCCTTTAAGCAAACATTAATTAAGAAACAACAATCGACAGATTCTAGCTAGTTCATTCTCTCTTTGTTATTGATGATAAATTACATGCATATATACATGAGTTTTAATTTCGACTATCGCTAATAGGGTTGGATAGGAAAAAATGTCAGAGATGATGCTTTGTTGTGAGCATGCTTGCTTTTTATTATAGCTTAGTTGAGATTTATTTCCTTAATTCACTTGCAATTCGGTTTTGATTAGTTTTCTTCCAAGAAATGATATTTCATGAGTTACCCTTTTCATTGTGGTGAATTATTTCCTTCACAATTTACTAGAATGATTATCGCACTGATTGATGTTATGTCTCCGACACAGTGCACAAAGGAAAGACCAACGGAGCCGGCCAAGTTGAGACAGATCATACGTACCAAGTTGTTCAAATCTCTTCGTTCCTCGTCAAAACAGGTTTTGTGTTTTAACTCCTTTTCTTCATGACTTGATCTTAAGTAGCTTTCATCAATTCTGTCTGAAGTCAAGCTTTGTTTGTCCAAAAGGGTGTTTGCAAAAGCTTAAATTAAAGCCGTTGCCAGTTTTTTTCACAGAAAATAAGTCAAATTGAGTGTTTGACGTTACATCTATTTCTGAACCACTTTGATTAAGTTAATTTAAGTCAAAAGTTTGTAAGCATCTTCTCCCCAGCTTTTATATATAACTTATTGGTATGTAGAAAATTATACATAAATATTTTGAAATTTATCTTGACCATTTTATCCTTTCGTTCTAGCACGGTTTTTATTTTTATTATTCATAAGTAAACTTGATCATAAATGTTTGATGTTGTAATGTTTTTGCGAAAAACTCTGACTTCCACCTTTTTTCCACTTTTCTTTTTTCTGGAGATAAATTGAAGAAAACTCAATGAACAACGAGCAACGAGTTAAAACGGGCTTTTTAATTATCTCAGCCCGGATTTGCTCTAAAGCCTGAATTTTTTTCAGATATATCTACAAAGGGCTTCGCTGTCAAATTATTAGAAGGATTATAGAGCATGTAATACCTACGAATTATGAAAAGTACGTATGCTCTAAGTAGTAGTGTTAATGTCAACTACTGAAGTTATGTTCATGCATGATTGATACAAGAGCTCTTCATAAATTCGTACAGACTGTAGTTGTCCGTACCAAGTTGTTCACTGATGTTGGCTCGTCATCTCTAGAGACAGTTGGCCTCAGGAACAATTAACATGAATAGTATTGTAGAGCCAGTTAGAGAATGGCTGTAAGGTTACTATGTGTCTGCCTGGGAACCTTGTCACTATATATCATAGAAAACTATGCAGTTCTGTTCTTGGCAGCATTGATTACATACCGTGGGCATCATCTAAGCACTAGATTCAGACAGCATTGTCCTTTTGTCCACGTTCTGCTTAATTAGGTTGTGGTTATTTTAGGTTACGTACGTTTCATATCAGTGAGAAAAAATGAAATGAACATAATGGGTCTTGTTGTGATGCGATTTTTTTTTTTTTGACAGTATGTAATTGAATGTGAGATAAAATTATAATGATGATATTTTGTGTAAAAGTGTTAAGTAAGATGGAGAATGTAATGATTGTTAATGATGTGATATACTTTTATCAAAGTGGTTAAATATTATGTTTGAGGTATATTTTTTTTAAAAATTCAAAAAAAGCAAGTACTCGGTTTAAATGTATTTCATTCTTCGCAAGCAAACACAACTTAATTAGCATCTCATCTCAGTAAGCATGGATGGGATAAGAATAATGTTTGAATTGAACGTATAAATTTTACGTGATTTACAGATCAAGTTCCTTTTGTATCCTTGATCGCGTTATTGAAATTATAATATAAAAGACGTCGCGTAGTTACAATAGTTGTCCACGCAATAATAATTCAATTATAATATCTATAGAATATCACCGAAATTACTAGAACATGTGATTATAAGCACCCCAAATTAAGGACCCCTCTTCTAACATCATAAAACATTGATGCTTTAGACATTACGATGTTCTTGCAGTCATTCTCTACGTTGCAAATGAGCTCGATTTTTGGAAGTAACTACAAAGTGAAAAGGCGTATGTACGTAACATTGTACGCTGGTCCTAATTGCCTAGGTGGTCCAAGATGCCATATATGCAGCATGTGTGATGTTGGATTGCAATTGATGAAAAAGGAGTGCATTGAATGCAGATGATCTATTGAGGACCATTTTTGGTCATTCCGAAGAGAGATGTTTTAATCGTACCAAACAAGTGAAATCAACTTTCGGAGTCCAACATTCAGAAAGAAGGGTTTGATGATGTCGTTCATATGAATTTATACTCACATAAGATATCAGATCACAGATCGTCAATTATCGTGTATTAAACCAACAATTCACAGTTTATGTGGGCACAAATTGATGTTGACGACACTGAATTTTTGAAAAAGAAGAAGGAAACTAAAGGTGGTGGACCTTTTCTTGGCATGATTGCTATAGTTAGTACCAACTAGCTAGTGCATGCATGAACTCCCATAATAGCACCATTTAAGCTCAATCATCGCTGGTTGAGTCCACACAATGTGTTTTAGTCATTGCTCATCAACACTTAGCTGGTTATATGTAGGTAGCTAGGGTTTAGGGTGTTCTTGATTAATTATGTTGTTTGTTATATTATTATTGTTTTGGGCAAGTGGTTGTATTAGCATGATTTAAACAAAGACTTACAGGTGTGATTTCCGCAAGTTTGATTTAATTGTAAATACATTTCTATAGTTACATAGAAAATTATGATTATCTTTAATTTATTATTAATTGTAAAAAATTATTAACCTGATTGGAAAAGTGTAAAAATACTTAAATGCCTTTATTCTTTCATTTTTCCGACAAAAGGAAAAAAAATTATTATACAATATTCGACGAAATGACCAGAATACCAAAGATAGCTAATAACACTTGCCACCCATTTTGTTATTTTTCTCCTTCAATGTGTATCATCTCTGTCACGTTGTCATATCTGGTTGTCTTTTATTTCTTTTTGTCACCAATAATTTTCATGTTAAGATAGCACGACACTATACGGGGTTTGGTCCAAAAGACATTTCAATTAGTTTGAGACTATAATCAACTTACAATCAAAGTTCTATGTGGGTATTTTTGAGATATCACATGTAAAATTGATCGAAAACCTACTAAATATATAGAATTACATGTTTTCAATAACTTAAAGTAGTATAATTGTGATTTTCAATCTAATGGATGTGCTTGGAATTACATTAAAACTCATGGGGTATGGATGTAATGTACCCTTATTATTTTGATTTAGTGGTTGTGTTGGAATATAATAGGAATAATTATATAAATTTAATTAGAGCTTTTGTCATGATTTAACAAAGATTTAAAGACACATTTGGTTAGCAAGGAATGGCATCATATTTTCTTCATTTAGTTGGATTATCTAAAATTTGGAAAAAGAAATATATTCCTAATTAAACTAGGAAATATTGCGCCAAAAAACTATATAAAAATATAGTCTGCAATATTTTACATAAATAAATATACATATATGTCGAGGAGTTTTTTTATGAACTTATTTAAATATGATTCTCATTCTTTTATCATATATATCATATCAAATATTTTGTAAGAATTTTGATTGATTTTTCTTTTTAAATACATCGTAATATCCAAACATTTACAATATATGGAATATATATGATTTTTGTCAATCCAATTTTCTGCAATTTTAATTCATATGTCTGATTCATTAGTTTATTGTAATGAGTATGTTATATATATTAGGGTGAATAGCAATTTACTTATGTGATATTGAAAATGAACAAATTATCCTTTTATAAAAAATAAATAGTAATTTATTCTTTTGTCTTTTAAAAATTGAACTAATTTACCTCTTTAGGTAGGGAGGTAAATTACTTTATTTTTAAAAAATATAAGGAGGTAAATTGCTATATATATTTATAGAAAATAAATTGTTATTTATTTTTTTATAAGATGATTGTTTACCTATTTTTTATAACACGAATAGAAAGATTGCAATTTACGCTATATATTTATATATATTATTGTTGTTGTTGATGATGTCCTGTGGTTGGATCCCAACCATAATTCCACAGGGCCTGTGCAGTTGCACTAGTAATTATAATTATGAATCCCAACCATATCTATGATTGTTACTAAATATTATTAATATTGTGGTGGTTGTTGAAGTCAAAAGCTAAACAACATATCGCTTTTGATAAGAAAATGTACATATTTTTTTTTTACCCTTACCAAAAGAAGTATGTTTTTTAGCTATAATTAATTATTATCTATACTATATAAAAAGAAAATGTCATTTTTACTCACAAACAGCAGCTTCTCACACCGTCGCACCGATTTTTATAAAGTCAAAAATGCCTTTGAACTAATAATATAACTAACTTATTCAAGTTTTTAAAATTTATTTTAATTGATAAATAGTTTTTTCTTTCTTTTTTTTTACAAAAAATTAATAAATTGGTTTATATATTTTAATCTTATTGAAAGTGTGAAAAATTATTTATTATATGCACACAGGGACGACGTGCCACAACAGCTAGTAATTAAACAAAAAACTATGACGAATATAAATTGATTATAATTCCACAACGGCCAATAGTCTTAATTTTTGTAAGTGAGGTCAAAACATTAATCATGACTAAATTATGTGAAGTATATTGGCCATTTTGAGAACCAGGGTCAATATTGATACATTAAATGTGGTAAAAATTTAAATTTTCGTATTGATTTTATTTTACCATGGTTAATAATGTTGATTTATCATGATTTTTAAGTCATGATTATTTATAATACAGCAAAAGTCAATT
This sequence comes from Sesamum angolense, assembly GCA_034509725.1. NCBI lineage: Eukaryota > Viridiplantae > Streptophyta > Magnoliopsida > Lamiales > Pedaliaceae > Sesamum > Sesamum angolense. The sequence continues at coordinate 15,006,994 of JACGWL010000002.1, forward strand.
TATTTATTTTTTTAACGAAAAGAACTTTCATTTGTAAGCCAAACGCAATCAAAGAACATGGAAAACACACACCACACTCATCACCAACAGCTTGAGATGCTAGGTGACAAGAATTTTGTGTAATATTTGTTCCTGCCAAGAGAAAAGAGGCACATGAAAAACTTTAAATGAGAATTTAAAATCCATCACCATATTATTAAAAATAGTTTAGATGAATTTAACCATTTCAAATTATTCGAAACGCATAATCATCCAAACAAATTGAGTAGAATCCTTTGCTCAAACTACATTTATTCGAATACAACAAAAATGGTTTGATTTCTAAACTTTATTTCTTTCAATAATGTCTATCAATGATGCACACGGTTATTTGTACATTTTTCTTAATGTATTTTCCATTAGTTTAATGTGTAATTTTGCTTATAAAATATGAAGGGGTGTTTTTGTCAACTTTGTTGTCAATGAGGCATTGCTCGATTAGTTAGATTGAAGTCTTACCAAAAAAAAAAAAGAGTTGTTAAAATCAGTGTCAAGCTAATTAGCAAGTAAAATTTGTATTGTTAATCTATATTATTTAGTATATATCTTAAACAATTAGTTCCTAAATTTGTTTGCAAGTAATTTCGATTGCTAAAATTGTTAGTAAGTAAATTTTCATCGCTAAATTCGTTAACAAGTAAATTTCTTGTATTAAATAATATAGATTAAAAATAAAAAATTTTACTTTTTAATTAACTCGATGTTGATTTTTTTTTTTTTTTGGTAGCTATGTATTAAACCATTTTCTTGTAGTGATTTTTTTTTTTTTTTGAGATATTTCTTATAGTGGTTCAAGTTCCACAAATGTGGATGTACGTTTACGTTTATAATAGTTTGTTGTGTCTTTTGTTTTATTTGAATGTATTCATTGAATTTAATTATTAATATATTATAATTTTCAAATTTTGTTTTGATAAAAGGCCAATTACATATATTATTTGCCTATTTTAGAGATTAATTGCGACAATCAATGGCTCTTACCGTAATTATTATAGTAAAATACATATATTTTGAAAAAAATGTTAGAAATCGACGCAGCATAGACTCACTAATATCATTCAGATAGATTTACTGCAAAAATGTAAAAGATAGTAGTACATTAATAGCTTTTGCTTCTTCTTGTATTATTATTTTTTTGGGGGTAATTATATAACTATATCAACATCTTAATAAATTGAACAACACATCAATTCAATCACCACATAATATAATTAAGAATAATAAATAAATTTCAAACACTCACATAAAGTGAGACAAACCCATAATCTCAAACATATTAAACCTCAATTTTAACCAATAGATTAAGATATTATGGGGAAAAATGGTTGTCTTGAATAAGACAGTTTTATGTGGTAGTACGTAGACGGCAAAGTGATTATTCTATACAAAAAGATTAAAAACTACCAAAAAAACAAAAAAAGAATAATCATTATTTCTTTTTTCTTTATCTCTAATGGCTATAATTCTATAATATTATTTTACTATGTATATTCTTTGCGTTTACACCTCAATAAATTTCAAGACGTTACAATACACCGTATCAAATGCAAAGTCCAGTTAAGGGTGGTTGGTTGAGAGTAGGCTGAGATGATGATGTATTGGGCAGTCCGATTCACAGTACTCTTCGTTCAGACACCAGTAATTTTATCGAGGGACCCATATGATTCGCAAGTCGATATGGGCATGTTCCCTCGCCCATTTTAAAATGCTCGACTGCTCATACACTATAGAATCTCGTAAAATTTTTGAAGATAAAAAGGGTGCTTTTCTGCTCATTGTTTAAGATATTTTTACAACTTACAAGGATTAGCACCTTTACACTTCATAGAATCTCCATATGCTCTAAACATTTTATATACTGTTTTTAAGATCACCGAAACAACGTATTATAATCTGCGGAATATAAGGTCAAATTTAGGAGAACGCCAATTATCAGCATCAGTAAAACAGCAGTCCCCGTCTACAACAAACTACATCAACAGATTAGACCGTCAAGTGTTCTTGACAAAAGCATCTGACAAATCTTCCATCCAAACTTGAGAGAGGGAGATACAGAGAGAGAGAGAGACTACCTGAAAACCTTTGTACAAGAGACACAGTTAATAACAGTTTAGCAGCATAGTCCATGCTACAAAATTGCACTTCACTACCCCGATGGTGCTTCTTGGATGATTGCAGCATTTATGAGTGCTGCATGGTCCCTGAAGGCTGGTATGCTCTGAGAACGTTTTCTTGATTTGTAATACCGAGATCTTTTATCATTTTTCTCTCTAGGGGGAGTGGTGATAGAACGCATCAGTGACCCTGACCCTGACCCTGACCCTGATAGAGGATCACTTTTCATTCTCTGGAAGAGGTCAAGATTTTTTTGGTAATTCTCTCCATGGAGGCCTTCTCTATCCAGTTGCTCTCTTGGAACAGAGAACGCTTCCTTGTACTCCATTTCAATGTTTAACTCTTCATCATCACCAGACTTATAATCACTGTCTTGGATATCCTCCACAGCAAGATCGTCATACTCATCATCTGATTTGGTCAATTCCTCATCAACAGAGCCTTCCAACTGAAAAAGCTATCAATTAATAACTTTTCATTACCCAGTAGCAAAAGCAAAAAACACCCTTTCTCGGTATATATGGATCACATCACATCCGCCAGATCTAATATAAACATACATCACCCATTTGTGCTACCCAGTAGCTAAATACATGAAATTATAGTATGTCCCTCATATGTACTTTTGAAATAAACATACATGATATTAAACATTTTGTACCAATATACAAGCATAAATGTCCTTACCTCTTCATCGAGGTGCTTGGATGCATCAGTAAAATACTCATCACTGTCTGTCTCCAGAGAATCATCAACCTCCTCTTCATCACTACCATGCACAGAATGTTCTTCCTTGAGCTGCAAAAACCAGGAGACACCAAATATAAAAATGGATAAATGTAGACCAGGCAGTAATCACCACTACCGATTTCAAATTTCCCAAGGCTAAAATTCAAGGTCATAAACATGCAAATACTCAAAAAAATAATGATTCATAAAGTTAAGTCAATGACAGTTTCAAACTCACCTCTTTTGAAGGCCCATCACCAGAGATCCTTGGCGAGCTGGAGCATGATCTGCTGCCACTTTCGGTTGAACATTTTGAATCATCGATGCTGCTTGCATGACTTGTTCCCCCAGCATCGCCGGGCCAAGCACTAATCCCAAAGTGACCAAACTGCAAGTTAACAGGTTCTGCTTTACCTATCTGCAATGGCCCATACATTGGTGTCCCTAGTCCATTCCCTGTAGGATGGGCCAGAATGGGCTTGCCATTATAATCTATGATGTCAACTGGCCATGCTTTTGCAACAGAACCATCATCATTCAAAAGTGCCATCAACTGCCTTGAAGAACCTTGCCTCTGGATCAACTGAAACATTCCCTTGGAGCTCAACGAATTGGCAGCACACTGATTCCTATACTCCTCATCAACAACAGAAACGGTGTTTGTGATTGGATCATAAAGATGCTCTCCAGCCTCACGCCTTCTCAGGCAGCTGAAAACCGTTGCATGAATTACTGCTACACTCTTATCAACATTCGTATTGTTTATTTTTGGCACCAGATGCTTATCTGCTCGATAGCAGAGATATTCCTGTATTGTCCTTATATTCCGTATATATTTAACATACTTGTTCCTAGCAGGGTCTAGCGTCATGTACTTGGCACGAACAGCGAATCTCTCCAAGTGCTTCCCCTCACTTGAAATGTAAATCATGAATGGTATGATTGAAGGATGTTTTTTCATGAGCCCCATCTGCATGAAAAAAGAATAGCGACAAAATCAGATCACAAGAAATCTCAATCATTTATATTCACATAAATATCTCAGAACCTGTAGAATGATTATTACCACAAAATTGAGACTCAAGTGGACCCCCTCCACCACAACTGATTCTTTTCTTTCTTCCCATGCAGTTATCAACCGGTCAAGGCTATCAATTACCATCTCACTCTGTGCTTTGAATCCTTCTATTGCCATCTGCTTTAGGCTAGGTAGATCACTGGTGGTTGTACTGCCATCAGATTTTCCTGTTGAATTACTAACCGCTTCGTCTTTAGCTAGTGAGGGAGCAGAAACGCCAGCTGATTTGTTAGCCTTCTTTTTGGCCTTAGCTGCTGCAACTGCAACTGGATCTAAATGTTCGCCGGCATGATAAGTAGAGGCCCAGAGTAAAGGATTTTGTTCCTCACCGACAAAGCTCCTCATCATATGGCGAATTGAGTCAGTAGATATAACAGTTGTAATACCCAACCTGCTACCCTGCAACAATAATATCCAATTTAAATAGGACCAAACATGTCCAGTATCAATATTACAAGCCAAGTACAGCAAGAAATTTTCATTGCAATTAATTAATTTTACATAACTCAAACAAGGGAGAAATTCCCCATGCATCGGCAGGGGTGCAGGAAATAGATAGAAGTATCATTTGTACAGAAATACCATCACTTGCTTAACCTCTTTAATAGAAATGAAATCCCCAACCATATCATATTGTAACTATATCTTCATGAAGAAACTTTAATCTTCTAGTAAAAACAATTTCAGGAGAAAATTATGATAACAGCAGACAAAACTTATAAACAGAAAACAAGTTAAATTATTGTCTCACCAAGTTACATAGATGTATTACCATAAATGGTTCAAAAATTTTACAGAGGGTACAACCACCGTTAAGACAAAACCAAACAAACAAAGAAACTAAAACAAAATAATCTGAACACAGGGAAACATGGAACAGAACCCACCAGCAAGGCAGACAAGGTAGACTTTCCACAGCCACTTGTGCCACAGAGTAGCACAGTCACTGATTCCTTTCTTTCCCGGATTCTGAAATAACAGGCAGAGACTTAGAGAACAAACAACAAATCCTAACATTCTAAAGACACAATTAGTAAGCAAAACATGAGGCAATAAGCAAAGGCAAAAAACACAATTAAAGGAACAACACCCTGCTGCCTGTATTCAGCTTAGAAGTCAATGGAACTGTGTCCATCAACCTCGGAATAGCTCAAGGGCTATGTCTCACAGTGTTCACTAACAGAAAGCAACACTAACAGAAAGCAAATAGAAGATACAAAATTCTCAGGACATAAATAGGCACTGCAAAGCCATAAATGATACTTCTTAGACAATGACAAGGAACGGCATAATTGTAAAAGCATAAGATTAACATTGCTCAAGAGTTGCCTCGAGCAATGTTTCATCAACCATACACCAGAAATCAATTTGATTTCTCCATCCAACTACAAATTTGGCCTAAAACGTGTCATGTTGACTTGTTCTGGAAAGTGGTAGTATACTAGGAACAATACCTATGGAGAAAACCCTCTATTTTTCTGGAGTAAAAAAATTGTACTATTCATTAAATTACTTCACAGGCAACCTAATGAAATGCCCAAACTTATCCGACCGAAAATTCACAACGGCGCTAGAAGTCTAGAAAGAACTCCTCTCATAATTTTCGGTCAAATACCCTTCCAAGAAGTAGCAAGTTATAAAGTGAAAATAGGTAATAACATCCTGGTTACTAGTGCATTTTCCAAACCTCAGACAAACCCACATTTTTGCTAAACCATTAAGAGAGTAATAAACTAGAAACAAGGGAAAAGTTATAAAAACAAAGAATAAAGGATAAAATTCCCTCCTGGGAAGTCCATAGTTTATCACACTATCAGGATCTCATTATCCCAGCTCTTTTGATCAGAATTACTATTTGTGACTATTTGTTACGTACCTACAATACAAAAACAGGTAAAGACAGTGACATGAACCAAAAAAAGAGTAGAAATTGATTTCATGTAATCACCTTGTCAATCTTGAGCATTAAGTTACTATTTTCCTGCAATAAAAGATCTTCCCAATAAAAAGGTAGCTGCTATGAGCTGCTAAGGCTTGTTAATTTCTTAAGTCAAGGGCGATGAAAAACTGCCAGGAAGGGATTCTTAATTCCACGCACGGCCTATAGCTCCAAAATGCATTACTATTGCACCAAGCACTCCCTATAAGCACCTTGATTGAAATAAAATGGTAACAAAAAATATAGGACATGTCAATACTTTCTATTACAATTAAGTTACACAAAACCTCATAAACATCTCCAATATGATTATCTATTGGACCATCTGCAGTAAGAAAATTGAGAACAATCATCATGTATAGAATTCAACAAGAGATTGAATCCATGGATCTAGATTGTCACTTGCTCATCAAACTTCCGTTTCCAAGATATAACAACTACAAGTGAAAGGGAATATTGATATAATGAGGCAATAACCATACATATTAATAGAACAAGACGTAACAACATAGCCATCAGCCATATGATGATAAAGGTGCAAAAGACAACCATTATGAACTACATCATGTAATTTGCACATTTAACACATAAAATCAAATATACTCTTTGATGTGCGTGTAACCCAGCTATACCTGCAAGCTAAGACTAGATCAGCCCTCTGATTTGGCCCCACATACTTGTACTCTGAGAGAGCATCACAAACAACATCTAGAAAAGGTGTCCTTCCAACAACCACAGTTTGTGAGTCTTTTGTACAATTCAAATGTTCTGGTTTTTGTCTTATCAGCCCCGCGAAATAAATTATCAATACCATCTTTATCCAAGCTGGCATGAGTACAGCATTCAGTCTCCCTTTGAGGGTATATTTTAGCATCCTTTGGTGGCACATTTACAGAATCTGAAGCCAACTTCTCCATAAAGCTTTCACTTCTCATTATTTCGAATACCCTTTGACTAATCTAAACAAAAAAACAAAAAAAAAGGCCTCAAAATCAAAAATAACTTAATGATGGCAGTACAAGATGCTGTAGTGCAACTTGCAAACAATGCATTAACTCAAATGCAGGTTTTTTTGACAAGCAGAAGATATAGGTGTACTTGGAGATGCATAGGGGTACTGCAAAATTTCCTGTTTAGAAAAGAAAAGAAACAAGAAGATGCGCTTGCAGTAAATGCGGTGTAACTCTTTTGTATAAATATCTACAGATTGTTTAGCTATAAGGAGATGCCTATTAGTTTTAGGATTTAACTTGCTAAACACAATTATCTTGAGTCAAATATTAATTGAAGTGAGATTTTGGATCCACAGGGAATGCAGAGACCAGAACCAGGAACAGATCACTTTGATTCTATTAAAACTATGTTGTGAACAAGAGATGAAGGCATTCAAATTTCATCCATGTGCAATTATATAAAAAACATGCAGCATTTTCACTGTCTTAAAAACAAAAGAGGAAATGGTTTTCCGTATTGCAGTATTACTCAAAACATAACAAACTTGAATTTAGTGAACTAATGTAGAAGCCAGAACAACAGATGCCCACCGTCACAGCTACTATTAAAACAAGACTGCAGAAAAAATTGCAGATCAACATCGTTAAGAGTACAAAAGTCAACAAGTAAGCAAAAAAACCCCCAATTCTCTGTTCTAAGATTCAGGATATCATCAACACAACCACCAGTGTCCGGTACATACTACTAGCGACGCGAATGCACGGACAACTCGAGCATCTTCAAGGACGTGCATGTAAGTAAAAATTCAGATGCATACTCTTATTTACAAAAAAAGGAGATGAAAAGATATTTTAGAGAAGATATTTCAAGAAGGAAATTGAGAACAAGATCAGAGACACCTTAAACGCATGTCGAGCCTTGCAACCCATGAGTTGCAGAGTACTCTGGAGAAGGGAACGCGTGTACCGAAACGATGCCGAACCCTTCTTCTCCGGTGCTACAGCCTGTGGCGACTCATCGTCCACCACTATTACGTACAGCAGCTTCACCACCCCCTCCGACGCCGCCATTCCTCAAACCTACAACATTCACATGCACAATAATCTAATTCAAAACAATACAGCCCAAAATTACGAAATCAACGAAAAACCCCATCCTCCACAATCGAAAAACAACATTTAAGAATCACTAGCCATAATCGCAATGCAGGTAGGCAAACAAGGAAACCAGACCTGGAGAACACAAATCGAGGAAATATCTTCAAGCGTCCGGCTAGGGTTCTACTAACTGATCCAGCAACAATTACACAGAAAGACATTCAAATGGAGATTTAACAAAGGAGAGGGAGGACAACGACGCCATTTCCGAGGCGATCCGGCCATTGGCACCGCCACGAGGTTCCACGCATCACACCTTCTGGGCCTCCACGAGTCGTCCCTCAATCTGTTCAAAACGGCGGGTGAGAAAAACCTTATAAAATTACTGGTTTGGGTCTAAACCATGGGATAAATTACGAGAAGGAGAGGGAGGGGTATTTATATGGGATAACGAAGGACAAGTGGCAGGGCTGGTAATTTTAGCAGAAGATAATGGTCCAATGTTTGTGCTAAACCTGCACTTTGTTGTGTTTGGATGCTAGCGAATATATAAAAGAACACTGAAAGGACCTTCCATAATATAGAAGATCTTCAGGGGTTGGATTGCAATATGCTCAAAATTCTATCCATCTTCTACATTTACCCGTACCCGATGCGTGTGCTTAAAATTTTTAAAATATAAAATTATCAATATTTATTAAATTTAGTTGCATAATTCTTTTTTTTTTAAACTATTAACTTATTTTTAGAATAAAATAAAATAATAAATTAAAAAACAAGGAAAATAACTAAATCAATATTACATTCTTACGTGAAATTAATTATATCTTTATATTGTAAAACATACCAAAATATTTTTCTAGGCGTTGATGCTTTACATAGAATAATACAAATTTTAATTCATTGAATTCAATTTTTTACCCGATCCATATATAATAATTTGATTTTGTTTATTTTTTAATCAAAAAAATATTATTACAACACGTTGTGGGTACATGACAAAATTGTGACAATGACTAAATCAAAGTGTATGTAACCTTTGTGAGTGGAGTCAATAGTTTGTACCTCAAAAACTGGCAACCTTGAAGCAATTTTTCACTTTTCCGAAAAGATTCCAACACGCAACAGCCTTTATTTAGTTTAATTTTGAAATGGTCGTAAGTGCCAATAAAATTTAATTTAGTCCAAGAAGTTGACATCTATCTTATATTTAACCCTAATAATGTATTATGTATTAATTCAATTCAATAGTAATTATTAATTGATTATATATATTTGATATAAATTAACCATTATTGATTGTTGGTATTGAAACTCATAATGTGATTATAATTATTTCTGAATTAGGTGTTGCCAAGTTAAGTACAAAATCACCCTATTTATAAGAGTTTCTAATTGAACAACATTTTTTATGTACTAATTACCAATTATTTTCCTCTTTGGGTACGAAAAAGTCATGTATTTCGTGATTGCCGTCAATTTTATTACATAATACATTTTAATGATCTTTGTTATTTCAAGAAATAAAGCAGATATACAAAATATTATCCGATGAGCTGCATTACATTTGCATCATTATATAATAAATTACCTTCCTCAGGCCTCAAGCTTTCTCGCTTCCAGATTGAAAAGCCTTAAATTTACGAAACATAGAGAACAATAAGTGCAATATGCTTGTTATATAATTCAAAATTTGCAGGTTCTAAAAATTTATTTTTCATGCATTTTTAATATATTTTTGAATTTAATCTTATTTTTATATATATAAAAAAAAAAAATTTAATCTTATTTATTCAATAAGAGAATATCAAGTTTTTTTTTTTTTTTCTTTTCTTCTGTCCTCTCACTTTTCTCCTTCTTTAAGGTTGATCCTACATTTATTTTAATTTAATTTAATTTAACCTAATTTTTGCAAAGATATATCAAAAATTAGGAAAATAGTGGTTTGATTTTGTGGCCTGTGGTCAAATTCTGTCCCTACAAATGATACTTTCACTTATTCTCGTACAATGATGGCTTCAACTACCAATATTCAATGATCCGTGTTCTTCTCAAGCAAAGTGAAGAACATAAATAAAAAATTATAGAATATATAGTATTTCTTCAAATAAGAAAAAAATAATCATTAAAAACAAACTATTCAAACATAACAAGAGGAGATCTGAGTAAAAAACTCTTGGACAACGTAAACTTCGATGTGATTTGAAGTTGTTATTTCGTTGACCTTCTTAAATTAAGGCGTGAAATTTTGATTTTTATGGTCTTGTATTTCCTAAAAAATAGTGTCAAGACAAATTACTTCGCGTTTATTTGAAAATATATTCCTACTATTACTTTGCTTATTTTCACATATTTATTCGGTTAACATGAAACATTTGCAATAATGGACGATCAAATTGCCCAATATAGCGCCTTGATTTATGAAAAATATGTGATGGATTTGCGTTCCAAAGAGAGTTAATAAATAAATTTTAATCCTCGTTTGGAAGATACAATAAAATAAAAATAAAAAATAAAAAAACCAGACTTACTAATAGGGGTCGCTTGTTCTTGATGCATTATAATTATGCTGATAATTTTTTTTTTTCCAGATAATAATCAGATCTCAAGATCCTGAATTTTAATATCCCTCAAATTGATTTTTTGGTTCCAAGGGATTTCGAATTTAATAGACATCAATCTCAAGCCAATGATCTTTTAAGGATTATAATGAAATCTCCATCGATTTAGAAACTTAATCGTTCTCGTACTATAACAAGCTCTCGAGGAATTTGAAACCTCACTTTCTCAACTTATTTTTGATCTCAATGATTTAGATCTTCAGTTTATTGTCATTGTTAAATTGTAACCACATCCCAAAGGATTTCTCTCAAGCTTAAGTCTTTGAGGCTCTGTTGAGCTCAAACATTCTTCTTTCTCATATTATAATAAAAAGATCTTAAAATTTTTGTAAATCTTCTTCTTCTTTTTTTAGATTATGCTCAGTGCTTCTTTAATTTATTTAAAAAAGTGTAAAACTACTTAAATACCATTTCTCCTTTCAAACAAGAAGAAAAGAAAAAAAATGAATAAAACTTAGTGAAATGACCAAAATAGATAATAGCGTGCTACACTTGTTTTTGGTTTCTTCTCTGCATCTCTCTATATCGTCTCCCTTATATTGTTATATTTAGTAGTCTTTTACTTTATGTCACAACAATCTTTACATTAATGTAATGGGACTCCGGAGAAGTAACCAAGGACGCCTTACCCGAAATTTGGTCCAAAGGACATTTTAGTTTGAAGGAAATGTCAAATTGCAGTAAAAAACTTATGAGGGCATTATTGGAATGTTAACATGTAAAATTCGTCGAAACCCCTTCTGAATGGAGTTAAATAAGACAGAACAAACTTCAAAGTAGGCAAACTGTAATTTTCAATAATATGAATGTATTTATAATTAAGCTAAATTTAAAAAAAATATTTATGTAATTTAAAAAAAAAAAAACCCTTATAAACTCCAAATATTTAAATTTTTTTTTTATCTTACAAACTCGTTTTTTAAAAAAAATTACCAATCACTCTTCAACCATCTTATCAATTTACAAATATCTTATAAGATAACCCTAAAAACTCACCCCAAACACCCTTGAATATATAATACCTCTAAAATGACCATTTCTTTTGAATTTTTCTATCAATTATTCTCTACAAATTAAAAAAAAATTATATAAGTATATAATACAATAAAAAATTAAAAATTACACGCATGCATCCAACGGCTGATATTTGAAAAATAGCAAGTAATGATGCAATAAAAAAGAAATCAAAATGAAGGAAGCTGAGGCGTAAAAGCGCACGTGGGAAGCCTGAAATCGTGGCCCCAGACAGCCGCGTAATAGTAAAAACAAAAGCGAAGCAGCCAACAACCTGGTCCATCAACCCCGCTCGCTCGGCGCAGGCACGCAGATTAAGGTGGCTGGATATATATTAAACTCCCCCACCCCCCCTTGACGGACAAGACTATTCAAAACGAGGTCATTTCCGCGTAGTATATTCCAAAAAATTGAAAAAACGAGATAAATATGAATTATATTGATATTATGTATCTTTTATAAAATTAAAATATATTTTTTCGAAAGATGTCAATATAATTTACTATAAACAGTGCACTTATAAGTTTTTGTCTCCGAAAGAATCTCGATATTTTAAAACGTACGTGTATTTATAATTCTACAATAAGTAGAAGAATTTTGTATGATTATACATAATTTGAGGGATCTCGATAGTTTTTTTCCCTAACATCTATACTATACTATGAATTAAATTTGAGCTCCCTGAATAGTTAATTATTGTGTGTTTTAAATATAACTGTGAAATTCAACCCATTCAAAAAAACTAATGTCAAGTAAGTTTCTTTCTTTATTATTCAAGGTTTTTAATTTTTATAAATTATATTGATACCCCTTAAAATTACATCAAATTACTTAAATATCTCATGTACTTTATAAAATTACAACACCCCTTGAGGGTGTTTAGTGTAATATTTTGTAAAGAATAATTATGTAAATTTTGCATTTTAATAAGAGGTGGTGTTGTAATAATTATAATATCAAGAGATATAATATTTATGTATTTTGATATAATAAAAAAATATGGATATAATTTACCCTAATATCTTTCTCTATAAGCTTTTTGTTAGGTAAGTTTCGTGTGAAAACGAATTTTAAATTATAGGTAACGTGTTAGCTAAATGGAGAAAACCTGTATCATGATTGACTTTTATTCCAAAATCAATATTTTATTTGAGTTAACACATACTTTTTAAAGAAAATTATATATATATATATATATATATATATATAATATTTTTAAAAAAGAGCACTTACAGACAATGCATAAAGTTATTTCTTAAATTGACAACATTATCTTAAGGGGGGAATTTTCAATTTTTCTATTTCCAAGAATAAAATGGGAACAAATTCGAGATTGATGAGTTTTAAATCATAATCTATATTATTATTATTAAAGAAGAAAAAGGAAAAAAAATTGTCGTACTAATTTTTGAGACCTAAATTTACTCGTATTTCATTTATTCCCTTCAGAGAAAAATTTAATTAAAAATAGTAATTTTAATAATTTTTAATAACCTAATAATTATATAAAAAAAAAAAATCGACCCACTTCTCCAGGTTTCTCTCTCACTTTCTCCATATTTCATTTTGTCTAAAAAAATTTCATATTTTTAATAAATCCACAATTACAATTTATTTTCTCTCTCACCTCACTCTGTGTTGCATTCTTCTTACGAACTTCTTTCTTTTTCATCTCCTCACATCACAATTGTTTTTTTCATAAATTTTTTTTTCTCTGTATCTCACATCACAATTCGATTTTACACGTTCGCGGGTGTTGCAAGATTGTTAAAACAGACGGTGGGTAGTAGTAATTCAGTGTGATTTCTTTTCAAGTTGGCCAAATTCATTTGTCCAACTTGCCAAAATTAGTCTTAAACAACATCCACTAATTATTAAGGAAACGAGACAATGGTTAGTAGTATTGGTAGAAATGTATGAATTAAGACCACCGTTTACATGTCCATTTAGTGTAAACCTTAAAATCTTAGGTGACTATTTGATGCTTAATATAAAGAGTAAATTATGTCGACGCTACTTAAAATTATATTTAATTATATAAATATTTTTTATTATTTATAAAATTACAAGTACTATCTTCAAATTGAGTGTCTTCCATGTAATTTATCTCATGAAATGTATTTGTAATTAAAGTTATAAATTAAAAATATACTTGTAATTTGTAAAAAAAATAAGTATTTGAGTAATTAGATCTTATATCCAGACTATCGATGTAATTTACCTGAATTATTAAATAGAAACCTGCTCTGTAATGACAATTTAGTTGAAAATTTATTGTTTTTTCTTGAGGTATGCTGAAAAAATGAAGGATAGAATGAGTACAAATTCTTTTATTAGTTACCACCAGTGCACGCACACGTGATGCGTGAACAAATAAATAAAAATTACGATAAAAATATCAGGATAAATAATACGACAACCCTGATATTAGGTTAAAATATACAGACACTGTCTTCTTTTTGCAAAATTTCATCTACAATACCCCAGAGATTATAACTGTAACTACAATTACATTCTCTATTCAAATGCAAAACTTACACATAAATACTTTCTAAAAAATATTACACTAACACCCTCAAAAAATGAAATAACTGGTAAATTACTATTATAACTCAATTTTATTTTAAGAGAAGAATGAATTAAGGCGTATTAACTGTTGACAGTGGCTAGAAAAGTTCTCATACTAAAACTAAGGATGTGTTTTTTTCAATTTTGTACAAAATTTGGGTGAAAATAAAAATATATTTGGAACAGTTCATAAAATTGTGTTTTATATTATTATTTTTATCAACTCAACATGATTTTTTTATTGGAAGAAAATGATAGTTATATATTTATTGATTTTAATTTATTAGTAATGTCTTATCAAAGTATTAGGAAGTGAAAATTAGATTACACAATTATGATTGAAATTTGTTATAAGTATGTAAATATTTATATCTATACTAATATATAATATATATAAAAAAAAGTCATTTATACTCACAAATGGCGATTCGTGACACCACTGCACCAATTTTCTATTATTCTAAAAATGCCCTTCAACTGATAGATTACTAGCATAATCAACTCTTCAACTTTTAATATGTTAGTTTCCTTTTTTCTTTCTTTCCCCTTTTTTTCGTGCTAACCCAACCACATACAGCGTTAGGCAGTGTTAGGTATATAATAAATAATTTTTCACACTTAAAATATATTATATAGAGTAATATATAAATCAATATATTAAATTTAAAGAGAAAGAAAAGAAAAAATGAAATTATCAGTTAAAAATAAAATTTAAAAACTTGAATAAGTTAGCTATATTATTAGTTGAAAGGCATTTTTAACTTTATAAAAAATCAATGCGTGGTGTAAGTAACCATCATTGATGAGTAAAATCGCCTTTCCTTTTTTATATAGTATAGATAAAGTCATGATTGAAGTAGAACAATAGCAAAACAGCAATGAGAATACGAATAAATAAACTAAACATATCTTCGTTTTCATCACTATTTCAGAAAAATGAAAGGAATCAAACTAAGCCTGAAATGTCAAAACAATGTTCTGTTCATGTTTTGTGCACAAAATCATCAGATTCTTTCCACATTTTCTTTAAATCCACACACACACACAAAAAGAAAAAAGGTAGAAAAAGAGGGTGAGTTTCACATTTGCCTTTTGTCCAAAATGAAAAGGAGCCAATAGCAGTAATTATATGTCTATTTCCAGACACAATTTTATGGAGGAGAAGAGGAAAACAGTCACTGTAGATATTGTGTCTTGTTGGCATTCGAATAGATACTATTCCAACATCTTTTTTCTTTTTCTTTTTTAGGTTTTGGCGGACGAAAATTATTCCAATTATTCCTAAACTATTCCAACTTGGGATAGTTGGAATTTTAAAATTTATTCCAAGTTCTTCACACCCTTTATGTTTCAATTTTAGTTCGTTTTATATATATACATGTCGGAATTATGTGTTTTGGAACAATTTTGTTTAATAACTCAATCCACTATTATAAGGCCTCGTTTACTATAATAAGGACTTGATATTCATGTCGATCAATGTCTATTTTTTGTTTACTTCTCCAAATGCGGTATTAATGGTTGATCCATTATTCATTGTGATAAATGCATGATTTAAATTATGAAACTATCTAATTCATTTTAATCCCATCATACATAATCTTAATAGACTCATTCAAGTCAATTTACAAAATTATTATTTGGGTATATTACAATCACCTTCCATCAGGTTTAACATTGAATCCTCTTATTGTTTGAAAAATTATAAATACTCCCTGAAATTTGATGAAATTATGTACTCCTTGGATGGAGGTATGAAATTATCAATTATGCCCTTATTGTAGTTTTTAAAAAAAAATTATTTAAAAAAAGAATGGGGTGGATGTAAAAATTTAAAAATTATAAAAAAAATTATTCACTTAGTCAATAAAAAATATTAAATATTTTTTAAAAAATAAATAAAATTATAATTCTTAATCCATAAAGGCATTTTATTCAGTTCACCACAAAAATTTGATGAAATTCTAACGGGGACTTTGGAATAAGCTAATTGTTAGACGTCCGTTAAAATCAGAAAGTATTGATAATTTTTCAAACAACAAATGAGTATTCATAATAATGACAAACCTCATGAGATGTCATTATAATTTACCCTTGTTATTTATGACATTCTTATAAATTCCTTGATCTTATTTTATCAAAAATTTTAAGAACTTATTTTTAATATAAATAGAATTTGATATCTTATAAACTCTGAAACATTTTAACTTCAATTTTTAGTACATTGTGATGTGGTGTGCATTTGTCCACTTCGACCACGGCCTTGCACATGTTATTTTCTAGAAAGGCGCATAAGAGATGGATTACGAGGCTTATATGATACACACGTCCATCACCTCCATCCAAGCATTCTTATCATACTGGTGAATGATGTGACATACACTTACTCATTTTGATCAGATAGATAACAACAAAATAAAATGTAGGTGAACGATACATGACCTCATTCCCACACTTATATCAAAATGACGTGGTATGTATTCATTCTTATTAGACGCCCTTGTACACATGAACTTGTCAATTGTAGCCAAAACTTTATGAGATGTCTCGATATAGAGATAGAGCCAGTGACTTATATTATGTTCAAATCCCTCGTTTTCATTTAATATGAGATGATAATACACACTCCATGTCGTATTATTTCCACTTCAATGTAGCTTTCTCATATGCACTCCACTTGGTTAATAATTAATGTAAATTACATGAAACCCCCATGAGGTTTTGATATGATAACACACACTCAACATCATATGATAACCAACTACACTATTTTTATTTAATTATATAAAAAAATATAAATAAACAAATAACTAATCATAACTGATACTTTTTTTAAATAATTTAAATGTTCATGAATATAATACTTTCTATAATAAATGCGTTTGAGGGTATTTTGATCCATACGCATTTTATCAATCAAATGTAATTATTTTAATCCTTCTAGTTTAATAAATAATATAAATAAGTAAATAAATAAATGAGCACTAAAAACTTTTTAACAAATGAACTCAAATACAAGTGTCATATTAAATATTAATTAATTTGATTCCCATTTATGGATTTTGGCGAACAATATTTCTTAGCCACAACACAAATAATAGTTTAATGAGTAAATGAGGGATGGATTCCATTTCATTATTTGTGAAAGTCTAAAAGTGCATTTATTCTTTTTCTAAATGTCAAAATGTGAATAAATACCCCGTGCATAGATTCGGGTTCCCCAATTTGCAAACCAACTATAAATCCATGTATTTTTAGAATAATCACAATGCCATCAAATGAAAATAATAATAATAATATAATAATAATATCGGTGACAAGACATCTACTAATAGCTTATAATTAAGGTAATACCATTAATTATATATGTATATATTTATTATTGTTTATTTAATTGTATATAAATTTAGGGTAAATTATAACGAGTTTATGTTTTAGATTTGATATAATTATAAATATCCCTATATTTGAATAATTATCAATAACTCCTTATTTGAATGATCGTCCAACAAATTAACCTAATTTGTTAGTTTCCCTTGAGCTTTCATCTATTTTTTATAGTGAATTAACTATAATGTACTATGGGTTATGAATTATAATTTACTTATTTGTTCAAAAAAATTAGGGCACTAAAAGATTTCTTTTTATATTTTTTTTCATCCACATTGTCTATTGTTTTTATTTTTTATTTTTGTTTTATTTTGCAATTTTCAATTTTTCTAAAACAAAGAAAAACTTACAACAAGAGCAAAGTTAACAATTGTAGGCCTCCATCCAAAAATTATATAATTTCATCAAATATTAATGGGACATTAGTAATTTATTGAGTAAAGGAATATTCATAATTATGTCATACTTCAGAAGAACTTGTTTTAATTTACCCTATAAATTATTATTATTATTACTATTATTATTATTATTATTATTATTATATTATTATTATTATTGATCATTAGTTATATAAAAAGTTTATATGAATTATTTTTCTACACAATGTCGCGACTCAAACTACAGTAATAAAGACGATCAACCTACTTTACGATCATCGTAATATCTATACTATTATAAAGAAATTATGAGGGATTAAAATGAGAGAATCCGCGGTTGAGGGGCCAAAATGATATTATCACATTATTAAAGATAGCATATTAATATGATATTAAAAGATATTAGTAATGAGTTATTAGAGCAGGAAATGAGAACCCACTATGTTGTAGGATCAATTAAGCCCACCAAGTACAAAATTATGAGCTATAAAGCACAAATCTTGTATTAGAAAATGGTTCTATTATTGCCATGCATGCCCCATAACAATAAAAGTATAATTAAACAAAAACCATTCCAAAATAAACAACTTAACAAAGAATAAAATCTAATCTACGTACTACAGAGAAAGATCTTTAACATGTAAATGTGCTATATATATATATATATATATATATATATATATATATATAAATAGATTAATCCAAATTATTTTTCTGAAATATTAAAAAATTGCAAAAAAAAAAAAAACCCTCGAAAAAAAAAAACGGACAATGAGCCTCCCAATCTTTTAATAAAAAAGCATATTATACCTCTTATGTTGGGCACTCGCCTATTTTTGCAACTGATTTAGCTATTTTAGTTTATAAACTGTCACATTTATCCCTATATATATATATATATATATATATATATTGTTTAGCAAGTTTAATTCATTTTTAGGAAATTTCAATTGATTGTCTATATATATGATAATAATTACTCATAGAGACAATAGTTGGGAGGAGATCATTAACTTATACAGCTTATATATAAAGAAAGCTAAAAAATATAAAATGGAAAGTTGGAGATAACTCACCGACGGACGAGATATTGGAGGTGGGTGGGGTGTCAAAATGATCGTTGTCGGACGAACTTTCCAACAGTGAAAAGCACACGTCGAGAGGTCATCGAATGTTGGAGAAAAAAACGATAGAAAATGGGAGGCGCGGGTTAGGGCTAATATGCACCTTTTTAAATTTTACAATAAGTTATATGATTTTTTTTTTATCACAATGACTTATTTGAATAATTGAGGTATCACAAGAAATAATATGTATTTTACCTTGGTAAAATCACAGTTGAAGATTGTTATATAATAATTTAAAAATTGAAGTAGCACTGCTGCTAACAGCTACAACTTTTAACATAGGATAGCCGTTGGACGCAGTCGTTCTGGTACAATTACAAAATATATTATGAGTTTGAAGCAAATTGCTTAAACGAAAATTAGCATTCATTTGGAACTTAAATTAAGTCAATTTTTGGTGGCTCAATTCGCATATGACTAGTGTTGGTTTTTTTATATATTCTTTTTATTGCTTTACGTGTTAAGAAATTATTGATGTATTTGATAGCATTAAGTATTTTAATATATTTTATAATGTAATTAATGAGTTTTATAAATTAAAAAAAAAAAAGCAACAAAGAAAGAAAGAGAAAGAAAATAATTGAAATCTTACTAAAATATCTGAGTTTAGAATAATTATTTTTTATTGATAAATTGTGCATTTATTAAATGACCTTCAAGCATTTTTGTTCTTAATTACACAAAATGGTACTCTCTTAAATTTTTCTATCAATAATATTTATTTCACGCAAATTTAAAATCAATAAAATTATTTAACAAATTATCAATTCTTATTACAGTTCTTCACTTTAATAAAAGTTTAAACTATAAATATGCATCGAGTACGGTTCAAGAATAAGTGATGTCTTCATTCCGAGTGACCCTTTCGGGATTGATAGCCATGGAAAACTAATGCAAACAGATAAAATTATATATATATATATATTTATATATATATATATATATATATATATAATTCTTATATGAATATCTAGGGTTATTGTCCTTTTTTTTTTTACGTTAATTAATGAGTGAGGTCATGTAGAAGAGAGAAGTTGGCTATGGACAAAAAAATCAGAATAAAATTAGGACATGGAGGAAAATATTTAATTTTGATGGGATCTTGAAAATAAGGGACCATGCATGCATTAAATTCCAGTAGCTTTCACGCAGACACGACTCTTTAAAGTTGTCAAGTGTCGGCTTCTTCATTTGATTCCCATATTGAACAAGGCAGCCGGATACCATTGAAAAAGCGTGTTTTTAGTCGTATCTTTAATTCTGGAGAATGTAATTGGCTAAGAACAAACTGTCCCACCATTCCTTGTCTTCATTAGTACCATGCTTCGTTGTAATGCTTGTAAGGAAATACAACTGCATTCTCGTTATTAAAAAGTCGTGAGTTTAAATTTTACAGTGTAGGCATTTAATTTATTTTTAATGATTGTATGTTGTTTATTTATTTGCTATGAAGTTATTGATTGATATAAAAGTTACTAATATATTGCGGATTGATTTAGAAATATCAATGTGCTTTTCGGAAAAAAAATTCTCAATTTTTGCTTTCAGCAACACTATGTAGGGTTCGGTGTAATTTAGTTGACTGTGATATTCCAAGTAACTTAACCCCTATGAAAAAATAAAATATCAATTTACTTTTGTGTATTTTTCAAAATAAAGCAAGTTATCTCCAAATCTAATAAGATAATTGCTTCATTTTAAAAAATATGTAAGGTACTTAATTTGTTATTCTTTGTTATATGGGGTAATTTGTTCATTTTGCAATATCACAGAGAGATTGTTTGCATTTTCTCCAAACTGTTTTTTTGGGTGTTTGAAGAATCAACTCCAACTCTCGAAACTCCAAGGATGCACTTAAATTGATGAATTTCAAGTTATGGATTTTAAATTTAATTCTAAATTTGAATTGTGTTTTATTAAATAATGATGGATTTCAAATTCTTCTAATATAAGTCGTTTGAAATCCTTTTCTTTAGAGTCCAGATTCTTTCCCCAAATTCAAATCCATCGTTCCAAACGTTATAATTACTTAAAAGAGTGTTTATAGTTGTTCCCAACTTCCTTGGTTTCTCAAAAATTAATTTTTTTATTTCATTTTGACCTATTTTCTCTTCATTATAATAATGTTAAGTGATTGTTTTAAAGTTGTCGCATAATATATATGTATATATATAAACAAAAATTTAATGTTATAATACAATTATCAGCAATAAGAATTGCGTATAAAATTATCACTATAAACAATGAATAGAAAAAATAAATAAAAATTATTTCAATGACAACTTTACACATAATATATTGTCATTAATTCTTACTAATGACAACTTCTACAAAAAACTCACTTTTCAAATGATGAAATCCATTATAACTGCGATAAAATAAAAAATTTTATTACTTAACAAAAATAAATAAATAATAATAATAATAATAATAATAATAAAATTAAATTATATATATATATATATTGTTAATTGAGTGAGTACAAAATAATTTTGGGGGGTGAGAAAGGAGGAAGAGAAGTTGATGCTTTTCTTGCATTAAAAGAAAGGGAAGTGGACATGTGAAAAATGATTCCATTTCCGGACCACTAACAATTAATTAAATAATAATTCAAGAAAAACAATAAAGGTACAGTGTTCGGGTGGTCCCACTCCCTTCAAGTTTCTTTGACAAATATTTTTTTCTTCCAATTATGCCCCCACCACACACTTGAAAAGATTCTCACGGATTCTGCTGTCAAATTGCAACATCATGGGTCCATCAAACATAAGGCCTCCAACTTGGATTTCATTCATGTTCAAATGCTTTTTTTTTTTATATATATTATTTTAAATTGTGAGTTCATATTTATTTATTTTTTTTGTGAGATTGATAGAAATATTATTGCAAATATTACGTTTTTTTTTTTCGTGCAAAGAATTACCACAAAGCATCATAATCCAAATAGATTTTTATTTTATAGCTTTTTTTCTTTTGAAAAAATTATTATAAAGTGTTTTTATCTAAAAACATTTTCGTTCTATCATGTCTTTTAATTAAAAAAAAAATATCATTCGATATCAGTAATTATTATCGACTAGTTCAAGAACTAATTTTCATATATATATACACACACACGCACACACACACACATATTTCTACTGAATTTTACAGATCCGGATCCATTTTCCTAATTAGCGGTGTCAGGGTGTGATCCAACTGTAAATGGGCCGAACAAAGTTTGAGCCGATTTGAGGAAAAAGCCCAAATAATTTGATCCATCCCATCTCTGGAATTTCCAGACTCCAGTGCTTGATTTTGCTCCATTTCAGAGGAAGTGTTGTTCAACTCTCCTGCATTCCAAGTGTTTGATAAATTTCTTCAGAGAGATCTTGCGGTAGTTTGAATTTCTATGAGGTTTGACTTCAAAACTATGGCGAAGCCCTTTGATGCTACAGTGATGAGGCGACCCTTCTGGAATTCCGTTTCTTCTTTGATGTACTGCTCCTCGTCGGCGTCGTCATCATCGGCCATGAATGTGCTCAAAACCGGGGACGTTCTGAAGCAAGCCAGAATATTTTCTACGTCCGACATTGCCGGATACTCGAAGCTAACGCATGACTCAAATCCACTGCATTTTGATTCTGAGCGTGCAAGAAATGCTGGTTTCGCTGATATCCCTGTCCCTGGAATGCTAGTTGCTACCTTGTTTCCTAGGATCATTGCTTCCCACTTTGTAACTATTGTTACTCTATTCTCATAGTTGTTAATTACGGTGTGATATTTCATGATTGATTATTGTATGCTGGCAGAATTCGTTATAATATTGGTATGTGTTTGATATTATTGCATGAGGTAGAATTAAAAGATTGTTTTGTGGTATGCGTAGCCAGGGGCTATTTACGTGAAGCAAACTTTGGACTTCAGGTCGCCGGTTTTCGTTGGGGATAACATCATTGGTCAAGTGCAAGCAAGCAATATTAGACAAATGAAGCAAAAATACATGTAAGTTCCGCGGTCATTTTGTACCTCTGAAGGTTCTTTCATTTGCTCATTTTTCTCCCCACATTGAGCTTAAAATTTTGATGTATGGCGTGTTTCGTGTGCCATTCAGGGTGAAATTTGTGACAACATGCTTCAAGGATGGTGAGATCATTGTGATTGGTGGTGAGGCCATGGCAATGTTACCCACCCTGGCCATGAAACAAGTCGACAACCACAGTTCGGAGTCAAAAGACTTTGGCAGCCGAACAAAACTCCACTAGTTCACGCCCACTCTTTACTCTTGCTCTGAGGTTTGATGTTGGCTTACTGGATTGTTCGTGATACTCTCTCATAATGTATCAGTGCATTGTTGAATTGGAAACTCATAGTTTCTGGTACTATTTCCACTTCTTACAATAGTTGATAGTCAGTAGCATGTTATGGCTCAGAATTTGATGGCAAATGCTGTCTAATGAGCCCTGAGGTTTCCGGTATATTATAACACGAATAAAAAGATAATTCTGAATTTACAAACACTTGCTGCATTTTTAGCGCGTGGAAGAGAAGATCAAGTCATTTATTATAAGTTCATTTTACAATCACGAAATTGCGTTTTCTATTTGAATCCTTCAACCGTGACATTCTTATCACCTTCAGCTAACACATTTCCACCTTGAAGACACATAAGAGAGATACTAAATAATTCCTCTGCTCAAATAAAAAAAGCTTCCCCCCTCCCCAGCTTATGCGCTAGTTAACCATCCCAAAAATTTTCTACAAGAAACTAAATCAATATGACTATGCTTAATAAGCTCCAGCGCCTGGCTGAGCAGCAGCAACAGGCTTTTTAGGCTTGGGTTTTTCCACAATAATGGCTTGTGTAGTGAGCACCATTCCAGCAACAGAAGCTGCATTTTGCAGTGCACATCTGGTCACCTTTGCCGGGTCAATCACCCCAGTTTCTACCAAGTTCTCAAACTTATCACTCATTGCATTGTAACCGAACTCCCATTCACTTGCCTTCACTTTCTCCACAACCACCTCGCCTTCAACCCCAGCATTTTGTGCAATCAAGGATGCTGGTGCAATTAGCGCCTGCAACAAAAATATTCTCATTGTACACCACAGTTTCACAGAACTTACTAGAGAATCTCAAGTAGATATTTATTTGACAAACCACAAGAGATGACCAAGATTTTGTTTCATGCACATCTAACGTCTCATGGCAACCAATTGAATAAGAAGCAAAGAGTTGAAATCAATTCAGACTACATTAACAGTAACCAATAACTCAAAAGTTTTACGAATCAATTAGCTATTGCAAGTTGGAAAGTTGAAGCATTCTTTACCTTTTGTATGATATCAGCGCCAATTCGCTCATCTGCATCTTCAAGCTTATCCTTGATTGCAGGAACATAAGTCGAGAGGTGAACTAATGCAGCACCGCCACCAGGCACAATGCCTTCCTCAATGGCAGCAAAAGTTGCATTTTTGGCATCTTCAATACGAAGTTTACGATCTTCAAGCTCAGTCTCTGTTGCGGCACCAACTTTGATTACAGCAACTCCACCAGATAATTTGGCAATTCTTTCGGCAAGTTTCTCAGAGTCATAAACAGAATCCGTCTCAGCCAACTCCTTCTTAAGTTGAGCAATCCTAGTTTGTAGCTCATCCTTCGATGCAGCATCAGCAATGATGGTTGTAGAGTCCTTGGTGATGGTTACCTTTCTAGCTATACCCAACTGGTCCAAATCAGTATTTTCCACAAGTAAGCCCAAATCAGTAGCTTGATACTCGGCACCTGAAAAATAACAACAATGTAAAAATGAATATTTCGCACTTAAGATTCCCGGGAAATGCAAGACAACTGACTAGAGCCGTGATGCTCCTTACTCCTGTTAAACATTACTTAGAACATGGATACATATCATTTTACACGTGCTTAAGCATTATGGCATGGAAATATTCAAGGTACGAACCAGTCAAAATCGCAATATCTTGAAGAGAGCTTTTCTTCTTTCTCCAAACCCTGGTGCTTTGATGGCAGCCACATTCAAGATCCCCCTGAGCTTGTTTACAACCAGAGTAGCCAAAGCCTCTCCAGTGACATCTTCAGCAATAATGAGCAAAGGTGCTCTTATTTGAGTCGTCTTCTCTAGCAAGGGAATGATATCCTTGATGGCTGAAATCTTCTGGTCAGTAACTAATATCCTTGCATTTTCAAATTCAACAATGAGCTTCTCAGGGTTGGTGACAAATTGCGGAGAGATATATCCTCTATCAATCTGTGAGCGACGAAGAACCAACATGAGCATAAAACGAGACCATTAATAAGCAAAAGGCAACAGAGGAAAGAGAAGCATAAGAGAAGAAGCGATGAGAAAACAAGGAAGTTTTCCTAAATAGCACAGACCTCCATCCCTTCTTCTACATCAACAGATGTCTCAAAGGAAGATGATGACTCGATGGATAAGACACCATCAGGTCCAACTTTGTCAACTGCATCAGCAATCATTGTGCCTATGATCTCATCATTCCAGAAGAGATGGAGGCGATGGCTGCAAAAATGAAATTGTCAGTATAAAAAATTACTATGTCTTTTTGGTGCTACCATCAATCAGCATTTAAGAAACTATCAAAGCCAAATTATGGACATATTTAATGCAATACCTTTAATATCATCCCGACCCTTGACAGGTCTGGCTTTCTTTTCAAGCTCATCAACCAAACCCTGCACAGTTTTATCAATGCCCTTCTTAATTGAAACTGGGTTGGCACCAGAGCTAACACTCAGAAGGCCAAGTTTGATAATTTCACGGGCAAGAACAGATGCAGTAGTAGTCCCATCACCAGCAGAATCGTTTGTTTTGCTAGCAACCTTCACAAATAATTCAAAGCTTCAATACCATAATAACTCATGAAATCAGGAGCAAATCACAAAGAAAAAGAATAAAAAAGTGATTTGTTCTAGCATGTAGAAATGTTACAAAAGTCTACACAGATCAAGGGTTAGAAAAGAACACATGAAGAACCAACCTCCCTAATCAAAGCAGCACCAGCATTTTCCATACCATCAGGCAACTCTATGGCCCGTGCAATTGTCACTCCATCATTGACCACCTTTGGGGCCCCAAACTCATCCAAGACAACATTCCTTCCTGCATAACATTATACAGACTAAAACTAAGCATATGTAACATTTATGCAACCTTACTATAAGGGTTCTGCATTAGATCCAAAACAATGTTGCCCTCTTCGTACACCAGCCAGAGTTATGTATGGGAAATGCAGAATAAGTGATGCACACTGAAAAGAACTTAAATAATAGGCTATACAAATAGTTGGTATCATTTAGCTAGCTGATAATCACTAGCACTAACCATTTGCAAGGCTAACTCTCGTATCAGCTGTTTCGTAACTACAGCATATTTGGCCTTCTTTTAGAAGATCACAAACTAAAACCTACTTTATCTTTGAACCCCACAATCTTAACCGGCAATTCGTACAATAGTTTACAATATCTCCACAATTGAATTACACTTGCAAGAACTCATCATCACCATATCCCAACAACATAGGGAAGGATTCAATTTGCAAAGTTAGCTTCTGCAGTCTACTGATTCATCAAAGTAATAAAATACATAGATAGCACGACCACTCATACCAACCATATAGCCACCAAAGACATCATTTTGTACCCATCCCACAACATCATCTCTAATATAAAGCCAGCACGCAATATACCAACACGAAAAGCATCATTCATCAACAAAACAGAAACTAGCTAAAATCACAGCAAGTTTAACATGTAATAATACAAATTTGCATTCTTTCAAGAATTACCCCTGGGACCAAGAGTGAGGCCAACAGCATCAGCAAGCTTGTCGATACCGGACTGCATTGCAGACCTCGACCTCTGGTCAAAAGCAATCTCCTTAGCATTAGCCCTCACCACAAACCGATTCTTCGATGGCTTCTGCCCCAACTTCTGCCCCTGCTGCAGCTGGTTCACTCTCCTACTCTTCAACCCACCCTAAAGACAAAAACCCACAAATGAAATCACACAAACAAATGAGAAATCAGCAAACTAAACATAAAAACAAAGAAATATCAAGAAAGAAAAAAAAAAAAAAGGGGTTGTAGATTGAGAGTACCTGTTTAGAAGGGAGGACGGAAGCAGAGGAGATAGCATTGGTGGAAGCCATTTTCAGTCAAAATGGAAGATGGTTTTTTTTTCTCAGAAGGGCGTAGAAGTGAAAGGAAGCTGAAAGAAGAAATGTGTTTCTCGTTGAGAGGTTTCAGGTTTGGTTGGTGGGTGAGTGAGTAGTTGACAGTAGGGCTTATAGTGTGTGTTTTGTGTGTGTGTGTGTTCCAGAAGATTCTTATTTAGTTCGGCAGCCATTAAGGCTCGATCTCGATGGTATCGATGGTTGGTTGATGATTTTGCTTCCCGTGCGCACTCGGGCGCGGGCTTACATTTTCGTCTCTCCTCACCCTAACGTGCGCTTTCAGGAAGCTCTCGTTTGACTAAATTTGACATATTATTAAGATTAATATTTTCTAAAACATTGATCCAATATTGTAAGAGTTTCTAATAATAATTAAGTCCATTTATACCAAAAAAATAATTTTTAAAAGTTCATAATATATCATAATCTATGATAAAGGCCCGTTTATTTTAACATATTAGCATGTATCAGGAAATTAGTATAAATTAATATGATGTTACTTTTTTGTATGGAGAGACTCTATACAAATTTAAGTCGGATATTATTTACTGTTTCACTTATATAAGTACTACCATCTAGAAATGTGGTATTAAATTAGTACAAGACTAATCCTTTTTTTTTTTTTTTTCCAATTTCCAGAATAACCCTCAATTTGTGGTCAACAAGTGACAGCAAGTACATTTTGTTTCTTCCACCCATTTTTGTATTTTTTGAAGTGGATGGTCTTCCATTTTTCCTTCTTCAAGCTTCTTCCACCGTCTGTAAGTTTCATGTTTTTGGCCTTTCTTTTTTTTTATTTTAAAAAACCCAAGCTGAAAAATGTAAGAAAAAAAGTTTCGTTGAATTTTGGAAACCCATTTTTTAGATTTTGGGTGAACTATATAACTTTGTTAAAATGACAAAACAAATTCAAAAAAATTTCCAATTTTGAAATCGAAGAACAACATGGGAAGCTTTAAAATTACAAATTCGAAATTGCCAAAAAAATCAAAACCTGAGTCTAATCGAAATCGGCAACTTTTGATTTGGACCTTTCCAACAATGGAATATCATTTTTAGGGCAAATCCTATAATTTGGGACAAATATTTTGTTGTCACTTTAAATTTGAAAAGCAATGACTAAAATATCATTTTTTTTTATACCAAAATCACGAGGAACCATCAAAGTGAACACCATATAAAAATAGTGTGTTCTTCTTAATACAAGTAAATAACACATTACAATAAATATCCGACTTATAAATCATTCATTAAGCAAAAAACAGTCATATTACTTATTTTATTCCATTCTCAAAATAAACAAGCTTAAAGGGTCGTTTGTTTGTCTTATTGAGCTGGATTAATTTATGACTTAATCCAACAATATTCAACATTTTCTTTGCCAGATCATGACCCGATTTTAGTCCATCAAACTCGACACAAAAGTTGTGAGGCCTAGCAAGATCACTCATCCTGCTCAGCTCACTTCTGGCCCTTTTGTTGATTTTACTTTTTTACTCCTCACTTTGAACATAAAATTACAAGAAGAGTTGGTTTCAGAAACAGATACAAAGTAAAAACAGAGCTGGTCTTAGAAAGCTTAATTTGTGCAGTAAGTCCCTTCAAAACCAAATGTTTTGTTTGTTTTTGTGTCTTATTTTGTTTTGGGCATTTTCCGAGACAAAACAAAATACACCCAATGTTTATTTTTCTATTTCTACACCTTATCTAGGTGTTTTTTTTGTTTTTGGATTTTTGTATAATGTATATATACACACTTATATATATATAAATATAATTATAAAATATATGATTTGACAATGAACAATGTTTTTTGTCAACAAAAAATGCAACATTAAACATATAATATTTATATATATATATATATATATATATACATATTTATATATATAAAAAAGACATGATTTGACAATCAACAGTAACATTTGTCTCCCAAATCCCAACATCAAACATACACCACTTATCTTAAACTATTTTATATTATTTAAAACACAAATCCAAACATACCATCTATCTCAAACACACACTTATTTATCTCTATTTATCTCTCTCTATTTTAAAACACCAAATAAAACACCCAAAACACAAATCCAAACATTATGAAAGAGTTTTGTGCACTGATGCTACCCTTTTATCTTTATTAATTGCGCAATTTGAGGATTCATCTCTCCAGTCTCGTTTTTGACAAAATCATCATATCTAAATTGGGGGATTTCAACCGTGCAAGTAAAAATCCTATGTACGTAAATGTCTGAGGAAAAAGAAATTGATGAAAAATTGTTCGATGACAATGAAAAAAAAATTGATCATTAAATTTGGGTAAATTACAATGGACTTTCCTAAAGTTTACTTTAATTACAATATCCACTCGTTGTTCGAAAAATTACAAGTATCTCCCTCAAATTACAAATACCGTCATTATAGGAGGGTATTTATAATTTTATAGAGTATTTGTAATTTTTCAAATAACGAGCAGTATTTGTATTTATTACAAACATCAGGGGAGCCTATTGTAATTTATCCTTAAATCTAATCTATTATGTAATTTATTTGATATGATTATTTTTAAATATAATTTTGCCGAACTGTCAATATAAGTTTATAAATTTTAAAAATATAGTTTGACACTTGGTATCGAATAGTTTGACATTGCATTGCAAACATAATTTATTAAAATTTTAGGACACGACACAACTCCAACACGATTATTATATAAATTTAATTTATATATGACATACCGATATCCGATATATATCAAAATTGTATTCGTACCATGTCTATCTCCAATATATGTTAAATAATGTATAGGATCTTTTTTTGAAATACTATGCATTATAACTTTCATAAAATAAAATGAATTTTCTCTTATATTATAAATATTCGTGACATTAAAATCATGATAAATTAATATATTTTATAACAGTCACACAAAACAAATGCAGAATATTTTAGTTATGACCAAATATTTGCCATGATGTTTTGTTAATATTTTGACATCACCTACAAACATAACAGCTAATAATTAATATATTACACAAACGTGTTTAGTTAGTATTTAGCACAACCTTTTACTTTTAATCATAATAATTAATAAGGACAAAAAGTAGGTATTTGTTCTAATGTTTTCATACGCCAACTCAAAAATTATACTAATGAAAAAAACCCTAGTGATTAGTAGGCAATGGGTATCGACACAAGGGGCAAACATGGCTTCCCCTCAGCCACCGAAGAACGCAGTCCCCATGGAAAACATGCAAACAAGGCAAACGAGTAACACGCGTTCCATTCACAATCTCCTCCAGACAGATGGAACACGACTTTGCTGACCCTTCATCAATCTTACCATCATCTTTCTCGCCATCGTCGTGTATCACGCTTTCTAGTTCCTCGACCGCCAACCTGCAGGCGGATTTGCGCGCCATTAACGACGTCGCTTCCTCATACAGCTCCATCTCATTCCGAGGCCTAGAGATGGCTTCTGCGTAGTCCTTCTCGAATTCCGGATCCACCCTTTTGCGCTCTTCGTACCAAGAGACCCACGACCCGAGTTCTTCATCCGGTACCAGTACCGACTTCTCAATCTTTAACAACACGGCAGGATCTGGCGCGTTGCGTTTTCTGGTGCACTTCGCAGGTCGAGCAGAAACTTAGAGAGTCTGTGAAAGAGTTCCTCGCTGGTCAAACTGCGGCCGCTGGGGGTTTCTATCCCAAGGCAGTTGTTCATCCGGAAAGGGACCAATTCCTGGATCCATTCTCGCAGTAACCGGGCCAGAACCCCCGGGTCAGTGTCGGGATTACACTTGATTGGTAGAGTTTCGCATAGGCAGAGGCCCGGAAACCCATGGATCAAATCTTCTTTCCGGAAATCTACGGATATCCGGAGTTTGATGAAGAACATGGTTGCGTCTCCGAGTGGATTACGCTGCACGGTACGTCGAATATTGTGGTAAGTTTGGCAGGCTTCGATTAGCAGGTTGTAATTTGGATGGGAATTCAGAGGAGGAAGCCATGGGGGTGGCGCCATGATCTTGATGATTCTTATTAATGTGAGAGCATGGAATTTGGATTAGGGTACGTACGTAGTACAATTTAAATATAGGGTTTCCATCTCAACGAAAATTCTAATCAAAATCAAATTATATGGCAAATATATTTATTATATAATTAGTGTACAAATTAAGAAAAACGACGAATCATATGGTAAGTGTAAGTGTATTGTGCTTGAACTTTCCTAAAAAAAAAAATTAAGAGATGAGAGAGAAAGAGAGGTAATTTTATTTCTATACCAATTTATGGTGATTTTGAATTTTTAATTATAAAGAAAAATTCTTAGCTGCGTGAAGCCTCATTTATTTAAAATTAAAAATTTATTTTGTATTTATCTAAATAAATTCACCTACCGGTTTCATAATCTTATCTATAAAGATATATACTAATTCAATTTGTATTTATCTCAAATAAATTCATATTTTGTTATCAAAGTTTATCCATCCAAAATGATTTATTCTGTCACTAATATTTAGTTTTATTTTAATTATATATTTTTTCAGTCATCAAACTTATACCAATCTCGAATAAAGTATATCTCATAAAGTAGATTTTTTTCATTAGATAACAATTGTTATTTTTTACATTAATTTAGATCTTTTCATTAACATGTTCTTTTTTTATAGTTTTTGTTGGTTCACTAATACTAATACATTCAAATTAATTGGTTTTTCTTTTCTTTTTCTTAGGTTAATTTTTTCTAGTTAGGTTTGATTTTAATATTTCATAATTGAAGAATCAAAGACAAATATCGCTCTGTTTAAAAATTAATGAACTATCTTCTAAACTTTAATTCCTCACTTAATATTCAAATTCAGCTATCTTATGTTACAAAATATATTTTATCATATTCTCACAATATAAATATTTTTTCCTCAGTGAAATAATTTTACCACTTTCAAAAGTTCAACATAAAATATATTATGAGCTTTACATGATTGCATTTATTACATTAACAAAATGGGGATCATGCTTGACTCTTTTAACATAAAGTTTATGAGTGTTGCTTTATTCAAATTTTAACATAAAATAAATTATGAGCTTTACCGCGATTCATTTAGAACAATAGAGAATGATAATCATATTTGATGGTGGTACGTAATTTAAGTTTTTATTATAAAGACAAATATAATAAAATAAATAAAATATGAAAACTATTGAAATATTTTAATTCTAAATGTGTATGGCAAAAATTATTGATAAAATTAAGTGACTAAAAAAATTGTTATGTTATGGGGTAAAATATATAAATAAAATTTGCGGGTATTTTAGTCGACAGAAAGCCTTCACACAAGCACTTCTTAACAACCACCCCCTTCCCCCCAAATAAATAAATATATAAAAATTGTGCAATATAGATTTGTTAATACAATTCTCTATTTAGGGGTAATATAGTAATTACAAAATAATTTAAGTCATACGATCTTGATCTTTCATGGTTTTTATGGAAAGAATTTTCTTTTTCTTTTCGAATCGTTCTTTAATTGAGTTTTTATTTCCATCAACAGTCCCTAACTCTTAAATATACGATAGAATAATTGGGAGTTGAATAAGTAGGTTTTTTTTAGTGCGAGCTCGACCCACTTATTTCCTTGTTAGGATTCCAGCTGGCGGGCATCTAAATTCTGAATGGCTCATCAAAGATCTTTCCATCCTTGTCTGTCTAAGTCGTTACTTCTAATTTAAATACTTCAATATTTTTTAAGCGATGCGATTATGGTTTATAGTGTTCTGCTTCTCCTCATCTCATTTCTTTAAGTTGTGAATTTTGTTTTAGAAAACATAAGTGCTAAAAAAACTTGAAAAAACAGTCATATATCCATTTGGTAGATGTCTAGTAGTCAATCCGAGGGAGAACGCTCACGTGGGTTGTCGCGAGGGAACGGGCCATGGTCTGGTGGTTGAGGTGCGCTACATAGCCCAACCTAACTTGGCGAGGGTCTCCATCAGTACTTTTTTTTTTTAAATAAAAAATAAAGTTATTTGCGACTAAACCGACATTTTGACAGGAACAAAATTGCATTAGAAAACGTAATTGCATTTTGACAGGAACCAAATGCAAGACTTTTCCAATTCCTTTCCAAAAACACTAACCTCTTCACACCCAAAAAAATCACCTTGCATCAGATTAACATATGATCCGTTTGAAGAAATAACAGTCCACAAAAGGAACAAACAAATCAAGAATTTGAACTTCAATTTCAATGTCCCGGAGTCGTGGGGAATTGATTGGGAATCAACAATTACCTCAAACTATGGAGCAATCGTAAAACTTATAGTCCAATTTTTATTCGTCCAAAAAAGTTCTCAATTTATAATTTTGAAAAATAGACATCAATATTTTTACATTAACCAATCATAATTATTTTTAAAAATTACACATACATCCTCAAAAAAATTAATAAAAATATCTGCTTTTTTACTGTAATGTGTGGTTGTAATTACACAAAAAAAACAGGATGATTCATATAAACTAGTAATAGTGACACGTGGTCCTTGCAAACATAATTTTATTGAATTCAATGCGAGAATATCTATATATTCATTTAAATTGATTAAAAGATCAACACACATCGATAACAATAAAAAGAATCCATAAGAAATAAAAGACAATAGAAATTTAATGAACTAAAGTGAAATATTTATAAACTAAATCCTTATTTTCACGAATTGATTCAATTTGTAGTTGTACTTTCTTTCTCTACTGGATTCACCTTTCACCGACACAAATAGAAAAAATATGAAATACAATAGATAATAGGGTAAATTACATCAACATATCCGGAGATTTGACATATTACAAGCACATCCCTGCTAGATAAAATTACATTTACCCCCTTAAAAATTGTTCCATCTTACATTTAACTCTATCCGTGGGGTTTTGGCGAATTTATCATATGTTATTTTCAAAATACCCTTAATAAAAATTTTGACTATGATTTTTGACCAATTTTTCAAATGAAAATGCTCTTTGAACCAAATTGTAATATTTTAAATATTGAGGGGTTAAATATTATGATCTCACATATTTTATAATTAAATATGATATTTTATTTTTTAGCATTTTAATTTTTAAAGGCGTCATGTGCCAATATGTTAATTTTAATTGAACTTAGTATTTTCTTGAGACCTTTGGACTGAGTATGCTATTTTTGGGGAAATAATATTTTTCGTCCCATAAGTTGGGCCTGTTTCACTTTTGGTCTCATTCATTACGTGATTAGCAGTTTTGGTCCCGTAACTTTAAAATATTGGCAGTTTTGGTCCCAAACCAGTATTCCGTCAGTTTTTTAACGGAGAAGGCCACGTGCAAAGCATGTGGCCATTAACGTCTGTTTGTGGGAGGAAAAATTGGCGCCCTTTCTGGTTTGGTAACATTATTGGAGGGAATATAACTACTAATGAGGGCAAAAATCAAAAGTTAGGGCAAGAAAAGTGATTTTTCTCTCCTTCCTCAAAAAATTTCAATCCAATCCCTCCTACATTGCTGTGAATTGAAGTGAAGTAGAGGATATCAAAGAATTATGTCTTCTACAAATGATTCAAGTGATTCAAGTGGGTCGAATGTTATATGCTATTGGGGGAAGAAGGCTGCAATGAGGACTTCATGGACGAATTATAATCCGGGTAGGCGGTTTCATGGCTGCAATGACTTTCCAAATGGGTGTGGGTTCTTTCAGTGGGAAGACCCACCAATGTGCACACGAGCTAAGAGGATAATTCCTTCACTTCTTCGAAAATTGGACAAAAAGAGACTGAGATTTCCATATTGCAGAAAAGGGTAAAGCGACTCCAATATTTTTATTGCAGCTATGATTTTAATTTTCATTTTAATGTGGTGAGATGAATTATATAAGTTATTTTCACATTTTACGGCATTATTATTTAGTTAAGTGCTAATGTTTTGAAAGTGTAACGAAATTGATGTAGTGTGTTTACGATATAATTCTTTGATCTTCTACTTCTCTTTTCACAGCAATGTAGGAGGGATTGGATTGAAATTTTTTGAGGAATGAGAGAAAGCCCTTTTATTGCCCTAACCTTTGATTTTTGCCCATTAGTATATTCCCTTCAATAATGTTACCAACCAGAAAGGGCGCCAATTTTCCCTCCACAAACAGACGTTAACGGCACGTGCTCTGCCGTGGCCTTCTCTGTTAAAAAACTAACGGAATGCTAGTTTGGGACCAAAACTGCCAATTTAATGTACGGGACCAGAACTGCTAATCACATAATGAATGGGACCAAAAGTGAACAGGCCCAACTTATGGGACAAAAAATGCTATTTCCCCGTTATTTTTTATTAATTAAATATTGTGGCATGCACTTCGCGCATAATTTTATTAATTTTATTAAACTCATAATTAATTTGTTCCTGTATATTGAAGTTCATCATTGGCTTACAACCTCACATGCAAGAACTACTGATAACTTTTTTAATGCATTAATTATCAATAAATTAAAAATTAAAATTTTATACAATATATGTATATATATATAATATCATAGTAGCGATGATTATTTTACATGCAAAATAAATAAATATATTTTTATTTAATTAATAATAAAATAAATAAAAATGGTAAATTTAATTTGTGAGTGCAATAATTACACGGAATTAATTTTCTTAAGGGGCGTGATTGAATAGTAAATTCACATGAGTTGGAAGTTAAATAGTATCACTAGAAAAAAAAAAAAAAACTATTGGCTATAACTTTAATAGCTATGGATTAAAAATCGTAGTAAATAATTTCTATTAACCACGGTTGAATAAAACTTATACAAAAAATATAGGTTTCCACCACAAAAAAAGTTATTTGCCAGGCTTTAGCTATGGTAGAAATATTTATCATGGTTTTTAGCCGTGGCAAATACTTTTAGCCACCCTCGCAGATACCACGGCCACAACCGTTACATAACCGTTGTTAATGACTATTTGCTATGATTTTTTTATTTTTAACCATGGCAATTAACCATAATTTTTTTTTGCAGGGTATCTATCAATGAAAGGGCATTTAAAATATTTAGTGTAAGTGGTATGATAACTACAATTTTGCGTCTATAAAGTCCCTTTACTTTATAATATATAGGATGTAGGTAAATCATAGACCAAGAGTGTAAATGTAATTATTCTTAATTAATAGTAAAATCTATTTATATTACCATGCCTATATAGAAAATAAAATAATTATATCTACGATATACTCATTACTCTATTTGAAATGTGAATAAAGATATATATATGATTAATAATGCAAAATTGCTTGAAAATATTTGTAGCAAAAAGCTTGAAAGGGATTTGAAGGTGTGAAACTCAGAAAATACATAGGTAATGCAATTCAACCACCCCACCATATAACATTGGACTTCCGACTTCTTGGAACCTACGTTCCTTTCACCAGTTTTTATGAGGTCCAACGTCACTGCACAACAAATAAAATAATAAGTGATAATTTAATATTTTATTTTTTCATTTTTAATAAAAAAATATTTTGATACAATAATAAAATTTATATTTTTAATAATTAGTATTTTTTTTAAAACTTTTTTTGTAGGTATTAGTGACGAAAAATCGTGCATAAAATTATAACTAAAGAATTAGTGACAACTTTATCTGCACTTCATGTCATTAATTATTTAAAGTGATAATTTTATGCATAATTCTTGTCACTAATAATTTTGAAATTGTCACTTGGTGTTTTGTTGCTAATACTAAATTTTGTTGTAGTATGTTGTCACATAGGCGATGTGGGTTTGAATCATTGTCAAAGTATTTTATGAAGATAAAATCCTTGACAACATTCATATTAAAAAAAAAATATAAAAAAATAAAAAATAATAATCTAACATTCAATAAAATACTCGATTCCATAACCCCGTATTGATGTAGATCTCAACCATAACCAGTCTAATGTTGCAATATTTAACCATTCTGGTTTAGAAATTCATGACATTTCTCAACTTAAAGTTTGAAATTTCCATTTGACTTACATCCACTTTTTACATGAAATATTGAAGTCCATTGGTAAGAAAGAATTTGGTCACGGTCCAATTTCCTTAAGAAAGGTCAACATCGTAGCTGACATGCATTTCAAGATTAATTAGTTTAATTCCTTTGATTAATGATGTTCTTATTGAATTTAAAGAACTCAATTTTGACACCTTTTCCCATTAGGAAGAGTTTAATTATGTCATTCAAGTGCTCATTCCCCCGCCCAACGAATTTGAAGAGGTACAACAAATGTAGTTATTTTCGCAATTAACAATTTATTCATTTTAACTTTAACTAATAAAATTGAGGATTCAAATTGGAATTATTCCCACTATTTGTGTGCTGCTTCTCGACTTCTCTAAAAATAATTATTAATTATTTATCCTGTATTGATTATTAATAATTTACGGGGTATTTTGCAAAAATGTAAATAATTTATAACTTAAATCGGAGCTCTAATTGTGAGGGCGAATGAGTTCACTACAAGAAATATGATATTTAATTATGACTAATTATGTTTAATAATAAATAGTCATAACAAATAATGATTGGCTACGTCCACGCAACTGTTGTAGGCCGTGGTTTTTGCGAGATGGCTAAAATTATTATAAATATTTTTACCATGATTTTTAGCTGTAACAAATTTTTTTTTATTGTGAAAAAATTAGTTTTTTGTATCGATTTTATTTGATCGTGGCTAATTATAGTTATTTACCACAGTTCTTAGCCATAATCACTAATATTATAGTCAACAGTATTTTTTTGTGATAGATGTTCCACCTGAGTTGGTGGGATATTTTATTCCACCAAATGTAGCAAGTAGAGATTATATGTGAAATGACCTTGTTGTCCAAATTAAAAAAAAAAAAAAAACTAAAAACAAAAAAGCCCGACATAAAGTTATATATTTCAAGGGTATATTTGGAAAGTTGAAAATCGTCCACAATGTTATCCCAAATATAAGAAATAAGGTAATTGTTTAGTTAATGATATATAAAAATAGAAGTAAATTGTTGTCATGTAGTAGAAAAAATAAACAGTTGTGCAGTCCAAGCTACATAAATTATTATCGGTCCAATCTCTCAAATATAAAATTGTTCAATTCAAATACCAAAAGTTACTTTGTTTTTTGTTTTGGTTGTATTGCATCACTAGTGAGCGAAGCAGTCCTCTAAACAAACTTACAGTTAGGGGCCAAAAATATATTTGTTTTTATAAAATAGCATTTTTTTTTAAGTAAGAGCAATAAATTATTATTAATTAAAAATTAATTGATTACAATCAATCCTACCGGATATCAACAGATACCAAACTATTACAACAGTCATACCATGATCAATAATATCAAATACACTGAATCAAACCAACATTTACTATTACAGTAAAAACACCACCTACTATTCAGTAGAACAATAACACCTACTATTCAATATAAATAACATCCCACGCATAATACGGGGTTCGAACCCATGACTTTTAACATCATGGGGCCTCAGCTTTGCTAACTAAACTATGCTTCATTGGCTTTTATAAAAGAGCATTTACGGAGAAGATTTTAGCTTATATCAGGTCTAATCAAATTTGAATTATTCAAACGGCAAGTGTGATTAACGTACAATTTAATAAAAGTGATGAGTCACATGTTATGCATTTATTATGTAATTTGTTCGACTTGACCAATTCTGATCGGATAATTCTTTTTTCTAGATTTGGAGGTTGCAAAAAAATTTGATGAGTAACTGATGAGATTAACAAACGAGGAAACGTGGAAAATTTGAAAAGCTCGTATATTGAACTATATCTCTTGAAATTAAAATTAGAAAAATAAAATAAA
This sequence comes from Sesamum angolense, assembly GCA_034509725.1. NCBI lineage: Eukaryota > Viridiplantae > Streptophyta > Magnoliopsida > Lamiales > Pedaliaceae > Sesamum > Sesamum angolense. The sequence continues at coordinate 15,046,107 of JACGWL010000002.1, forward strand.
ATGAAGAATTTTGTTAAAAATTAAACATAGAGATGATGTTGTCTCAATAAAAAATAAGGGGCAATCTAAGTATTGGATTTCGAGCTTAAAATATTCTTGGTGGGAGGTCCCATTTTAGTTACAAAGAATTGAATGGAGAGAAATATCAATGTTTCAGCTCATGTATTTGATTGTGGTGTTAATTCTTTAAATTTTTCATATTATTTTTCTTATTTTCATTGTATAATTATGTCCCTATATCTAAATATAATTAATTCCACACTACCCACTAATTCTCTGTGTGAACAAAATCCCATAACCTAATCCCACATGATTAAAAAAACATTGCCATTAGTACAAATCAAAATAAAAAAACATATGTTCACATTGCACATACATACAACAAATAAACTAATAAAACTAATGAAAATCATATATTTTTTTCGCTATTATTACCAAATTTAAATAAAAAAAAACTTACCATACATTACATATATGCAACAAATAAACTAATAAAAATTAATGAAAATCATATTTAAAACAAAAAAGAATACATTCACACTAAGTATATGCAACAAATGAACTAATAATAATCGTATTTAATTTTGAACAATTCATTTTCAACAAAAGATCCATTGACTCAGCTGACCAAAAAGACCCACGCCAACATTTTTTAATCTTCCAAAAATCAATCATGAGGAAGAAAATAGTCATTTTCCAAAGTAATTAAATTATCATTTTGTGTAAAATACATCTCATCAAAATTCCCCCAGTCAAAACCTAAGATTGAAATTTCGTACATACGCCCAATTCCAATCAAAATCAACTACCTCCCTTTTTACCATTCGCACATTAATGGAGCACTCACTAATTAATTATAATTAATTGTGTTAATCTCACTTATCTTGGCTTAAACTTCTATTTAAGCAGCTGATAATCTGATCATTCCACTCCATCATCATCAGCTGCCCTCCCACTTAACAGCTTAATCCATCTCCTCAAACAGAAGCTAATAAGATCAGAGCCCAAAAATCATGAAGCAGCTTACAGCTTGTTTTAATCTGTCTTTCTTTATTCCTCTACTCCTCGTTGCATGTTTAGGAGAGCTCAAGAAGTTGGTAAGTTGATCGTCATGCATGACTTATATATAAATATAAATATTTATTTTCGACATTTATTTATTTCGATTGATGTAGACGACGAGAGGGGGTTCAGTTATAAGGAAGATAGCAAGATCGGGCCGACACACTGGGGAGAAATCCGGCCCGAATGGAAGGATTGCAGCTCCGGGGAAATGCAATCTCCCATTGATCTGCTGAATGAGAGGGTTGAAGTAGTTTCCATTTGGGCAAACTCAAGAGAAGTTATAAACCCTCCAACACTACCCTTATCAATCGAGGTCATGATATGATGGTACGTAATTTATTTTATTTTTTTGGTCTCATAAATAATTAATGATATTATATTTATTTCTTTTTATAAGGAACAATAATTGATTGAGTATAAATATTATTTTCATCATAGACTATTGTTTTTTCCGTTGAAGATTATTAATTAATTTTTAATTATCTTTAATTTCACTCTAATTTTTAATTATAGTTTGAAAGCGGTGTTTAATGTACACTACGTATCAACCAACCATATTTAGTGACAAAATAACTAGCACTATAATGAATTATTTCTGTTTTCTATTATTATTATTGTTATTAAATACTCGAATATTCTTATGAAATTACATAGATTGCTAATTTATTTCTATTAATTTCCTCTTTTCATTAATTTATATATGTGGAGTGCAGTTAAGATGGCCTGGGGGAGCCGGGCACATCCAGATCAATGGAACCCTATATCAACTCAAGCAATGTCATTGGCACTCACCTTCTGAACACACTATCAATGGCATGAGGTAATTTGCTATGTTTTTTTTTTTTTCCAAAATATATATCCATCTACTTCCGACTTAAATAATTTGACATAGACACACACACACACACACACACACATGTACATAGAAATGGAAAAGAAAATAATTATTTTTTTATTAATAATAGATTCGACATGGAAGTTCATCTAGTCCACCAAAGCGACGATAATCGTACTGCAGTAATCGGAATCATGTACAAAAATTGGCGCCCTGACTCTTTCTTATCCATGGTAATTAGATATAATGCATCTATTTGCCCTTGATTCTGCAATATCATTAACATTACATATGTGTGTACTAATTATTTTAATATAAATTTTCATACTTTTTTTTTTTTTAATAGATGAAACGCAATTTAAAATCAATTGATGAGATGCAAGATGTAGAAAAAACTATCGGAGTTATCGATCCAAAACTCATAAAATTGGGAAGTAGGAAGTACTATAGGTACATTGGTTCGCTCACCACTCCTCCTTGCACTCCAAATATCATCTGGACAATTGTGAGAAAGGTAAGTGCAAAATTAACAACCAAATTATTACATTTTGTGAATAAAACTAATTAATAAATATAACTAATTATAATTCTTAATTTTCATTTAATTTCATTAGGTGAGAACAGTAACTAGAGAACAAGTTCAACTCATACGCAATGCTGTCCACGATGTAAGTTGTTCTACTTTTTCTTGATTTTTTTTTTTTGAAAAATTAATTGTTTTCTCAATTAAATAATCGTGATTATTTTTTACAGGACTCGGAAACGAACGCTAGACCAATCCAACCAGTGCACGAGCGTGTGGTGGAACTTTATAGACCAAGAGATGGAAATTAAAATTGTTTACACCATGTATAATTAAATAAGATTCATCAATATTTATTCAAATAAATACATAATTAAACACATAGGATTAGTTAGCATTAGAAATTCAATAATAAATAGGATGAGATATTTTACTTGTCTGTTTTTTGGGTATTGTTTATTCGTTATTTATTAAATACTCAATAAAAATGATACTTTTTTGTGCATATTGTAGGCAAATTAATTTTGTACCAAATTAAATGATGACAAGTGTCAATTGATATATATTTGTCAATTATAATATTCTTCTATTTATATTTTGGAATTTATTAAATTAATATCAAGTATAAATAGTCAATTTAATATATAATTTAATATATATTTTTTTATCAAATCAATTGCCGACAAGTCAAAATGAAGATTTCGGCCAATTAATTTTGTGCTTCGCAGTAAAAGATTCCAGTCAATCAGACCGGACCATGTGGAACAATTGCATGTATGCTCTAATCAAATCAAGACAAATATTTATAATATTTTATCTCTTTAAAAATGCAAATATTAAAGATATTATGCCAAATTGACCAATCATATCATTTCAAATATATGATGTATTTATTTTTTTAAATTAAATTATAAAGAGATAATACAAAATGTGTTTAACTGCATCACAACTCTACCTTTTTGACACATATACTTTTATTTCAAGGATATGAACCTGCCATATCGATAAAGTATGATACTATAGTAAAATTATATATGTTTTATTTCTACAATTTATATATAGATTCGTGTACAAATTAAATTGACTACACCTGGAAATTCAAAATTAATTGGTTAAACTGCTTATATATCATAATGATTATTTTTTTATATTATAATTTTTTTTTTACTTTTAGTTAAGAAACAAGTTAATGTTAAGGGGAATAATACTCAAATATATAAGAAACATCATAAATTTAGATGGTAGGAGGGGTGAAATATAGTTAAACTCTACCAGTACGTCATAAAATGTGATGGGGTGTTTCACTATGTTTTTAATAGGGAAAAATGCAATTTACCCCCATGTGAAGAAAAAGAGCAATTTACCCCTGTTTCTTCATAAATAGAACAAATTAATCCCTCAGTCCAGCAGTGCATCACACGCGCTCGAAATGCATCTAGGTATATTTTTTAATCATTAAAATATTATTTATTTATATATATTTAATTTAATATATTAATACATTTATTTATATAAATAATATTTAATATATTAATATATAAAAATGGCTAAATAACTTTTTTGGTCCCATAAAAAATGTACTTTGCCGTTTTAGTCCCACGCTTTACACGATTTCTGATTTGATCCCATTTTTAAATAAAAATTGCCCAAATTAGTCCCAAACACTAATTTCCGTCAATTTTCTAACGGTTGTTGGATGGTATAATTAAAATATATATATTATTATTATATATTAAAAAAAGAACTACTACCCCCACTCCCTACCACCCGCTGCCCTCCCCATCCAAAACTCGTCGGCGGCGCAAATTTTTCAAACCGTCAAATCTCTACAAATGTTTTACAAAAACAAGTGAGGCCGATCTTGTTAGCATCGTCTTGAAGAGACGAGTCTGATGGTGGTGTTCTGAGATCAAGATTTGTCCAGACAGAGATGAATTGACGGCAATAGGTTCGACGGTCGTGGCTTGAGCCCAGTCTCTCCGGTTGACGAAAACTCAAATTGAAGGTATAGAAATGTTCCTCTTGAAGAGAGGATTCGAATGGTACCATTGGAGTCGGAAACTCGTTAGGACGGCGCCGAAAACTTATCTCTAAGTTTTCGGCGAAAAAGTGGACGAAAAATGCATTTTAGCTTAATTTTAATTAAGTTAATTATGAGTTATTGTTTGTTTTCTTTTTAATTAGCTTAATTATTAGATATCTAATTATAATTTTGTTTGATATGTATATTGGATTTCCTTTTTCTTTTTTTAAATATATAAATACTAATTTAAATATAAATATCATTTATAAAAAATAATATAATTAATAAAATATTTATCCTAAATAATAATTTAAATTTAGTATATATTATTAAAATAATTTTTATAATTAGTATATAAAATTTTTTTTATAAAAATTTTAATATATTATTTAAAATATTCATTTATCTTTTAAATACACCTTAAAATACTTAACCTAAATTTGAAAAAAAATTTAGTATATTTAAAATTATTTTTTATAAGATTTAGTACATTTTTATTTTGTTGGTATTTTATATTATAAATATATTTAATGAAATTTTGAAATACAAAAATAACGTATATAAATATGTATACAAATATATTTTTATGTTTTTGGTATTTTTATAAATTTTTGAAATAAAAATACGTATATTTAAATAAATTTTAAAATAAAATAATTAAATAATTATAGATAATTATAATATCTGAAAAATAGTTTTAAATAATTATAGTAATAAAATATATATTTTAGTTAATTAAAAATAATTTTATATTAACAATTTTAATTATTAAATTTTAGTTTTAATAATTATAAAATCATTTAAAATTTAAATTTAGTTTATTTAATATTTTAATTTTAAATTATTAAATTCCAAAAATTTGCATTTTAGTTTATTAATTTCTATTGCAGCTGCCAAACAGTTTTTATAGGAGGGAAAAGTTCATTTTGGGGTCAATATTTGCCTCCAAAATTTGAAACAGTGACAACTTAACGGTTGGCCAAGCAATCGTTAAAAAATTGACGAAATTTGACGTTTGGGACTAACTTGGGCAATTTTTGTTTAAAAATAGGACCAAATTGAAAATCGCATAAAGCGTGGGACTAAAACAGAAAACTCCCTTTTTTATCGGACCAAAAAGGTATTTTAGCCTATAAAATTTATATATATTTATATATATAGGAAGATTCCTTCTTCTTCCTCACCTCACCGGACCACCGCCGCCGCTGCCCCAAGCCACCATCTTCCTCCCTCGCTCCGCCACGACCCCAACTACCTCCCTAGCGCTGCCGCCTCTCCCTTCCTCCTCCCCGTCGCGACCCCTTTTCCTCTCCTCACGCTTCGACCGCCGCCGCAGCTCTTCCCTCTCATGGCCACACCTCTTCTCCCTCGCGCGTCGAGATCCGCCCCTCCGCCCCCTCGGCGCCTAAATCTGCCATCCCCTTCTGCCTCATCCTCTTCCTCCTCCTCCCCCTCAACCTCCGCCTCCTCCTCTCTTCGCCTCCTTCTCCTCCCACCCAGATCCACCCTCCTTGATCCACCGTCTCCTCCTCCTCCTCCTACCCCCTCGTCGGCGCCTCCTCGTCCTCCTCCTCTCTCCCTCTCACTGGAGTATCTCTCTCTCTACCATATATATATATATATATATATATATATACATGTAAATAAGTTTATTATAAAAGTAGAAATTTATATTCAAATTAATTATAATAATATATTATTTTTATTTTTAATTATCTATTTTATACCGTTGATTTAAAATAGATAGAATCTACACCGTTGATTTGTTAGCTAATTTTGAACCATAGATTGATCAGATCCAACGGTTATCAAATAAGAAATAAAATATTATTTTTAAATTTTAAAGTAAAAAATAAAAAAAAATAGAAAAAGGCGCGTGTGATACACGAAACGCGTCAGGGGTAATTTGCTTTGTTTTTAAATACATAGGGGGGTAAATTGCATTTAACCCGTTTTTAATATATTAGGTTAGTTTCACGAACTAAGAATAATAAATGTATACAGTATAATATTTGTACTTCACTCAAATTGTACAAGTTAATTAAAAATGGCGAGGTGGTCATAAATTTAAATGTTACCATAGGGCATGGACATTGATATGAAAAATTGTAATTTACATTCCATAATTTATAATGTTTGAAATTTTGATCTCATTATTTTATTTTTCACCAAATTTAGTCTCATTAATGTAAATTTTTTTTTTGCAATTTACCGTCCCACTCTCATGTTTCGTTAGATTCTTGACGGAAAAAAACACGTACTCCGTTACCTTAACCAACGTTTGACTACAATAGTGTTGAAAATTACAATTTACATCACACAACTTATATCATTTGCGATTTTGATCCAAAAAACTTTACTTATTCGGGAGTGTTTGCAAAAGCTTCTGCTTTTAAAAAAATGATTTTTGTAGAGAAATTTGGAAGTTGTAGCATAATCAAAAGTGAGTAGTGTTTGTAAAAAAAGTGAAAACCAGATAAAAGCTAAACTGAATAGTGTTTGGAGAAAAATCACTTTCAAAATAAATTTAATTGATGAAAGACTATTTTGTGCCTATGTCAAAAACATACTATCTTTTTGCATATTATTTCACTTGTTGTTTGTCATTAATATTTATTCCATAAAAATACAAATTTTATTTTGATTAGTATTTTATATTAATATTTTAAATTTAATTTAATAATAATTCCATGAAGTAATATAATTATTAATTCATACACAATAATTAAACTTGCATGATTGCAAAAAATAATTATTTTATTAATTAATTAAATAATAATATGTGAAAGAAATAATATAATTAGATGATATAACTCATAAAATCTAAAAACTTAAAATATTAAAAATGTGAAAGTGTAAATTTAATTATTATTAAAATTTAAATTATTTGGAAACTTCGATATCAACTTTAAATCTATAAATTTAAAAATAAATTAAAAAATAAAGTTGAATTTATTATAATAAGGTAAAGTAGTAAAGAATAAAGTTAGATTTATTTACAAAAAAACCAAAGCAGCTAAAGGCATCCCCCAATGTGTTTCTAGCTTTTGGCCTAAAAGCATTTTTTTTTGCCGTTTCAGAAGCAGAAGCTGGTATCGCAAACACTTCAAAAGTGATTTTTTGAGCCAAAAGCTGAAATGCGCTTTTCAGAAGCACGCGCAAACACTATGAAAATAAGTGCTTTCTTCATTTCATGAAGAAAAGTTTAAATTTGCTTCTTCATCTTATGAAGATAAATACAACTTGAGTTCTCCATCTTACAAAAAAAAGTGCAATTTTACTTATTCATTTTATGAGAGAAGTTTAACTTTGTTTCTTCATTTTATGAATAGAATTTTAATTTTGCTTCATCATCTTATGAATAGAAATGCAACTTCAACTCATGACCTTATGAAGAAAAGTTCAAATTTGCTTCTTCATCTTATGAAAATAAGTCAATTTTTTTTTTTTCTAGTAACTTACTTATATTATATAAATGATATCCTATAATAATTAGTCACTCTCAATTAGCTCCTTAAGTGGAGGGTATCTTCCACCATGAATGACCAATTGATTTAAAAACTAGAGAATAAGTTTTACGTGTATCAGGAGTTACTGCATATTAGGGAGTGTTTGAAGATTTACAAAATATATGAGTTATTTGACTTCACCACTATAACAGAGGAGGACAAAGTGAATTTAACTCTATTAATAATATTCCAATCCGTGTGTATTTAAAGCCAATTTATTTATTAGTTTTGGAATTTTATTCTAATTTTAAACACATATATAAAAAAATAAATATACACACAATAATACAATCCCCAAGAAAGAGGAGACAAAGCAAAAGCAAAGAAAACGGGCAGGGAAAAATTTGGAAAGCACTTGACCGCGGCACTTTTATCTCCCTGAAATGGAAAAAGAAAACAAAAACGTAAAAATAAGTCGTAAAACTCATAACGCTTCCTCTTTCCCATCTTATTTCATTTTGTTCTATTTTCCCGAATAGTTAATTCTTAGTAATTTGCCTATGAGAAGAGCATTCCACAGAGGAAACCTCTAACTGCAGGGTCGAGTCGTCGAATCTAGGGATTCTGAAGGAAGATTTTTCAGTTTGTCGAAATTTCGGAGCTAACCGTTGGTGCTTCTTGGTGCCAGCGTCTAGGGTTTCGGTTTGCGGATTGTGGGTTTTTTCGTGAAGGTACTTTTTCTTCTGGTATTCCAGATTGAGGGTTTTTCAACTATTGGTTAGTTGCCGCTTGTTTGATTATTCATGCATTGCTGTGATAATGCGTTTGTTCTGTGGGAATGGCGTTTTCTCCGTGACATGTGTGGGAATTCTTGTTTATGGAGGTGTTGCATGCGCTTGTGTTTCTGTTAAAATAATGAATTTTAGGTTTTAGTTAAGCTTTTCATTGTTTTAGTTTGAAAAATCTGATGTTCCCAACCAGGGTTGTCGTGTTAGAGTTGTATAGAAGTGAGAATCAAGCTAGTGGTTGTTTTAGCGGGGCTTTTTGAAGGGTTCTATTTCTGCTGGCAGTCTGGCATTAAGGAATTGAATTTTGGACGCATTAATTCAGCACTTGTTCTTGTTATGACTTTTTTGTTTGCTTCTTCCCCACTTCATCCCTTATTTCTGTTGGGAGTTTTTAGGTCTGCCTAATTGTGGCTATCAGTGCAGCTTAATGGTGAGTGATACTAGATCTTCCCGGAAAGTTAAGGAAGCAGATAGCAATAGTTCAAAGAAAAATATAAATGTTAGAAAAGATTCGCCATTGCGGAGGTCAGGGGAAGCTAATGTATCAGGTGTGAGACGGTCAGCCAGGGAAACATCATCGTCCAGACAGATGACGCCAAGCCCTCAAAGTATGCGGAAGTCCAAGCGTCTTCATAAGGGGATGCCACCTTTAACACCTCCTGTGAAGCGGAAATCTGAAAGACTAGAGAAATATAGTACACCAAGTTCTCTGAGGGGGTCTGACAGGAGTAAGAAAAATTCATCTTCCAGTTCTTCTGGTTCCAAGCAATCTGTGAAAGAACTTAGTTTGCCAGAATCGAAGAGAAAGAAAGAGAAGAACTTGATACAGGTGACAATGGAATCTGAAAAAGCTGAACTTGACCCAGAAGCAGTTGGCAAGAAGAGAAAGAAAATGAATGCTAGGACTTTCAAAGCTCTGTTCAAAAGACAACACATTGAGGAAATCATGCCAGGTAAGTTAATCACTCTCTATATTTGCGTGCCTCCTCCATATACCTGGAACACTTCCAATAGGAAATCAACTCTCATAAGTCTTAGTATTGGAATCCCTGTATCTGTTTATTATCCTTATTCCTGTTTATTATAACATGGAGCACAACTTCCTGGGCGAGAGAGTTTTATTTTTTCAGTTGACATTGTGTTTCTGACATTGTGTTTCTGGTTTCTAATCATGATAAATTGCTTACAAGTGCATGGGATGCGTGGTGGCACATATGTTGTTTCTTGTCCTCTAGAGGACACACAGATAGTTGAGGACCCGACATTCCATAGTTGAGTGTTGGGTTCCAACTTCCAAGCCTATTTGCCGTGTGTGTGGGTAAAACAAAAAAGAAGTGGTGTTTTAATCACTAATTGGTACCCATAGTGAAAATATTTTACCATATCTTTCATTAGATGGTGATGGGAAGCTAGAAGAACAAGATACATTACATCATCTCTGCAGTGATAATAGTAGGGTATTGGCTCTGAGCCAGCAGGAAATGGGATTGATGTTAGTCATGAGTGCAGCAGACTGGTGGCGGAAAAACTAAGAGATGAAAGTATTGATAAAGCTTCTGGGGAATCTCTTCTGAAATCCACTTCTAGTTTGAAAGGTTCCCATGCAGACAAAAAAAGTGATGTCAATGTGGATTCTAGCCTTAGGGACAATGTCAGCGACGGGCCTCGTCAGAAAAACTCTCAGTCTAGTTCGGGTGTTAGAGAAAAATTCCTTTATTCTGAAAGGTCGCCGACAAATTGTTCTTCTACTAAGAATGTGGATGCTCCTGAGTCAGAAAGTTCAACTTGCTTGGGAAGATCACGAGATTGTTCTGGAAGCTCGGATAGTAGTGAGAAATATCTGCACCCAAAATGTATGTTTTACACAAAATAGAGAAATTTATATTCTTATTCTTCCTATAACTAAAGTGGGTAAAGATGTTTTTTTTGGTCAGTTGCAGAGGGTACTCTTTCACCATTAGCTAAGTGCGAAAATTGCAATCTTATGGAACTTGTATTCTGTGCTCCAAAAATAGAAAGGTATATCTTGACCTTCCTTGTCTCGATTCTGTTTGACTTGCCAGAATATTTTTCTTTTCTGCCTTGAGTTGTGGGATAGTGATTTTTTCTGCACTAGAACAAAATCGAGAAGTATTTTTACATAATCTGTAGAGCATGCTATGCATAAAAGTTTCTATTTTGCATGACTATCTGTGGTGGCTTGGATGAGCTGAGATGTAGTTGGGACATCTGCCTTGGGCTAGTGGTTGTGATGCCCAAGTATATGTTTGGGCCATTGCTGAAGTCACTTCTATGAATCCTTCCTTGATTGGCTTGAGGTGTGACAAAATATTTTTAAGAAAATTAATGACTGTACATGAGAACTACGACATATGCTGCACCAAAACGGTTTGTTAAATGGGCTGCACTCTTCTATGCGGAAGTAATCCATGCATTTTTACGTGGCGAATGAATGAGTAATTTTGTTGCTTGTGGTTTATATGGCAGATGATTCCATCTTTTCACATTAAGAGAAGCTATCATCATGTCAAACTTGGAATTTTGAATTATTTCTTTGGATTATTAGTTATTAGATACCTGAAATGTAACCAGCTTTCTTTGTTTGCTTTAGTAAAATATTCTTATATTGTTAAGTTAGGAGAGTAGGCGGTTTTATTATGTGTCTTTTGTAGAACACTGCCAAACATGTTCTATGTTCTTCATACTGAAAAAAAAAAAAAAACCTTTTCTTGGAACAAGAATGAAAATTTATTTTATTTGGAATGTGGAAAAAGAAGGAAATGAACCTTCCTTTGTCATCAACCACAAAAATCTCTTTAGCCTTTCAGGTGTTAATTTTGTTTTTTATACTATTCATGAAGCCTATACACTTGTGTTTGCAAAGTTTTGTTATAGTTTCTGTACTTGTATGAGATGTTCTAATAGGATTTTGTTTTCTGGCGTCTTGTATCTAAATTACTAACTTGCTGCACAACTTATGTCTTGGTGCTTGCTAATTGTATGTCAATTTTTACATATCGAAGTCAGGGATGGAATTTTTTTTTTTGCAACCTCCCTTGTAAACAGAAGATGTAAAAGAAAACGAAGGCAGCATAAAACTTCCAGGTTGACTAAGATATATTGTTATAACTCTTTCACCAGGGTGGGCTATGATTCGCCAGAGCAGGAGCTTTGTTCTTGCAATTCTATGGATGGCAGCACACTAAGCAGCTTCTGTACTTGCAAGGTTGGTCTTTGACGTTAGCAAATTTAATAGCATATTTACTCCCCAAGGACCCCAACAAAAGCAAACAGTATCCTTTTGGGTCTTCAGTCCTATTTTTCCACACTTTTCCTGCCTAAACCACAATAACTTTCGACATATCTATTGGATAATGGTTGAAGATATTCTTCCTTGAATGAAAATAGAACATGATTCTTTTAATGTTTTTCTAACTATTTCAGTTATGTTTTTCTCTGACCTGTCTAAGCATTCTTTTCCTCTATTCATCACCGAAAGAATCTGCATGATTATTGAACTAAGATTGAATCCTTTTCTTGTGTGGTTGAGGGGCCTGTTTATCATGTTTACGATGTAAAGTATTTTTTTTTGGTGCTGTGACTGCACTTTATCATAGTATGCACTTGTGTACTATATAATATGATGAGAGACTTTGTTATGGACAGTTTTCAGCTGAAAAGTCTTCTCTGTTTCTGCCCTCCTGTTAGATGCAAGTATCCTGTGATCTGCAGATGTAATTTGTTAGCAATTGTGCTCCCCATTGTGGATGCTTGCTGAGAATTGATGGGGGTGCTCTGATTCTTATGATGTTCTTTTATGTTGTATAAAGCTGTTAGGTAAAGGGAAAGGGTTAGCGCCGCCTCGTGAAAAAATTGAATATTTTTCTTGCTTGGTTGCTGTCTTCACCCTATAGCCGGTTTTTGGTTGTTAATTATAAAAGAAATAAAAGTTACTGTGTTAACTTCTGATCTTGGTGCATATAGAAAGTCCTCTGAATAAATGAGGCACTCTTTGTTATTATTGAGGTAATAGCATTTATAATATTTAAGATTCCAACTTCTGAATTTTGGAGGGGAAGAAGAAACAAGAGTGCACTACAATGAAAGAGAATAAGAAAAAAGAAAGAAATCCTGGATATCTCAAATGGATCCTATGATGTAAATTGAATTTGCATTCAAGCATGTAACAAACTAGGCTCCTAATACAAATCCTACAAAAGTTTAATATGATTCAGATTGCAAGATATGCATTTTCGTGAGTGCGAAATTGACTCTTGAAGATCAAGATAGCCAACAACTTTAATAAAATTGCATATACATGGTAAATTTTGCACTCTAAACTTAACAGGGAATTCTGGATCTGACCCTCGTTCGTTGTGGGTCAGTCTGTTCTATATCACCTTCTTTGATTTCGGCCTTTTGATTTAAATAAGCTTGCTTCCTGTGTTTCTTTATCCTCCTGTTGTCACTGGGCCGAAGAAGGTGTAGCATTAGTTTGTGACCATAAATTCAGTCCTCTATTCAATCTGATTCTGCATTACTACCCTGTATCTAAGAGAGGGTATTCTTTGTTTTCTTGAAATTATTTTCCATTGTTTGCTTTTCCATTGTGGTGATGTAATTATTTTGACTTCGTATCCTTTTCATCCGCTACAAAAATTAATGGTCTCACAGCTATAGTAGATCACTATATGACCTCCTTTAACTATAGATATATTAGAGATAAATTGGTCTCTCAACTGTACAATTCTGTAATATGGTGAAAGCTAATCTAATTTTCTTAGCGAAGTAATTAGCAACAATATCTTATGATTGTTTGGCTCTGGATGCATATGTTACTGTAGGTTGATGCTTTGACCTTCTCAACCTTGATGATATGGCGAAAAATTTGCTTTGTGATTCATTTGTGCCTGTATATCTAGTTTGGATTGTTTTGAAGTGTCTATTTTACTTTTTGTGTGGTGGCATTGTGATATGTTTAGTTATTATTTTCTTGTATGTCTTTGGTTGTCAGAAAACTGTTAGGAATAAAAGAACTGAACTTGTTGCTTAATACGGAGCTGCTATTGATCATCCTGATAATACTGTTTCCTGGAAATGCTTTCCTCATTAGGATAGAAATGATCATGGAGCAGCGGTTACCTCAGAATCTGCTGAAAGGTCTAACTGCAGACACTTATTGGTGGAGAAGCGTGGAGATTCTCAAATGGATGGTCGTGGAAATGTGTGTGCCCTATGCAACAAAGATGGCGAGCTCCTGTGGGTAAAACTTTGTTTTTATGCTCTTTTGCACTGAATTGGTTGTTGATTATGCAAATATAAATAAGAATATTTGACTAGTTTTATCTATATTTGCATGCTCTAAGGTCGTCCAATAGTTTCGGGGGAAATTAGTTGGGTTCTAACTGGGAATAGCTGCTTGGTTAATTGGATTCCTTCCATCTGTTTGGATATGCATACAGAAGGGAAACTCATTATGTTTTCATTCTTTTGTTTAACCTCGAGAATTTTAGGTTCTATACTTCACATGCATTTGCAGGTGCTGTGAGGGGAAAGGTTGCAAGAGATGCTATCATCTCTTTTGCTTAGAACCCCTTTTGCTGATGGTCTGCCAGGTGTTTGGCATTGCCCCCAGTGTGTAAAGAAGAAGCTTTTGTTCGGTGTGCACTCTGTGTCAGATGGTGTTGAGTCATTTGGGATGTCAGAGAAGTGGAGGTATCAAATGGTAAAAGTCTGATGTGTTTATTAATGTATGCACATTTAATTAAAGCTACTGGAATTGACCCATAACAATGTTGAAGTTATATGATATCAATCCGTTGACCAGTCATCTATCTTCAGTCTTAGAGTTCGTGATTTGCTGCTTGTTACTCTATGCTGATTGTAGGGGTGCGGCAGAGACAATATCTGTTAAGTATCATGGGCTTGCTCATATTCACAATCATTGGGTGCCCGAAAAACAACTGCTTCTTGAAAATCCTTGTCTTGTATCAAGCTTTAGGGAAACGGACCAGGTTAAGTTACTCCTTGCATAAAAATCTAATTAGATTGACTGAATAATAAGTTGTAGTCAATAGAAATAGGATCTTAATCCATATTTGCTTATTCTGACTTGCAGATTGTGAGGTGGAGGGCAGAGTGGACTGTGCTGGATCGTTTGTTAGGGAAAAGACCTATTAAGGATAAGGTTTACATAGCTTCTTCTGCTATTATCTCGGTGTGCAATTTTGAATGGCTTGTGAAATGGCATGGCCTTAGTTATGACCATGCTACATGGGAGTTGGACAATGCCTCCTTCCTAAGCTCGTCTTTGGGTCAGAACCTAATGAAGAACTATGAAATTCGACGTCGTAAGGCTATGCAACAAGTTAATCAGGTGCTGCTTTTGTCACAGTCAATTATGCCAGAAAGATGCTTAATTCTTGTTTTTGTATTTAAGTGTAAGACCATTAAATTGTTTTAGTGAAATATGAAGTTGTTTGTTCTTGAAATTGGTAATAAGCGTATTTCCTTTACACGTTGATTACATTATGTGTATAGTCTTATCTTAGTTCGCCTGTGCCTTCTATCAAGTTGACACTCAGTTTGGCTGTTTTTTGGCTTATACTGTCTTTGTGATCATTAGTGTAACTTTTTGATTGTAATTTTTAGAGCCAAGTAGGGGAATTTGTGTCTTTAGAAATAGCATTTCGAACAACTTATTTGGGTGCCGACGTTCCAACTGCTCAGACTTTTAATGAGCAACTATCCATTTACTTGTAGTGTGAATTGATATAATGAAATTGTACATGGCGATGAAATGATTTTTAGTTCTAGACTATTAGTTTTAAAGAAAAAAGAATTTTGGTAAAATGCATACTGTTGATACTGAAATATGAACTAATTGATGATTTTAGAAGTTCTGGAACTGCGAATTTGTTGGGCAGTCTCTCGTTGATTGTTTTGGTGAAGGAATTTATTTGCAATGATCATTAACAACTGAGGTTTTTCCCATTACTTTCATTTAATTAGATTGTTTGCGATAGAGTATGAGGCAACCTTAAGTGGTCAAATATTTTAGTACTATTAGGTGTCCACTGTCTAATTGAGGAACCAAGTCCTTTACCATTGTATTCTCATTCACCCCTTTAATTAGAAAGGCAAACTTTGAAAAACCATGGTAAAACCGGTTTCACAATTTGGGCAATTAATGTTTGGTAAGGAAGGACACAGATTTATGAAGATTAACAATACATGAATATTTGATCACTAGAATGCTTTTGCGATGATGCAGTGTGTTTTGAATTAGGAAGCAGAAGATGTAAGGACTGTACATCCTGCAGGAGAAGAGGGTTCATGTTGTAATGATATAATATGAAGAATATGAAATTTTGAAATTGAAGTTTATTATACCATAGAGAAAACTGAATGATCATTGTTATTTTGGCGGATTAAATGTAGATGCATAAATTGAAGTTTGGCCCGCACTAACCTATTTCAGTTTCATGCATATGTGGTCACTGAGTCAATGACGAGGACCTTTGCTGTTGCATTCTCATTTTTGCATTCTCTCTTCTTTAAAGATGGTAACTCTTTTGTTGCTAGAGGCAGTTGTGTGTGGTGGGAGCAATTACGTGTTCCTCTCGAATATAAGACACTTGAATATAAGTAGGTTTTGCATTGTGAAATACTGCACATTTTTAGGCTCCAAATAACAAAATTAATCTACTATAATATTATATCAAGGGCTGAGCTTCCGCAGCTAGAGATTAATCTGCTTATGTCTCAAAAATTTCAAATCAGTTCACCTATTTTATTTTTTTATGCCCTCACATAAAACGTGTACAAGCTACTTCGTCGTAAATGGTTATACAACATTACCATCCTCATATAGTAGAACTGTTCATAGCTGAAATTAAAATGAGGGACCACACATTCTTGCTTGAATGAGTTTGGTATGGTGCATATGGTTGTTGCTTATAGCTGCCTGATTCAATGTTGTGCCATGATCATAGATTAAGTCTTCTACTAGTATATACAAGGAAAAGGCTCATTTAATATTGTAATCTTTGCTGATTCCTCAGGGCGACAAGGGATCTTTTTCCAAACTTTCAGAGCTTCCTGTCAGTGGATCACATGTAAATGATAACGTGTTGAAAAATGTGAATAAACTGCGTGAATGCTTTTCAAATGCCAGAATGCTGTTGTTTTGATGATCAGGTGAGCTTTCTCTGTGTTGATCAAGTTTTCTAAATCATAGTCTTTCCATTTACTGTATTTGTGCTTATTGTTTAGCCGTACACAATTGAATCAGTGTTGCTTCACCACTATTAATTAGTTGGCCAATTTTACAATCAATTCAAACCCTACTGGGTATTTATGATTCTTATGCATAACTCACCGTGCAATAAAATTGATTTCCATAAACTGAGTCGTCTGAAATTTGGATATTGATTTTGATACCCGCAGAAGCTTTGCATGCATCGACAAATTAGGGTATCTTTACATGTAGATTGAAATAAACTTTCCAAATCCTCTTTATCTGAGTTGATTTCTTTTATTTGATGTCATCTCTAATTTCGAATGTTGCAAGTCCATTTTGGTAAGATTTTGGCATATACAAGAATCTTACAGGTTATAGTTGCCTTAACTTTTGATGTATTTTTTGCATTATTATGCGATACAATCCTTTTTGGCCAGCATGTACAGATGGAATTCATCCATCTCACTTGTCATCTTATCATGTATATTTTTCCTTCATCAAGTTTTAGTAACTCGTGTTTTTCATTATTTTTTTTACCCTTATAAACAGAAAAACTGTAAATTAGTTATTGCAATTATTGACTATACAACCTTGGTTGTCACTGATAGCACAATCAACGCGTAAGTAGTAGTGGAATTGCATAAGGTAGCCTGTTTCATATTTGTTACCCCTGTTCCCAACCAATCTTACATGCCACTCATATAACAGCACAAACCAAGAAAATGTAGAATTCAACTGGCAGTTCTGAAAATTTCATTTCTGATGTTGGTTATTGTCATCTGGTAGATTCTTCATGGCCAAATGTTCATTCACTAGTGTAATGGTCTTACAGACTGCAGCCTTGCTGGGCATACCTAGTACATTCTGAATCATTGAAGAGATAGTTCTAGTAGGAGATGTTATCAGTTTGTAGTTTTTGTTGCTATATCCTAGGATGCCATTCCAGTTTTTGACTAATCAGTATTGGACTTTGTCAAGCTGGATAATGGGACAAGGACTTGAAATTAAGTTCCTTCAAAAAATTTTTGCCCACTGAAAGAGACTACCAGTTGCGCCCCCGCTGCTTCTTTCTCTGTTCTATCTATCAAGTAAAGTGTCCCTATGGTTTACAAGCTTATATCTAGTGTCAGTTGCTGAATAGACTGCCTTAGTGAATCTGTGTGCCATGATGTATTCACTCTTCTCATGCTATCTCTAGC
Organism: Sesamum angolense; assembly: GCA_034509725.1. Taxonomy (NCBI): domain Eukaryota; kingdom Viridiplantae; phylum Streptophyta; class Magnoliopsida; order Lamiales; family Pedaliaceae; genus Sesamum; species Sesamum angolense. The sequence goes on from JACGWL010000002.1 coordinate 15,064,231, forward strand.
AAATGTTGTCAAAGTATACCCTAACTGCTAGAGTCACATGAACATGGGGTTGCATCAAAATGCCTCAGAGATTTTGTGTACGCTTATTCTTGCTTCTTGATGTCTGGTGGCAGTGGTAGATGTTGAATTATCTTGTTTCTAGATAGGTGAGTTGAGGGCAAGTGATTTTCAGTCAGCTTGAAGTTGTAGTCTTTATAATTGATCTTATTGACTATGCAGGAGCGAGCAATGACTATTACTTCTTTTATTGAATCAATGAATGAAAGCGCTCGGCCTTTCCTTATTGTGACGGCCTCTGGCTCATTGTCCCAATGGGAAGCTGAGTTTGCACAACTGGTGCCATCAGTTGATGTTGTTGTATATAAAGGAAACAAAGACACTAGGAAAGGGATTAGAGCATCAGAATTTTATGAAGGAGGAGGACAAGTGATGCTTCAAGTGCTCCTCTCTTCTGCAGAAGCTGTTCTGGAGGTATGGAGATGACTTCAGCTTTACTGTGTAGACAAAAGGAGTTTGCCATCAACTGGGTTATAATGTGTCCTGTACATCAATTTACCACTTCATTGAGTTTTATTCCTTAATTATTTCCCTTAACCGTAGAGTTACTGAAGTTGAAATGCCTGTGCTTGGTGACATTTGCAATCTGGTTTAGAGTGTAGTATACTAGTATATAGTATTCTTCGCAGAAGGGGCTGGGAGAAGTATTGTAGAGACTTTATTTTTCAGTTAATCATGTCTTTCATATAAATCATGCAGGATCTAGACATATTGGGAAGCATAAGATGGGAAGCAATTGTAATTGATGAGTGCCATCAATCTTGGATATCAAATGATCTTGAACAAATTAAGATGCTCAGTACAAACTTAAGGATAATTCTAGTCAGCTGTCAAATAAAGGTATGTTTCCCATCTTGTTCTTGGTCTTCTTGTTTATTTTGACATCTTTTAGTTAATTTCCGTGTTTGAATTCCACAGGACCAAACATCTGAGTACCTTAAAATATTATCATTGCTTGAATCTAATGGTGATTTTGACAAGCTGAGGGGCTCCAGATTTGAGACAAACGACAATCTCTGTAAATTGAAAGATAGATTGTCACGGTTTGTTGCATATGGAAGCACTTCCCAAGTTTCCAAGTTCCTTGAGTACTGGGTGCCGGTTGAGATATCAAATTATCAGCTTGAGCAGTATTGTGATAAACTTCTTTCAAACTCTATTCCTCTTCGCTCTTGTTCGAGAAACCATCCTGTTAGGGCCCTCCACGATATTCTTCTTACTGTTCGTAAGGTTTGCTCAATCCCCAACTACGTTAGGACAGAATATCTTTACATTATTTGGAGAAGGGAGCCTGTCTCATCTCTTGCATATGCATTTTTATATGCATGTTACCAAGCACATTTTTCATTATTCTTAAAGCAAAAAAGCCATGACTATCAAGGACCGGGAGTAGCTTTTCATGTCATCTGGAAACTGGTGACTCGTCTCTTGTGGATTTTGAATGTTGAATGGTTTCAGCTTTGCCATTAATGAAATCTTCCATCTACTTCTCATTTTTATGCTGCAAAAATTGCATTTAAAAGCTCTGATGCTTTATGCTATTAGTTAGTTTGTTATTCTGATTGCCTGTCCTTTGTTTACAGTGTTGTGATCACCCTTATCTTTTGGACCCATCTGTACAAGAGCGCTTGTTTGCCGAGCAGCGTCCTGCCGCTGAACTTTTGGACATTGGAATAGAAGCTAGTGGGAAACTGAAGCTTCTCGATACGATGCTCACAGAGATTAAGACTCGAGGTTACGGGTACTTATACTTTTTCAGGTATATTAAGCAAGTAATATTTTCTTGAGAACTTTCATGAGTTACTTATTGAGATTAGAATCTTATTTAGTTTCGTACTTGTGAACCTGTCTTTATTTTTACAGGTTTATTGCATGTATTTGAATTGGTTTTACTATTTTATGGCAGTTGATTATAGGCTCAGGTGGGGCGTCAACTGGGGACATATTGGATGATTTTCTGCGCCAAAGATTTGGTCAGCATACTTATGAACGTATTGATGCTGGGGTCATCCTCTCCAAGAAGCAAGCTGCTGTGAACAGATTTAACAAGAAGGAAACTGGACAGTTTGTTTTTCTATTAGATAATCGTGCTTGTTCTTCAGTCATTAAACTTTCATCATTGGATATTGTTGTCATATATGATAGCGGATGGAATCCAGCAAATGATTTGAGGGCACTGCAAAAGATATCCATTGATTCAAAAGTTGAGCAGATTAAAGTTTTCAGATTATATTCATGCTTTACTGTTGAAGAAAGAGCACTAGTTCTTGCAAAGCAAAATTTACATCTTGACAATAATTCAGAAAATTTTAGCTGGGCCACAAGTAATAGTCTGCTTTCCTGGGGGGCCTTACATCTATTCAACAAATTAGAGGAATATCATGCTGATAGCAACTCTACTTCAGCTTTGAACTTTTCATCTGAGCACTTGCTTTTAGATGAAGTTGTGAAGGACTTCCAGGCCATCCTTTCTGAAAGTCGTGAAGATACTGATTCGAATGCTGTCATTTCAAAAGTTAAGTTGGGTGTTGGAAGCTACAGTTTGGATATTCCATTGATTGGTGAAGCACAGATTCAGTTGAAAGATGGAGAAGAGCCTCATGTTTTCTGGAAAAACTTGTTGGATGGGAAAACTCCACAGTGGAAGCATTTAAGGGACCATGTCCACGGAATCGGAAGAGAGTTCATTACTTGGATGGATCCCCTAGGAAACCAGAAATTGAGAAAGTTGATGTGGTGAAGAAACGTAAAAAGTTGGTCAATGAAAATTTAGATCCAACCTTAGTTAAAGAAACTCAAGTCGCTATTTCTAAGGGAGGTAATAGATATCAGACTCTCACTCTGTCACCTAACGATTGATCTTTGTTTTGCATCTATAATTGTTCTTGGTTCATTGCTGTTTCTTGTCCTTGGATAAGCATGTTTTAGTTGAGATTCATGTTATCAAGATTACCAAAAGATTCTTATGGAATGCAGGGGCTTCTACAATGGGAACCTCTAATCAATCTCAAATTCCTCCAACTTGCATGTCTGGCGGGCGTTCTGTTGGTGCTGAGGTTTCTGCAGGTGCATCAGACGAAAGAATGGTCTCATCTGATGATCAGAAAAGCCTGCAGGCTTTCCTGCAAGGGGAAATGACGAGACTATGCCAAATTCTTAAACTTTCGGTATCAAAGCTCCTACATATCCTTGTTTATATTTTACTGTCATGGTAGCATCTATGTCATTTCTTAGGTTGTATGGGTTATGCTTGTTTATCAGCTAAATAAACCTATGGGGTTCATGTACATCTTGCTTTAGTATCTAATGTGTTATTTCACTCGCTGATCTTCGTGGCACTGGAAGGGTGATTCCATCTTACTCTTCACTATTCATATTCCAATAAAACATTGAGAAGTAAAATGACTTTTCTTTTTGGCAAACCCCTTTAGCTTGTAATAGCTTCTGACTAGGATAACCATGTAAAAGTAAGCAACCTTGTCTTGCCCAACAAGGACAGTTGAGGATCTAGTCATTTGTGCACCAATTCTTGCAACCAGTGTTTCCAAAATGTACAAGGCATTTGGTGAGAGAGAATCTTAAGCCCTGAGGCTTATGCTCCATGAAATTTCATATTCAGTCATTTTAAAAATTTGAAAATAGTTTAAGAATGGTAAGACAAACTATCAAGAAATAGTAGGAGAAAGATTCTGAATGAAAAATTAAGTGTAAAATGCCTAACAGTGATACTTTCTATATGAAGGAAATTAATTAATAGCTCTTAGATCAGTAGAAAAATTGTAGAAAAAGTATTTTCTCAATATGAATAGCCATGAGATAACTAAAAAGAAATTTAGGAGGATTTGCAATAAAATAAACTAGAACATTTATTATTTATTGATAAAATAAAGACCTGAGAATACTAGGGAAGAATAAAAGAAATGATACAACGGAAATAGCATGTATGGATGTCTAGTCTAGGGAGGACAAAATCCTTGTATAATACCTATAAAGCTGGCTGGAGTAAAGTTTCTGAAGATGAATGGAAGTGAAAAATTGTTGCAAGAGTGCTTTTTCTTTTTTTAATTCTATATTTGTTGGTCTTTTATTGGTTTAGTAACTTTGAAGTTAAAATGACTATCAAAATTGGCTTTTACTAATGGTAAAATTGTTTTAATTCACCCTGAATTGCTGAACATGCCCACTGAATTTAGGTGCTTCGGCGCGCAAAAGGTGTAGTGTGTACTCCCATGAGTTGAATGGATGTTTTCATTGGTTGGAGGCTTTTCCATAAGCACCCACCTCAGAGCACATGCTATAAGTGCATTTTTGAAACGTTATTAGCAACTTCTTGATCGACATATGATCTTTTCCTTATGCTTGGTAAAATATTCATTCACTGGGTGCGCCATAAAACCCCAGCATCAACATTGGTAAATATTCTAGATCATAATAAGAAAAATTCCAAGGGGAAAACCAGCCTCCTGAATTTTTTCTCCACAATGTGGGGTAGTTTAAAAATGAAAAGGAACAAGTATCGTTCGACAATTTAAAGAGGTTGGTTCGGGCTTAACCTGGTGAAAATTTGAAGTTCTTAATACCCTTGGGTATTGTATGCACCCTCTGTAATGGTTTAGCATATTTGCGTGCGGTTGGATTTTGGATGTATGTGTTGCAAGTAAAAAACTGCTCCTTTTTGTTTTTTCATTTTTCTCAAGAAATGGGTGTTGATGAGTTTCTGGGTAAAACTAACCCATGGAGACATAAGGCTCTTCTCCTGGAAGACTTGGTTCTGGAATATACTACTGTCCAAGTGTGAGCCAGAAAACCTTTCATGTAGTGGAACCTAATATATAGGTATCTTCATATCGGTTTATGTTGGACATTTTTGTTTTATTTGCTTCCTCAGCTGGCAACTGAGTTGTTGAGTTGTATTGTTGAGTGTGATGATAATTGGCTTTTTCATTTGCTTTATGGATGCCATAGCGATCATATGGATTGATCTATTGGTTACTGACTCTTGTAGAAATTACCTCTTGAATGTAATTTGATGCATAGCTTGAGATTGCACTCATGGTTCGTACCTTTTGAATTTAGTCACGTGAGAGTATATGGACAGATGTCCAGAATGTTGACTAAAAGCACTGTTCACGCATCTTCACCATAGAAAGAAATAATTAACTTGCATTTCTTAGCTGGAATTCATGGGTCTCAGTCTTGGGTGTAGCTAAGATGTCACAACCGAAGTTTTGACCAAGATATCACTTGAGACCGCATTAGATAAAAATACGATGGTGGTAAATATTGATTGATAAAAAGTACAGTATCCACCTGGAGAGAACAGTACATGGAATCTGTTTCTAGATGCGAGTTGATATTGATGAACTGTGAAAAGCTTGGTGAAAAGCTGTGTTCTGGCCCTTTTCCATCTTGTCCACTTGTGAACAGGTTTCCTGTTTGATGGATCTTTACACATGGTTAAGTTTCTCCGCTTCCATCAAGTTTATGTACATCTTTTGTTTACTAAATTGTGCTAAAAAAATCATTTTCATCTGAATTTCATTTTCTTTAATTTACGGATGTGCATTTACTTCTCAAGTTCTGAGTTCAAAGTGAGCGCTATTGTCTAGATTAATTTTGTTACCTCGGTGACATGTTCCTTCATTATCCTTTAATCAAATTCCCTATCCATTAGTTGCTCTCTGATCTGTTCACATGGCCTCAAATGCAGGAAGACGTCACTTGTGCAGTGAGAAAACTTTTGGAATATGTCATAAAATCATCATGTCAAGTGACTCAACATCAATTGTGCAGGCTTTCCAAATATCTCTGGTTAGTCTTTTTTCAGAGGATATCAACAGATACCTGAAACCGGAATAGATAACATCTTGCCATGTGTTGCCCTTACTGTTTTACTTCTGAATGCTTCTTATCAATTTTATTTGATATTAAACTATGTCATCCTTTGCTACTGATCAGTGTTTTAAAAGGCTTTAGGCATTGGGCATATATCTATATACAAATTATATTTATATTTTTAAAGATAAGTCAATGTATTGAGAAATAGTAGGAAAAAAATTGTGAATAAATGAGAGTTGAGGTCATCATATCATGAACAAGAAAAGATCCAAATCTTCAATAGCTAGTGAAATAATAGAGAAATTACAGAAGCTATTGTCTTATAGTTTGTTTGGTTGAGGTGAAAAGTGGATGTATAAGAAAAGTGAAAGTAAAATGGATGTATAGAAAAGGTTTGGTGTTTGGTTACGTAGAATAGTTGGAGGGGAAGTAAAACTCGATGTATATAAAACCCTTCCGAAGTCCATTTTCGTTTCTGTCCAACATTGGGCGAAAAAGTGAAAGCATAAAGCTAAAAAGACAAAAAGTACATATTTTTTTTTTATTTACTCTGCTACTCATATTTTTATCCCTTTGATTCCTTTTTTCTTCCCGATGATAATACCCGTACATAACCTTTGAGAAAAGATAACCAATTTGCCTTGACAACTATTACGTTGTTGATCATTGGTAGTAATTTTTATTTTATTTAAACTGAGTTTAGAATAAACGGACAATACTCATTTTGATGAATACTTTTATTGATAAAAAGTATTTTGTTCTTGTTTAATGAATATTTGTACTAATAAGATTTTTAAATTTATTGTATACTAAAATTATTTTAGTATAATATTAACTTGTTTATTTTCTAATATAGAAAAAGAAAGGGTTAAACAAGAAAATTAAAATAAGTGTTATCGACCTAATCTAATTTTCTCGTAACAAAAAAGTAAGTATTTGAGATTTACAGCGTTCCAATAATACCAAACAACTTGAATAAAACTTTTATTCTTTCAATCCCCTTGTCTTTTCACTCCCCCACCCCTTTCACTTCCCCTTTTCCACTTGAACCAAAGGAACCCTTAATATCAAACCATGAAACAAGTAATTGCAATCTTTTAAAGAAAATAGAATATATTTCATTTTAGATAAATAGGAATATGAGAATACAAGATCGATATAAATGATAAGTATAACTATATAAGCAACTAGCTGCCTAGGAGAGGACAATTCCTAAGCTTGAGAATAGTTATGGAAAGAAAAGTAAATATAGTGGAGAAGAGTAGAGAGGTAGATTGTGGAATAGAGTGATGTACTTTTGATTTTTTCTTTCTCTAATTTCTGGAAACCCACTGCCTTACTGATCTTACCTTGTAAAAATTCCTAGATGCAATAAACAAGGATAGTTGATCACTAGGGAGTTCAACCACTAGTACCCAATCCAACCGATTGCCTAAACTAAAAATCACTTATTCCAGAGGGATTGGAAACAATAGATCAAAGACGCAAACATCGCCCGCTTGTTGGGTATGGTGAAGTTTGTTCAAGCCTCTTGTGTGATCTGTCTTCAGTTATGAAGGCCCTTCTCATTGAATTGGTTAGCGTATAATAGCTAGATAACACTGTTGTGAGATATAACTACTTTGGCCTCGGGAAGATGAACATTTTCTTAAGATTAATACATTTTCAAGATATTTTCTGTAAAAGCTTTTCTTCAATTACTAGTATTTTGGTTTTCAGGAGTGATGGTGCTGCTAATTTTAACCTTGATATGATATGTCCCAGGGTGGACACATATATTATTCAAATTGAAATGAAGAGGCGATTTTTCAGTTCCATTCTTAACCCCAATCTGCCAAGCAAACCATGGTACCAATGTGGAGGAGACCGAAATAGAAATAAGGAAGAAAGGAAGCCTCGAATTAAAAATGAAGGCTAAAATCCGTACTTACCATAGCTTACAAGCAAGATAATGAAACAATGTGAAAACTGGGTATTATATATAACATATAAAGGAAGACCAGATCAAAGTTTTGATCTCCTCCACTCCTCCTTGCTTGGTAATCTGGAGAAAATCAGTTTGTGTATGATTAATGTGTAAATTATCATTATATGAAGCTTTCTTCTTCATATGCTGGTGAAGTACACTTGACTTGGTCATCATTTTTTTGTGTTGGGGGAACATGAATGTGGCAGCAGTTATTCTTCGCCTTTTCCTTGTCACCTTAATATCATGCTATATTATTTCTATTTCTCTTATTGCATAATGGAATTACTTTTCTGCATTGCTTATGCCTTGCCAAGAGATTTGAATACTTTTGCTCCGCTGTGTGCTTGGAAAGATAAGAAGGACATCAATTAGCGGCGAACATCATGTTGAAGAACAACGATCAGTGATTAACTAAAAATGCTCAGGTGAATCGTTTCAAAGATGCCTCAGGAATCAGGCCCAGAGATATTGTCAGGAACAGATGGCTTGAGCTGAAGAAAACATCAGCAAAGGATCATCAAAATTGGCCGATGAGGGCACAGTTTCTTTGAAAATGGAGAATGGAGAAACTGTGATATTTGTGAGGATGCTGAAAGAAGGATAAAAGCCTGCAAGTGAATAGATAGTAAAGATAAAGAAAATACAGAGAAATGACAAGCGAATGAAGAAACTTATAAACCAAGAGGAATTCAGGAGTTCCACGAAATTTGGGAGAGAAAAGAGTGAAATTGGAGACTGATCACACATTGGAGTCGGCCTTTATTCGGTCCTATACATGGTCAGGTTCAGTAAGGATGGAAAAGCTAAAGCTATGGACAAATAATTTTGCTAAGAAAAATGGAAGAACACCATCTCCTAAGTATGCGCAGCTAAAAAGTTCGTGAGGCAGAGCAAATTAGCTGCTATAATATGAGGAGAGACACAAGCAGCTCATTGGCTGGCTAAAGCAAAGCCTGCTCTAGTGAACCAAGTGCATCAATGGCCACACTTGGTTCTCAGTCTGAGGATGACGTTGGAGGCCATCAGCCAAGTACACTTGCTAACCACTGGCCAGGGAATGTTCAGCCCATGTTTGGGCAGCATGTAGCGGACGAAATCCAAGCGAGAGATTTGTCCAGAAGAGAACAATGTTGCACCTTCCATTACATCCACACAGTACGCCAGCTTGAGGGCATTGGGCTGCGAACTCCTGTTGGTAATTTGTGGAGTGGTAATTCCCAACTGAAGTGGGTTACTATCCTTGGAAAGACCATCAAGCGCTATGGTTGACCATCTGATCAACAAAACCAATTCCAGTGATAATGGGGAAACTGGTCTCCCAGATGTACCTGCTCCCATGGAGCATGTTTCTGATGAAATCAATTCAGTTGATCTGAGTGAGAGTGTCAACTAGAGGTGCAAAATCCTTCTAGCAAAGTTGTGGGCATGTTACCTGTAGAAATAAGTAATGCATCTAAGAATGAGCTGATAAAGGAAGAAAAATTGCTCTGGCTGATGATTCAGTAGCCCAGAAAGATGGACTGATGGGCAGTGAGGGGGTTTTACAAACTCGGGAGAACTTTTGGTGCATGCAGAGCAAACTGTAGTGGTGCCAGATTGTGACTACTTGTTGTCGCAGCAAGTATGTGCTTTTTCTCCCTAGTTTTTCTATATCATTATTTATTTCAGTCGTCTTTTTTAGTTAGGTGAAAGTCAACAGGTCCACTTTATATCATGTACTTTAGTTTATCTGTAACTACAATTCGTCTTTGCCATGGGATTTATAGACCTGTTTTTCAAATGTGATGCTCTACTACGAAAATGATACCTTATTTTTTTCTTTCAATATGATCAATTATCCTCCAGTTCCCATTTTCCCATAATTTTCTCCACACAATGTTTTTAACTGAGTATTCTTGAGAATATGTACAAATTACATCAGTAACAAGTTAAATTGTGATAGGTACAAGAAGATAAAATGGACCAAAGTTTGGTGTCTGCTGAAGTGCAAGGTCTAGATGCACCTGCCGGAGAAAATGAAAGTACTTTGCAGATTGAAGTAGAAGCATTGGACCTCGTCGACACTGTAACCCCCCTTCCATCCAATCTTGAAGCACCGTACCTGATGACATTCTAACCACCATACCATCCAATCATGAAGCTCCAGTAACTGAGAACATGGAACGTCTGCATTCTGTGCCAGTTGTATCTCTTAGCTGCAATCAGTCTCCAGCCACTGAAGACAACGATCAAGAAATACCCTCCACCGAAACTGTGGAGCCTGGGCGAATAGAAGTGCTTTCACATAATTCTATTTCTCAAAGTGGGGGAAATCTGGAAATACATGGCAATCACCTTGATATAAGACCTGTAACTAATGTTGCTCATAGACAAAGTTTGAAGTATCTGCTACTTCCCAGAATGATGCGGCTATACCCCAGGCAGTGGTGACTACTGCTGAACAGCTGAATCAGGGTGTTCTGCCACTGGGAATAGATTCAGTCCATTTTCATGTACCTAGTTACCATCTTGCCCATCCCACTCATCAACCGACTTTGTGGAATTCGACTCCATGTTTGTTAACAGATCCACTTCAAAATGAATTAGATAGGATGCGCAAAGAAACTGAACTATTGGAGAAAAACCACGAAGACACGGTCAGTGTTTAATTTCTTCTTGGATCATATTCTGTCTTTCATTTCTGTGTTGACTTGTAATGTAGCTTTCTCTCTTCCTGCAGACATCACAGCTGAAATCTGATTGTGAGAAGGAGATACAGGAAATGATTAATCAAATACGTAAAAAATATGAGGTGAAACTTCAGGAAAGTGAAGCCGCATTTAGATTGAAGAGGAATGAACTTGACAAGAACCAAACCAAAGTTCTTATGAATAAATCTTGGCTGAGGCATTCAGATCTAAGTGCTTGGATGTTAGGCCTCCTGGTCTCGCAGGTATGCAGCGAGGTATCTGATTTCTTGGGCAATAGTTTTCAGAAGCTCACTTCTGTTCCTCTGTTGAGAATCACCGTATCCATATTGATCTTATAATATGAATTTGGAATGCCTCAGTGTCCTTAGGGCCTGTACGGTTCTTGTAATCATCAGTTGAAGTTTTTTGTTTCATCTTTTGCTTTCTTTCAAATCTTTTTCTTCCTCACTCGGGGGCCGGAGACTGTGTTGAGTTGGGAGGTAAATCCTCATGAAATTGGCACCAAAAAGGGAAATCATTAAAAAAAAAAAACCTCATGTGATCTTCGTTAAGTATTTGTTATTTCTTTCCCTTGTCTATTTGGGATGCCTCTCTGTAGTCTCGTTGTAGCAGAAGACCCTTAAGGCTTATGAATAGTTATTTTTGAATGGGGATAGAAAAGTCATATAGAGGAGTTCCATAAATTGGATCTTCATTCATATTGGACCAGATCATATTGTATCTGTTTGTTGGATTATAACAAATGATAAGGGTACTAGGTGTAATATTCTAAACTGGAGGGGCTCTGCATATAATTAGACCAAACCTCTTGAGGAGCGACTAAGCCTCTGTGGAGGGAGCTGTAATTAACCCTAATCTTTATCTCAGTTCCTTGTGCATGCAGTGTAATCCTTTTGGGGCTACCACGATCAGGAATTTGTGCTAAGCTTTGACTTTGTTTAGTGACCATTTTCGCATTTTTTGGGGAGTTTGTGATTTCAGGTTGAATAACCGGAGAAAAATTGTTCGACCCTTGTGTCTTTTCAAACTTCAATCTCTTGCTTAACTAGGTTTTAGAAGTTTCTGATTCCCCACTCGATATTGACGACAAAGCACAAGTACAGACATATTTGTTTGGCGACTATTGATGATATAGTTCTATGGGATTTCTATATGATGGGCAGTCATGACTACTTATATGGCTCGGTGTTGACAAGACTAAATTACATTAAACAAAATGCTTAAATTCCTAACTTTGTGCTCCCTGCTGCTTCCCGTCTCCAGATTTAAAGATAATGAAACAGATTTGATGTCATGTACTATCTATTGATATAGGTTTGATAGTGAAACCAATTTTGTTGTCATGCACTATGTATGATATAGGCTGCTTCATATTAAACCAGTCTGTTGTCTTTCTGCTCTCCAGATTTATAGGTCTAGAGTAATGTTGGTTTCTGTTGCAGGTGCCCCATCCAGTTTCATGCAGCACCTTCATCAGGTATCATTGCCGCCTTCACTGAGATCTTACCATGTGGCTACAGCTTGCCAACCGGCTCCTAGACAGCAGATCACTACGCCAGCTGTTCAAACAATGCAGCAGCTGCCACCAGCTGTACAAACAATGCTGCGGCCATGTTCTGTGAGACCATCTCAGGTTGTCGGTCAAAATGTTGCTTCTCCACCTGTACAAGTTGTACAGAATGCAGCAGCTCTTTTCTCCGGCACTTCCTCCAGACCCCCGGTCATCAGTGCCATCACTCCTGCACGTAATCTTCGTGTTGGTGGTGAAATCCGTTCTCGAGCCCCACACCTTCAACCATTCAGACCTTCTGTTGCCACATCCCTTCCTGTGTCACAATCAGTCTCTCAACTTCAACCCGAACTAATGCTCCCCTCTCAACCTGTACAGCCACCCCACCACCTACACCACTGCCACCAGCACCAAGGCTTTCACTAACGAATTTGGTTTCTCAAAATGGGTCTAGGCCTCATGGTGGACTATCGACTCCACCGAATCCATCTCCATCAACAGTTCGAATGGTAATGGACATGGATCATCAGCCTCCGGTACCAAGGATTCGTACTTCATCACCTTTACCTGAAATTTGTTCTACTTTTCGTTCGTTGGAACTATCCGACTTAGAAAGCCTCGGTGATGTACAGGGTAACCAGACATCTGCTGTAGGAACAGATGTTGTTTGCTTATCTGATGATGACTGACATTTGGAAGCTGTTTAAAAGCATCCTTGGTAAAGTCTTTAATCATTTCTTTGATGGTTTTTGGCGCTTACTAGGAAGATAGCTAACTGAGTGCAAATGCTCCCTAAAATATGGTACATTTTCCTTCTGGTCTGAAATTATATTTTAAATTTGGACGGTGACTAATTGGTGGATCGTAACCCAATCAAGCGTAAGCTTAATTGGCAAAATTGAGGTTAAGTGAGTTCAAATTCTATTATTATCTTCAATGTATATTTATTTATTTCTATTTTTTTCTCTATATCTCCACAAAATATAACAAAAAACACTCAGAAAATGAAATCAAACACTATGTAATATTTATCTATTTAGTAGCAGTGTTTTGTCTACTATAATGTTAATTGGTTAATAGTGAATTATACATGATAATGATTTTGATGTGTTGATCTTGTTAAAAATTGAGACTTTTAATGTCGTTATAATTTATCTACTAATGTGAAGTTATAAGAAGCTACTATAGTCACAATTTAGATTCAGATTATTTTTAGGGATAATTACCTAATACCGCCTGAAGTCTATTAGACTTGTGCAAATAATTCCTTAATTATTGTTAATACTCAAATATAAGAAATTAGTACTATGGAAGTAGATTAATATAAATCTACATACTAACGGGAGTTGATCTAAAATCTTTTAATTGTAGGACATCAATTTTACTATTTATGCAACAGCTGTGCTGTTAAAAAAAAAAAAAAAGAAAGAAGAAACATCTCTATGCTGTAGCTTTTAATTGCTCCAAGTTATGGGGCATTAATTTAAAATTTATTTAAGTTTAATTATCTTATAGAGATATTGTATTTATATTTGGATAATTATTATCTTATAAAGACATATTTTTCATAATTATAAACATTACAAATACATGTAGAGCCATAATGGTAATTTACTAGAATAAAATATATATCAACAAATTACTTTTAAAAAATAAAAAAATCAACTTAAGTTATTATAGACATATTGAAAGAGCTGGTGTAGTGATGCTAAAATAATGGTCATATTTGAAAATTGGTACGGCGGTTTGATCAATTGCCGTTTGTGAGTTTTTAAGGGCCTGTCCTTTTATATAATATATATTTATTTATTTCTTTATTTTTTATGAAATATGAAGTATTGATTTATATTTTATTTTTTTAATAATATACCTTAAAATGAGAATGATTATTTATTCTACGAATACAAGAACCACGTGCTAGTTGTTAAATAATTAAGACGTACTTCATACCTCCAAAATAAATACTCATTCAAACTAGAAGATGAATCAATATTTTACTTGATGACATAATATTTATATCTTGTGATTTCCAATTCCCTAAAACCAATACAATAAATAAGTGGCATAAACATAATTTGAATTCTTGAAACCTTTACATTAATAAATCAAAAAATCTGGCTATAGATTATGATTATGGTGATATTTTATGAAAGAAAAGGGGGACATAAAATTTACCAAAACAATAATATTTGTTAGAGCCAGCTAAGTCAAGTTGTTGGAAGTAGATCAAATCTATTCTGGATTGTATTTGTTTCCTAACTCCCCTTCACTTCCAACTTCCCAAAATCCCTAATTGCAATCTCCAAAGTCCTAAACCTCTACAAAGGCTTTTATTATATTTTCGTATTATATAAAACTATCAGAGCAAGTGTGATACATTTTTACTTAAATTTAATTGATCGAATCAACCCAATCACAAAGCAGGTGTGATACATTTGTTATGTTATTGGTCACTTTCCCTAAACTATACACCAATCACATGACAAATATATTTTATTTACCATGTAATTGGTTCAGGTTCGACCAAATTTTTTCTTTGATTGTGTTTATTCTTCTAATATATCGACTACATGACAATTATATATATATTTATTATATAATTGATTTTAAATTCAATCAAATTTGATTTGAATTAAAATTTGTATGATAATGTACGATAAAAATTCCTTTATAAATGTTAGATTCTCCAATCCCAATATAAGTTATTTATAAGTATGTATGTCCCACCATTTTCCACTTTTGCCCCTCTGCCTCTCTCACTTCCCTCCCCATACATGCATAATTACTGCATACAGGTACTACGCTACTTGATCTACATCAATTTTTGGTTTGTCGATCCGTAAAGCCATTGGTTTTCGTGTTGATGGATAGAAACCACAAACCAAAATTATGGAGGGGAAAAGTTGAAAAGACGTCGAAGAATTACTCCAAACAACCTCACATGGAGATCTGTTCTTCGTATAGAATGTACCCCCCCACTTCACCGTCTCTCTAAATCCCAGAAACCCACACACACACACACACATATATATATATTATATATATATTGTATGCATGCATATGTGAATCTGTGTTCTCCGTATGTGAATGTTTATAGTTCTTGAAGTGTTGTGAAGATGGGCGGAAGCAAATGGATGAAGATGGCTCTCGGGTTGAAGCTGAATTCGTGTCTGCAAGTCCCAAGAACTGTTGAGGAATCTCCGTCGGAGGAGGCGCCGCCGCCGTATTCCGCTGCCAGGCTTTCTGACTCCGTCTCGTTGACACCGACGGCGCCGCGAGATTCGCGTCATCGGGTGTGCATGCCCACAACTCCAACGCTGTCTTCCTCCGGCCTCTTGCTGCCCGTAGACTCTTCTGAATCTTCCAAGGTTAGAAATGGAGACACATTTCTTTTCACTCTTTGTCAATGAAATATAACTGTAATCTGAAAAGCTTGATAGCTAGCTAATAAGCTTCTGAATCAAGTGCTTCTTGATTCCGGGATGTGTTTTTGTTTACTTGAGATATTTTAATATTCTTGAAATAAAAGGAACCGCTAATTCAGTAATTGCATGATAATATATTGTTTTCTTGTTGTTTATGTATTGTAAATTCTGAGTAGTTCTTTGAAATGGGATTTTCATAAAATCTTAATTGGTAATTCTTAAGAAGGGAATAGCAACTCCTCTTTTGAATTTATTTATTTCATTGTCGGCTTATATTTCACTTATCAATTTGTTAACATTGTGAGACCTTCTGAATTTAGTTCAAAGATTTACTCTAATCCCAAAAAGTGCTTTCCATCAATGTGAATACTCTAATAATCTAATTTCTTTTTCTCTGCCTCATTTTTCATTTTAAAATTTGGTGTTGTCTTTTGATGAGGTTTGTTGGATGAGTTGTTTAAAGGGATATGTAATAAGTGGACAGTGATACATGCATATGATCTGTCAGGGATATTTTAATTTAGTTCCCAATTTCACTATGATGAGGTGGGGATAAAGGTGTGGAGTCCCATAAAAGAAGTATATAGTTATCTGGCCCCGCCACTTATTACCAAAGACTAAAAGGGTAGAAACTGTGTAACCTTTCCTAGTCCTATTCCTATTCACACACTTGACACTTCTTGTTTGTCCAATTCTCACCCCTTTTTATGATGCTAGTCTTCCAGTTGACCAAGGCCAAGGGATGTGTAAAGGGAATAATAATCTTACAGTGACTAATGATTTCTACTTCTTTTGATACATATGCTTTGAGTCATTTTTGCCAATTGTTAATGCCTCAAAAGCATCATTATTAGCTTTCGGAGCTTGCTTATTGCGCTTTACGCTTCAAAAGTTTATGAATCGGAGACTCTCGACTCTTACTTTGCCAGTTTATGCTGTGTTGTTGTGTTTTAACCACCCATGATTGAGTTCATTATTCGACAGACCATCTCTTTGCTACACTTTATTGTACTTTTTACGTAATATACTTTTATGCCAAATGGCATGAATCTATGATACGCCTCTTGAAGTAGGATTGTTTGTTATCTGTTGGTGTGTGAATGCCGATATTGTGGCACAGAGATGTGGAGTTTGCCCCCAAGTAATAATTTTTTTGTAAAGATAAGTGGGGAGGTGTGCTTGGTTTGCCACTCTGTCTTCATGGCATTGTACTGACTGACGGGGACAACGTTGTGGCGTTCCATACTTTGCACTATTGCTATGGCCTGAATCGTGTGTCAATATGTTGTGCGATGTAGTTTGATATGACATACATTGTTAATGAAGAGCAGCGTAGAACCAACCTTAGCATAAGCAAATGGTTCTTGGATCTCCTTAAGTGGCTCTTTCTTGCATGGAAATTAATGTCCGCCAACTGCGGAACTTAATGCAAAAAAGTGTTTCTTCTGGACATCATTTTCAAATGGAACTAAATTCAGATGTAATTTCTTCATTTAGCCCACAAGTTCATATGTATGTCTGTATGCGTATGCTTACGTTTTCATAACCATTCATGTTGTCATTGATGTGTCTGTAATTTGATTTTATTTTTTCTTTGCAGATGATTTGTGCAATATGCTTGACAGCCATGAAGCCTGGCCATGGTCAAGCCATTTTCACAGCAGAATGCTCACACTCGTTTCATTTTGATTGTATTTCATCTAATGTGAAGCATGGGAAAAGAACCTGTCCCCTTTGCAGAAAGAAATGGGAAGAAATCCCATCTCAGACCGCTGCCACTCAGAAACCTCAGGGGAGAAGGACAAACTATTTGTCCCGGCCTGAGAATGACGCCTGGACGACTGTCATAAGACGACTCCCACCTCCACGACTTAGCACCAGTCAGAATATTTCCTCCATTTTTCATGCTGCTGAACCTGGTGTCTTTGATGATGATGATGAAGTTTCTATTCCACAATGCGACCGCAATCAAGAAAGCTCATCCAGTTACAACACAGATGATGCCCAGTTTACTGAAGCACTTGAAGTTGAAACATATCCCGAAATTTCTTCTGTTCCAAAATCAGAATCCCATAATAACTTCTCTGTTCTAATTCATCTCAAAGCTCCTGTTAGTGCTAGGCAACATGAAGCGGAGACTGATGGAGCTGCCCCCCTAGTGACATCCCAAATTTCGCGTGTTCCAGTTGATCTTGTCACAGTGCTTGATGTCAGCGGCAGCATGGCAGGTACAAAGCTTGCGTTGCTCAAAGGCAATGGGA
This sequence comes from Sesamum angolense, assembly GCA_034509725.1. NCBI lineage: Eukaryota > Viridiplantae > Streptophyta > Magnoliopsida > Lamiales > Pedaliaceae > Sesamum > Sesamum angolense. Next base: position 15,081,981 of record JACGWL010000002.1, read on the forward strand.
TTTGTAATCCAAAACTTAGGCCCTTCTGATAGACTCTCGGTGATTGCCTTCTCCTCCTCAGCACGCCGTCTCTTTCCTCTTCGTAGGATGACAGAAATTGGAAGACAAGAAGCACTGCAAGCTGTCAATTTTCTAATTTCAAATGGTGGGACAAACATTGCTGAGGGCCTTAGGAAAGGCGCCAAGGTGATTACTGACCGCAAGTGGAAAAATCCAGTAAGCAGCATCATACTGTTATCTGATGGACAAGACATATATAACATTAACAGTCCAAGCACCAACTGCCCATCTGATTATCGGATGTTAGTCCCAGTCTCCATGTATCAGAGTGGTGCTTCCCCTCTCCACATCCCTATACACGCATTTGGATTTGGTGCAGATCACGATGCAGCCTCAATGCATTCAATCTCTGAAGCTTCTGGGGGGACATTTTCTTTTATAGAGGCCGAGAGCGTGATTCAAAATGCGTTTGCACAGTGCATGGGGGGCCTTTTAAGCGTTGTCATACAGGAACTAAAGGTGGAAGTTGAGTGCATTGATCCCATCCTGCAACTCGCATCAATAAAATCTGGAAGTTACAGAACCACCTTAGTTTCTGATAAAAGAAAAGGCAGCATTGAGGTTGGTGACCTATATGCTGAAGAAGAAAGAGATTTTCTTGTAAAAACTGATATTCCGATAGACGGCTGCTCTGATGAGACAGCGTTGCTGAAAGTGAGATGCATTTTCAAGCAGCCTGTTTCAGAAAGATTAGTAACTTTGGATCCTGCAAGTGAGGTCAAAATTCAAAGGCCAGTAGCAGCTCAGTCATCAGTTGTTTCCATGGAAGTTGACAGGCACCACAACAGGCTACGATCAGCAGAAGCAATGGCAAAAGCAAGAGCTGCAGCCGAAGGAGGCGACTTAACTTCTGCCGTGTCCATCCTGGAGAACTGCCGAAAAGAATTATCAGAAACTGTGTCAGCAAGAGCTGGAGACAGGTTATGTGTCACGTTGGATGCTGAATTACGGGAAATGCAAGAGAGAATGGCCAACCAACGTGTTTATGAAACATCAGGGAGGGCTTATTGTGTCTGGGATTGAGCTCACATTCTCGTCAAAGGGCAACTGCAAGAGGGGACTCAACTGATAGCACCAGCCTTGTCCGCGCATATCAGACACCATCTATGGCTGACATGGTAAGTTTGTCGCAGACTATGTCATTTTGTAATCCATCTCCTCGGCCTGCAATTAGGCCAACACAGTCCTTCCCTGCACGGCCGCGTCCGAGGTGATTTTTATCCATCAAACTCCAACATTCTATCTGAAGTAATCAGTATTTCTTATTCATTAGTTAGACAATTTTGTTGTGGAATCCAACTCTGAAAGAAAGATGTTGGGAGTCTTTGGAGTTCAAGGGTGTGTTCAACTCAAAAAGTACATGCATGGGAATATGGATATGTTGAAATAGTCATTGTGAGAATGATGAGAAAGTCAGCTAGAGGATTTCCAGTGTTAGTCCTATGGATTCTAATATAAAGAGATGATGATTGTTATCTATTTGAGAGATAGGGTATAGCTTTTGCCAAAATTCCATTGCATTTCCTATTTTAGGAAATTCATTTACATATACACACGCTACATGTATACAGATTACATCATCTATCTTATATTTAAATCTTGTACACACGTATATATATTAGATTAAATGAAAAATTCGATCCGAGCCGGTTTACTAATGTATTTTCAACAATATATATAGTAAGCTTTCATTTAGTTCCTTCTATTATCCTATTATGCTTTGCCATGATCAATTGTCTATGCATCTTTATTCCAATTATAATACACACTATGCGTATTAAATTTTCTTTTAAATAAAATAAATGATGTAACCTTTATACACGTAATTCATGATTAAAAAAAGTACGAAATAGAAAGCCTAATGCATGCCAATATGATGTTTCTATGTCATATTTGTTGTTGTATTGGTCAATTTGCAATTTGGTTCATGGTTATATTTCTAGGGGAAACACATAGTTTAGATGTGTTTTGATTAATTGCAATTTACACCCTGTCCTCAAAAATTGGTGGATTGCCCATGTCTTCAAAATATTTTTTTGCACACACACCCCCTATAATATTATAAATTTTCAAATTACAAAAAAAAAAAAAAAATCAACATGTGCACCATCATGTCCATGCTTGATTTGATTCTTGAATTCCCATGTATATGTAATACAAATAAAATTGTGTGGTGTATGTTGAATAATGGAAGCCCAGTGGAGTAAAAGGACTAGGGTGGAATGGGCCACTAATCCTGAGGCCCAAGTTATTGTTGGGCTTGCTAACTAACATAGTATGGCCCAACCATTAAAAATCATTTATGCTTGTTGGGCCTGTGATTGAGTAGGAATAATTTGTGTTTTCTGAGTGTGGACACAATTTTTTTTATTGTCAAATCGATACATAAGTTTACGCAAATAATATAATTGATACCTCAGTTTCTCCATAAATATTAAGTTGGTGCTTGAGTTTTTACATAAAAATCAAATAGATGAATATCTTTATTTAAATATTTTATAATGATAAAATTACCCTTTTAATATAACTTATATATATATATATATTCATTTATTTATAGCAGAATATAGTCCTATGATTAAATAAATTATACGATTATAACAATTTTCAATTATAACAATGAATAATAGTAAATTAGTTTAGTATATATGAATATTTATTCAATAACTAAAATTAATATTTAATAGCTTGGGTAGGAAGTGATGGTTTCAAAATAAAAGTCAAAGACATTTTAACCAAAAGTAATTTTTGGATTTAATTTCTAAAACATTATAATTTAAGGAAAAAAATATAGTAAGACAAACAAAGAAAATAAAAGAATAGTTTCACCAATCTTTTCCTTATGTTCTAATTTTTAGAAATTAAATATAAAATTTTAGTCTCCTATATCTATTTTTTATTTTTTTTAATAACTATCTACCTTAATTATCAAGGTGATTCTAGTTTTGTTTATTATTTTAAATTGTGAATTTTAATTACGCTTCTCATTCTAATTATTTATTAGTGTAATTTTTTATGTTGTTTTTATATACTAATAAAATTATATTATTCTACTATTTCTCCTAGCTAAATACTGTAACTTTAAAGTAATTAAAATTAAAATTTATTTTATACTTTTTACAGTTTTAAAATCCCATAGCCTTTTTGTTTATAAAATTAGTAGCTCCTATCAAGTATATTTTAATTTTTTGGGTCAATAAAGATAAAATATTTATATTAAACCATGTTAATTAGAACGTACATGATGAATAAATACTTATACTCGGGTATCTATTCCATCATTTATAAAAATTCATGTGTCAATTTGATTATAATGCTAAAACTCTGGTACCAAAATATTTTTTACTCATTATTTTTAGGATACTATGCCATTAAAATGAGATTTCGATAAAAGTTATAATTTAAATTTTTTAATCTCACCACAATTACTTTTTTATATAATTCGCACTATTTTCATTAAATAATTTTTTAACTTCGTTAATTACCCTTGAGAATGAGGCTAATTTTAAATTTAGCTACATCCCGTATTTGTATAATCGATTATGAAACAATGAATTCAAACATAATAATTACTTATTTTAAGATCAATTATATCATAATCAGTTATTTTATAGTCAATTATAAAACCATAGTGCCAATTTGGACATGAACTCTCCTTTGTGACATCATTTATTCATCGTTACTACATGTTTCCAAAATTTTAAGGTGCTTATCAGCCTATTTTAGGGGGGAAATTAGTGAAGTCACATTTTTCTAACATGAGACCAATTAAGATATAATCATTGTAATAATTCTCGATGAATGCTTTATAGGATGTTAAAACATGCTTATGAACTCTTTTCTTTTCTTGATGAATATTTTTGTCAAGTACTTGATTATTATCAACAACTAAATATTTATATATATATATATATATATATATGTATATATATTGATTTCCCATAATTAGATTTTAGTTTCTAGCGACAATAAGTCAGTTATTAAGACCTAATCGATACATAAAGCACAAGCATAATCTTCTGTAACAGATTTACGACCAGTTATAGAGATCCCAACTAACATACAAAGTGCAGATGCAATTTTCACCAATAGATTCATGGGGATGACCAGTACAAATTTAATCTTAAAAAAAATGAAAGACAATAATCTTTAAGACAGATAATTAGTTGCGACTAATATGAGATTTTCACACACTTAGCATGACATAAATTTAATTGAAGTTAAGATAACATCATAAATAATATAAAGATAATAAAGTTATAATAGTTAAAAAGGAAAAATGGGTAGATAAATATTGTGTGATTGAAGATGAAGAAGATATTTAATTGCCTTTCGTATCGTGTGGGGCTGAAAAATAGAATATTTCAGCACATAAATTATTTAATTAAAGAGGTAGATGTGTGCATATATTTTTCCATGCTGCCCAATAAATTTGGTATAGTAATAAAATAATGTACGATGCATGATTTCGTTTTCCATAGGGAAGGGTCCAAACAATGTGACATGCCTCGACAAAGTCTATTTAGGTATTACTCCACCATTTCTTTTATTTATTTATTTATTATTATTATTATTATAGACCAATTACTGATTTTTTCACTAACAAATATATGTAAATAAAATAAGATGAAAAAATTAAATTAATAATTGTATTGATATCAATAAATTAAGCAATATATGCATTGACCCAAATGTTTAGGAATAATATTTGAGCTCGTTGTGAATAGTTCTAATATGCATTTTTTTTGTAAATTTTGTTTCTGATTTTTTTTTATTTTAGATACATGTTGTACTGGCACACCGTTCTTGCTTATATATAATAAATAATATTTTATATTTTAAGATATAATATAAATAGAGTAAAAATATATAAATCAATACATGATATTAAGAAAAAAAATTAATTTATCAGTTCATGTAAAGTTTGAAAAGTTATATGAGTTTAAAAATTGATGCGATGGTATCATTAACTATCGTTTATAAGTATGGAGATTGCATAGATGAATTCCTTAGTTTCTTCTTTAATCAGAATGTCATTAGATACAGGCTATTGCTTGAAGTCCATTTCACATAAAATTGACAAGTGATGTTGGCGAAAATTGAATTTTTTTTAGAAATAATTTTTATTTATTAATATTAAATTAAGTAATATATCAATTCGATCAATAAACTCACATTATAATAAATTAATATTACAAAAATCTCATATGAAGTGAGACAAATACTGTTATATCTAGCGGGACTCGCATCCATGATATTAAACTTATGTACAGAACTTCAAATTTAACAATTAAACTAAATATCATTAGTGTATAATTGAGGCTTCATAATTATAAGATTACGTGGAAAAATAACTAATAAATTAGGACTTAAGTCAAAAAAAAGTGAGCTTTCTTTAAACCAATTAAATAACAAACCTGCGGGCACTTAGTTCATAAGTTGATCAAATGTGCTCTACATTAAATTGCAAACATATTCTAAACTCTCATAAAAATTATAATTAATTCTTTACGAAAATTAAATTTACAATTGTACTCTGTATAACTTATAAGGTATAATTAAACTTTTTTTCCTAAAATTTGGTGCAATTACACGTAGACTCTTATAATTTAAAAAATTATATCTAATACCCTGAGGTTTACTTCCTTCTATCAAATAGATACATATGTTAGGAAAAAAATAACTGAATTTCAAGATATTAACAAAAATAAATAAATAAATAAATAAAAAATTATTTTTTACCCTCAATTGACTTATTGTTGACTTATCGCAGGCCAAACAAAATTTTTATGACAAAACTATTCTTATAATGTAAAGATATACCTCCTTGTATGTATTAACGTGTGAATTGCATAATTAGATGTAATTTGATTATAAAAAAAATTATTTGACCTGCAATAAATCAATAATGAGTCAATTAAGGATGAATATAAATTTTTATCTCATTTTTTTATTAATATTAATAAATTTTGACTAATAAAAAATTTATTTATTAGACGGAGCAAATTCACCTCAAGAGTACTATAATAGCATCGTATCTTTTAACTGGCTAAATAAGCGAGTATCATTCCCCATTAAATAACTGAATAGAATCGTTTCCCCATTAATTGTTTGCAGGAACTCAACTAAAAGCATTAAGACATTGGAAATCAGTAGGAAGATTATCTAATAATATTGGATTATTACACATAGAGTAAGCATATTTAAAACTCAACGTATTAAGGGTCTACTTAATTATAAGAAAAGGGGTCATTAAGTGGCAGTTCCAATCTAATAATTATTTTTATACACTAATTTATTTTATTTCTACAGCATAATTAAGTATTTTCTTGAAAATATTGCATATTTGTGTGTGTATATATATATATATATAATATTATATATTAACATATACATATATATGAAGTAAAATATAAAATAAATGGCATTGAATTATTTTACAATGCACTGCATTTCTTAGGATTTCTCCGATATATATATATATAGTATTGGATCATGGTTGTCTGGAGACACTAGAAAAAAAAATTACTATTACTTATGATTTTACTAATTATTGATTAAAGTCATGGTAAATTATTATTATTAACTATGATTAATAAAAATGATGCAAAAACTTAATATATTTATCATGAAAATAATTTTTACCATGCATGGCAAATGTTTTTGCCATGGCTTAAATTATATTAACCACACTCGAAAACATCACTGTCAAACTGTTACTGGCCGTAGTTAATAACTTTTACTATAGTTATTAATATTAACTATGATAATTATCATGATTAAATGCTATATTTCTTGTAGTGAATTTTCTCTGATTTATCTGATACTGAAATATGAATACGCGAATATAGATCATATGTTAATATCAAGAAAAAAGTTAATATCCGTAATTTTCACAAGCATGCACCCCATTACTGTAAATTAATGACAATAATAGGACCAACCCAACATGTCCGGCAGGAGAGACTCTAGGGTTTAGAAGCAAATTGATTGGTAGATTTCTTTTTATTTAAAAAAAATTATTATTAGGGTTTTTAATAAATAGTTATGCCTAACCTAGAAGGAATTCTTGTTATGTGTGGTTATTTTCCTTCTAATTAAATCATAATATTAATTTTGATCAGGTGTTGGTTTTTCAAAGAATAATTAGAACATTAATTACAATTTGCAAGTTGCAATGTGTGTACAATTATTTTAATAATTACATATTGGGTTTTTAATTAATTCATTTGACTTTTATAAAATCATGATATGAGCAGGGGCTGAAGCTAATGAAAAACGACAAATCATAGTGATTTTAATTTGCACTATCAGCTCCTTTCCCAGGAGGTCAAGTTGCAATGAAACAGACAAATCAAAGCTAAGGATTTGGTAAGGTATTATAGTTCAATTAAGAGGGTTGAGGGCACCATCAGTTTGATCCGCGGTTGCATAATTGATTATTAAAAAATTGATATTGAAATAAGTGGTAAGAAGGACATTTTAATTTATCAAAATATTTTTAAAATAGGGATAAATACATTTATTTACACAACTCCTGCATTCTATATAATTACAAAAATCACCACTGACAATCAAAAAGTTGGAGTAGTTTGTATAATGTTGTTTACTTTTCTAGGGGTGTATGTATACTTTTTAAACAAGTACGGGTGCTTGTGTAAATGATATTAATATTTTTTGTGGATGTATGTATAAATTTTCAAATTGCATGGGTGATTTGGTAAATAAGCCATATAGGTTAGGGTTGTAGAGTAATTAACCCTAAAAAATATGTAAAGTTATACTTCAGAGTTAAAAAGATCATTTTGAGCAGTAAAATACAAAATCTTGATGTAAGTATCAAATGAAAGCTAAGATAATAGGTCCATTGTTGGACATGCGTTAGTTTAAGAGGTATTAGTAATTTTCAAACCACCAGGGTATTTGTAGTTATATCAAATTTTATAGAGTTCGATGTAATTTACCTTTCATTTATTATTTTATTAGTATATTAATTGAATATTAATATATTAATTGAATTACTGTATTACTTAACTTATCAATATTAATATAATTATATAATTGTCTTTTAGAAAAAAATTAAAAATATTCTCTTTGACAGCTTCGTACTATATCTGCTATATTACCCCTTTAACTCTCAACTACTCATGCTTTATATAGAGAGATGGCAATGGTTTCAGGTTCTATTTGATTAATTGAAATTTATATTAGAATCGTAAAAATATTTCAATAAGAGTAATGGGTATAGTTCTGGATTTAGGGTTTCACTTAAACTCAGTGTTGCAAATTTTGAATATATAATTTTACTTAGGGTAAATTGCAAAGAACTCTCGTAAAATTTGGTATTTATGCTTTATACATTATTATTAAGGGAGTGCACCTCTTTGGTCTCTCCTTTTTTTGATTTGTTTTATTTATTTATTTTATCTATTCATCCATAACTTCCCACTCTCTCTGCTACCTTTTTATTTACTTCCTCATTTTTTTGTCCATGAATATCTTCTTACAATATATTATTATAAATTTAATATTAATTTATTAATTTGTATATATTTTACTAAACAGTAAAATCTATTTAAAAAATTATTTTTAAATAGTATTATAAAATTTACACAAATATAGTGTGTGTCACAAATACTAGTAATAATTACAAATACCCCATGATTTTAAAGGTCATCAAACAATTAGCCCAAAAATTAGTAAGCGTAAAGTTGACAATTTTATTAGGTCATTCAAGAATTACGTAATTTTTATTAAACATCAGGAGTATTGATATTTTTTTAAACAACAAGAAGGTATTTATAATTATACTAAATTTTAGAAGGGCTTGCTGTAATTTTGCCTTTTCAATTATTATACGTGTATTTCTCACTTGCCACCTTTTACATAATTTGAATTCCATAACTGCACCCTCTTCTATTTTTATTGTATGTTTGGTAGGGGGGAATGTGTTAGATGGAACGGGAATTTCTAAGTTCGTTTCAAACACATGTTTGGTATAACTTCAAATTCAGAGTGTCGATTCCTTTGGGAATGTCCATTTCTGTAAGTATGGAATTTGGCATTATCCCATACTTTTAGGCTTTTAGCTATATACAATCGAGGGGAATAGATTATTTTTTATTATATTGCTAAATTATTTTTTAATACAATAATCACAAATAATATATTATTTTAAATACATTAAATATAATAAATAACAATATAAAATATTTTAAATACAATCTATCAAAATATAAAAATATATAATATAAATATATTAAATTTTTAAATATGTAAATATGATATAAAGCCATTAAAATCTTTAAATCCATTTTACCAAATAGTACTATAATATAAAATATTATATAATAGCACATATACCATATATTATTGTATTTTTTACTCCTTTGATATACCAAATATAAGATTGATATATATTAAAATCATTCCATTCCAAATTTTATTCTATTTCCTAAATTCATTCTTACATATCAATCGCGCCTAGAAATTCTTCAGTTGACACCCTATCTCAAGAATATGATCTTGTATGGTCCATCAATTTGGCCGAACTCATATCGAAATAATTTTGTTGAATTAAATTGTATATTTAAGTCTAAAATGTGTTTCCCCTAAAAAAAAAAAAGGTCTAAAATGTGTTTATTTACAAAAAAACAAAAATTCACTCAACGAATTTATAATTAAAATAATTATGATAAGTTTATAAAAGTTTTCTTTTCATATTTCTAATACTTTGAGTTATTACTCTAAATTTTTTAATTTAAAATACAATTATATAAAATAACTATAATTAAGAAATTCAAAAAATATTTCTAGGTTGATTTAAAATATTTTCTAGAAAATTATAAATATCTTGACCAATTGGGCCCCGAAATTTGACCATTCGTATTGGTACGATAAATGTTAGTGGGCCACTCTTTCTCTCTTTCCCTCCTTTTCCTGTTTCCAAAGTACATGAAATTTAAATTTAAAATTAATTGATTTTCAACTATACCATACATTTAACATTATTATATATATGAAGAAACGTGAAAACAAAGTAATTGATGTTGGCTTATAGCTAGAATTATTTTCAAAGAAATATTAAATGTATGAATTAATGAAGAAAGTTTGACTTTCCCTAATAATAAATACTTATTATTCTGGTAAAGAGAGACAAATCTTATTTGGGGTGAATTATGTGGGATATTTGAATCGATCTAGTAGAGAAACGAATTGAATTATAACCTCAAAATTAAATTTTAGAATTTATAATTATTATTTCTTGATTTACCTTAAATATTTTAAAAAAAAATACTGTAAGTTTACATTTTATTTATTCGATCGTACGTTAAAAACCAATCAAATCTCATGCATGGTTTCAACACGACACTATAAAATTATTTTCTTATATCAATCGATATATCATGATATAAATACTAATTTAGAAGGTTTTTGGGCGAGTAAACTTTACAAATATTTTATAAGATGCTTGTGAGCTTATAATACGTTGAAAAGTGCTACGTAACTTTTTTTTTCTTTTCCAAGAAACGAGTTTATAAGATCCAACAATAAGATATTAAAAAACTTATAAACTGCTTTAAAAAGATGTAAGGGTTCCGAACTTAATTTTAAAATTTTGACTAACTGCTCCAGTTTCGATCATATTAATTATAAAATTATCTTTAGTAATATTACATAAACTACTTAGTCCTTTTTTATTTTCTTTTATCCAAATTCTTGAACAACTTATTTTGAAAAAACATATCTAAGATCTTATAAAATGTATTAACTTTTAAGATATTTTATACAAATTTAAGAGGGATTTCTTAGTCGAATCCTTTTTTTTTTTTTGTTATGTACAAATTAAATTGGCATTTGAAATTTCATTGGCAAGCACCTAAAAACGTGATTTACAATTCCCTCAAGTCTTAAGTTGCCAAACGCACCTGACGCTAAATTTAAAGTACATGTAGCTGAGGGCTAGCCCTCTTAGTTACTTAGACGCCAATCCGCTCCTCACTCTCAAATATAAATACTGGAGACCTCTCCCCCATTCCCACCAAACACCAACACATATATTACTCAACTCCTTCCTCAAAATTATCCCCCTCCCAAAAAAAAAAAAAAAACTTTATTCAAAATTTTCCAAAAATAAAAAATTCACAACTCGACTATTTTTGATTTGATCATTGGGGTGGGCCTTTTGCTGAGATAGCACACCAGCATTCGACAATATCAGTGCCAATTTATTGTAAGTATTTGTTAAATTGATAGTCAATGTATGAAATTTTTACAAAGTAGTTCGTCTTTTGATTAAAATAAAATAGGACTTCTCGTCCGGCTTAATATTTTTATATTTTATTAATAAGTGTAATGTTTATCAATTTATTTAGTTGAATGATTCTTTAAATTATTATTAAAAAAAAAAAAAAGAATACTATATATGAAAGAATGTATAATCATAGAGTCATACTTCATGACTCAACTGGTAGTTCAATTTGACTGCCTTTTTAATTTTGTTAGGCAGGACTAAGTGTACGGAGCTATTCATAGCTTTTTAATAATGTGCATGTTTTTCCACTTAGTTTTGTCTAATTTTGGTATACATTCAATCCTACTATATATATATATTATTTTTTTTCATATTTTTTTTTTTCTTTTACATTTCTCTCGTGCATTTATTTATTTCCTTTATACCTCATCAGTAAAAGAAATCTCAAAATTACAGTCCCTTTTTGAAACTCTATGTTATATGAGCCATCTTGGCATTGTTTCCACCTCATGATTTCCTTAAAGAACACAAAATCTTGAATTCTCCAGAGAAATTCTAATTTGACTTCGGTTAAACCCGAACGAATTGTATGACAAGTACAATATAATTGTCGTGCAATTGGTTTATTGTTAAAAAAAGTGATCAATCACATAATCATTTAAAATATATTATTTAAAAAAATAATATTGCGGTGTCATTTTTAATATGAGAACTAATAATTCATATATCTATGTTAGATTTAACTAACATATTGCAGCTGGAATATATAGTGTTGTTGCTGCATTTCTGAGATGGGCGTATCCCGAACGTCGTCCATCAGAAGTGGAGAGTTTTTGGAAGGAATGTGGAGTGATTATGTGGGAGGGAAGAACAAGACAAGACCTCAGCTGGCTGCATCAGCTCGACTGGTGACAATTCTAACATGTTTACAGTTTGCGTTTGCGATCTACGCAACGTCCCTGCTGTATTTCATGAGCCCGTCTTTGGACTTGAGAACGCGAATTGCACAGCAGTGGAAGCAGTTCATAGACACGCCTCATGGTGTTGATCGTTACCAAGAATCTGATGCCCTTGCTGGAGCTGCAGTGCTTAATATATCACTAGTTTGTGAGTCAGAGACAATAGACTTTGAGCAGAAGAAGTCTGATGATGCCCTGATGATCAAGTTAAAGACGGAACTTTATCAAGAAATACGCGATTTCCAGAGCAAGAACATAGGCACTGAGACGCTTTCTGAGCTGATGGCGATGAAATCCAAGTGGGATTTGCGTGGCCTAAACATCCCGAAAGTTACCGTGATTCTGAACCATTTTAAACGTAAGACGTTATGCGCGCAGCTTGATTCTTTACTTCATCAGACGCTTCCGTTCCATCATGTTTGGGTGCTGTCGTTCGGGAGTCCTAATGAGGATTCCTTGAGGAGAATTGTCGATAGCTATAACGACTCGAGGATAAGTTTCATTAGTTCAAGCTATGATTTCAAGTACTATGGAAGGTTCCAAGTGGCTTTGCAGACAGAAGCTGATCTTGTGTACATACTCGACGATGATATGATACCTGGCAAAAAGATGTTGCAGATTTTGTCACATGTAGCAGGCACAGAGAAGTACAAGAATTCTGTTTTAGGGAGTATTGGAAGGATATTGCCATTTCGACAGAAGGACTTTACTTTTCCAAGTTACAGGAAGTTCCGGTCTAAGGAGGCTGGCCTTTATCTGCCCGATCCTGCTTATGACATCACGCTTGACAGAGTTGTTCAGGTTGATTTCCTCTCTAGCTCTTGGTTTCTGTCGTCTGAGCTCGTCAAGACGCTTTTTATCGAGACGCCATTCACTTTCATGACTGGAGAAGATTTGCATTTGAGGTATGTAACTTTGTGATTTTAGTAAAGTACTGATGATGACACATTTGAGTTATAGTTGGAAATTTTAAATGAGTTTCTACTGAAAATGCATGCAGCTATCAGCTTCAAAAGTACAGGGATGCTGGTTCGTTCGTGCTGCCAGTCGACCCGAACGACAAAGAAACGTGGGGTGATAGTGAGCATAGGCTGGCTTATGTTTCTGAAACAACTGTGATCTTCAAGGGCATTGTCCAAGTTAGAGATGATCAGTGGTGGAAAGCCCTCTCGACTGGTTACATAACACAGTGGGCGGCCATGTATCCCCAAAAGATCGATGCATTTTTCTATGCTCACTCGTTGGAAGAAATTAACGCCTTGGCCCCTCTTATAGAAAAATTCAGGACGACTGCTGGCAAGAAGGCCTATGTCGTCGTCTCCGGAGGCAAGTTCTGCCCGTGTGAAGATGCTGCCGTGGCTCTGAAGTGGCCTCAGGCGGTATGTAAAGAGAGAAGGTTCAAGATTTTTGATCTGGGAGTCGGTGCACTAACTGAGCTGTCAAACTCAGAAGTGCCCGTTTTACAATCAGTGTATGCCAGCGTGAGAGGACTGATCAAAATTCACAACCCAAGTCTGGTGATCACTGTTTCTGACATTGACAAAACCGTGAAAAAAGCTTTGAAAATGGCAACAGAGACTAACTCCAACGGCACATCATTGGTACTTTTACCAAAATCCACCGTGCCAAAGGCCCTCTGGATGGCTGATCTTCGCCCCACAGCATTGCCTTGTAAGAGCGCCTTGTTTACACTAAAATCCCTTGTTTTTTCTTGTTTATTTTGTGCTTCTTACGTATTATAACCTCTGCAATTTCTATACGCAGTTTGGAACCGAATGAGGCTTACTGTAAGCATCATCACGCAAAACCGGGCTACTTCTCTTGCAAGGCTTCTCAAGTCTCTAAGTGATGCCTACTATTTAGGAGATGAAGTCCCAATCACCTTCAACATGGACAGTAAAGTCGACGAGGAAACACTGCAACTAGTAACGACATTCGATTGGCCTCATGGACCGAAACTTCTTCGCAGACGGATCATCCAAGGAGGGCTCATTCGAGCCGTCAGTGAAAGCTGGTACCCGTCCACAGACGATGACTATGGCCTACTACTCGAGGATGACATTGAAGTCTCCCCTTACTACTACCTATGGGTCAAATACGCCATCTTGGCTTACCACTATGACCCTAAGGTGTCTCTCCCTGAGCTCTCATCGATCTCACTCTACACGCCACGTTTGGTTGAAGTTGTGAAAGAACGGCCTAAATGGAATGCAACTGATTTCTTCAAGCACATTCATCCAAACATACCTTATCTCCACCAGCTACCCTGCAGTTGGGGTGCAGTCTTCTTCCCCAAGCACTGGAGAGAATTCTACGTCTACATGAACATGAGATTCACCGAGAATGCTAAAGAGAATCCAGTCCAAATCCCAAAGTCAAGAACCAACGGTTGGCAAGCTTCTTGGAAGAAGTTTCTGATCGATATGATGTACCTCAGAGGATACGTTAGCCTTTACCCCAACTTCCCTCAACAAGCTAGTTTTTCAACCAACCATATGGAGCCCGGTGCTCATATCAGTGCCAAAGACAACATCGTCAAGCATGACAAGACAGACTTTGAGGTGCCATTGCTGCAGCAGGACTTCCGGGACTTCTTGCCTAATGGGAAGATGCCTCCAGCTTCCAAGTTGCCATCACTGAACCTCTTCAACCGGCCAGTATCGCTCAAGGGTATGAAGGCCGCCGGAGCAAAGCTGGGGCAGGATGTGCTTGAATGTGGTCCAAAAGAAGTAGTGGTGGTGAAGAATGAAAATGGTGTACCTTCACATTGTGCAAAGTTCTGATGATTTCAAGTGTTCATTTATCCTTTGTTAGTTTGTTTCATTGGCAGTGACATTATTTACTGTTGTATAAAAGATGTGGGTGTGGAAAAGAATAAGTGAACAAAGGTGAAGAAGATGTGAAGTTAATACATCCATAATTTTGATTCCTTGTGATGAAGGTGTAGAGGAGAAAGCATAATGAATCAGCCCTGTAATGCAGCCAACACCAGGCTAATTTGTTCATTCAACATCCTTATTCCAATATATCTCAATTCCATTATTTGAATATTTTAGTTTGATTTTAAAAAAATTGTATGGGAACTTTTAAGCTTAATTATAATTTTCCTTGAGTCATTGTAGGTGTTTGGCATTTTTCGATCATTTTAAAATTATCGCAGACAATTCCGTCCAATAGACATTTGTTGTTAGAAATTTCAAATCAATCAAAAAATACACGTGCAAATCACATGACGACTTTAATTTGGGTGGGGAGGCGCAGAGAGGTTAGAAAAAAGGGGTTGGGAAATAATCACGCGTGCAAGTCACATAACTACTTTAATTTTATTTATGTATCCTAATCGCGAAATCTATAAAAGTAATAAGCCAAACTCAAGTTTTATTTCTTTGAAAGACTAAAATGTCACGCCTATAATTACAGAATCGAAATTCAATTAAGTTTAAGAGTAAGATTGTCATTCCATCATTTCAACTTTTAAAGTTATTTTTATTGTACTTTTAGACTGTAAGGAATATTGACATTATCATATCATAGTCTAAATGTTAGATAAATATAAAAAAATGTTGATAGTTTTTCAGACAATAAGATAAAACCCTTAACTTAAATCTATTGTATTATTCATAAAATTATATTTTCAATATAAATTTAAGAAAGTCACTTTATAGTACGAGAGGACAAAGTGTTTAATCTATACTCTTTATCAAAGTGGCAAAGCTACTTTTAGATAGTTATTTATTTCTCACACTTCAAGTTTTTAGTTGTTTTTATTCAAGGTATATTATTTTTTCATTTTATATTTTTCTCTATTTATTATATTTGTTTTCCTTCTTTTATTAAAAAATAATCAAATAAACACATATGATAAAAGTTTGGGTAAATTACACTTACACCTTTCTAAAAATGCAAAATTATATTCTCCTAAAGAAATTTTAAAATTACACTTGCGTCCTCCTAAAAAAATTTCATTTACACTTGATCCCATTCCGTTAGGGTCTGGATGAAAAATGTTGTCGTGAGCCAAATAATTACATAACTTTTTAATTTTACCCATCATTTAACAATATTTTCATGTATATTTTTGCATTTATAAAGGAATACATGGAATATATTATATGGATTGAGTGAGATTAATTAATATTATTATATTTTTTTCTTTTATAAATAAAAATTTATTACATGAGAACGTTAAAGCATGAGTAAAATTAAAAATTATATATATATATATTGCTAACATCAGTGTTTCTTCGTCGAAATCATAAAGAAAGGGGGTCAGGTGAAAATAGTGAATTTTCAAGAAGATGTGCAAGTATAATTTTAGATCTTTAAAGGGTTCTAATTGTAATATAGTTCTAAAAGTTTTTGCTCAAAAATATTTTTAAAATTTTAAATATTTAAAACACGCATAGAATATGCGAGACCGTTGGTTAATATAATTGAAGGGGCGAAGTGAAATTCATTCACCCTACAGAAAAAAAGAAGTTTTGACAGCGGTGTGAAAAAGGGTAAAACTCAGAAAGGCTGACGGTTTTTTCAGTTTATTTTCTCCGGCAACAATGTCATTCTCAAGCATTTTTTGATCTCTTACGAACACAAAGACCCTTCTCTCCCCTCTCTCAAGCAATCTAATCGCCTGCCGAAATTCGTAAGCTCTGAAACCCTAGCGTCATCGCTCTCTACATCTCTATGGATTTCAAGGTCGACATTTTATCTTTGAATTGTTTTTTGTTGATTATCGTTTGGTCTTGTATTTCGTATGTATTCGTACATTTGGGAATCTCTCATTGATCGATCGTTCAGGAATGAGGTGGAATTCTGAAAGGTCATCTTGGTTCAATTTCGGTGTGTTTTATTAATAAGCTAGGCTCAACTGGGACGCTTTATTTTGTACTTTCTGGTTCCGTTATTCCCCCTTGATTTTAAGGTTATGTACTTCTTTACATGGCAATTTGAGATGATATTGGGAAATCGGAGATCCCCAGTTTGATTAGCTTTGAGCGTGGACACATAATTTTTTACAATGCCGAGCACGAGTTTTGGGAATTATTCTTGCAAATCAAAATTCTAAGAAACTGTATTTTGGTTTTCTGATTTTGGCGGAAAGTCTTGAGTTATTTGATTTTCCAATTTTTTGGTGGGTTGAAGTCATTTTATTTTCCAGTGTCGCCAGCCAAAGGAGTTGTTAAATGGGGGATTGGAATTATTTGTAATAGTTCCAAAATTTGCACTGGGGTGCTGTCTTAGTTGCTTCGTTTATTCGAAGAAGTTCCTCAAAAAAGGAGTTGTAATTGGGTGATAAGATGAGATTATGAAGTTTAAGTATTGGATAAATCCTTGTGCTCCATAATTTAATGGCTTCTATATGTATTCTATAGGATTTCTATTGTGTCAATGCAAATTCAAGATTTGTGAAAGTGGCAGATGCCATAAGTTCTCCTAGAGTTGCTCAAGAAATTGGTTTCCGCATAGTGTGTGACTTTGAATTGAGCAACTTTTTACATCATGATGGGGACCTTGCATCGGAGGTTTGTAGAGCTGTGAACCTTTTGTTTTACAAACTGAAACTATATCCTGGCCCTTTTTGGTGCCGTGCTTAATTTTTATTTATTTTTTCTAATGTATGTAGTGGGTTTTTAAAGAAGTCAAACGACATTGCCCGGCTCATTGTAACAACCATCATGGGAATGGTCTTGGGGTACTTTATGGGTGTTTCCTTCCCCTCTGTTTCCTTAACTAAGGTATGATTTGAACTTTCACGCTGCTTGTCGATTATTTTTATTATCCATTAGGTTTATTATATTATTATTCTAATTTTATCTTCTGCTGGCAGATTAATTTACCTTCAAGTTTAATGCCATCAGTCAATGTAGCCTTTAGTGATGATCTTCCTACAGTGACTCGTACTTATCCTGAAGATCGTGTTTTGAATGATACCCCTCCAACACCTAAGGTACTTCTTTTGCTTGTATATAATTTGTTATTTCCTATAGCTTTATTTGGAACTCTGAAGTCTTCTGTTATCTTGGCAACAAAATGATGATTGATTTCCTTTAGTTCATTTTTGTGCTGCAAATACTAGTGAATGTATGTTAGGGACATCATTATTTAATTCTTAATGAGCTATGATGTAAAAGCTTTTTCATTTGTAGCTCTTGGCTCCTTGATGAGGTGGATGGTGTGATCCCCATGACTTAAGATTCCAAAAAAAAAAACTCAATGAAAATCCTAACTCAAGAGACAAATAAAGCTTATCCCAAATGACAAGTCCTTTGCCTTTTTTCTCCCAAAAAAGACCTCTTAAAATAATTCCAAACATTCCTTCAGTGAATTTAATTTATTTTGTTATCCAAATTATGGTCTTGTTTAAATGGCTTTTGGAGCTGTCCAGTTGGTATAGCATTTTCTGTCACCCATGTCTTTGATCTTGACCAATCACCTTTATGTGTGTTGGGTCTTTTTTAACTTAGTGCCTTTGGTACTAGAATGGCGCAAATTAAGAGGAGATTATTAGTTAGACTTGTTTTAGCTTTTTGAACAATATACTTATCGCATGTTTCTGCTGCACGAGACATTATGGTTTAAAAAGAACATCCTATGATCCAGTATGAGACAGATCAATTGGAGATTGTTGATGAGACTGATTAAAGTGATCTTTAAAGTTCACAGTCAGAAAGCAGTCGATAAGAGACTGTAAGAGCCATTGTCTGATACAAAATCCATATTCCTTATTAGGACTAGAATCCATGCCTCAACAACAATATTTATTCTTTTGAATAAAAGGGTATGTCCATATGGAGATCAACATTTGCAAAGTAAGAATGTACTGTCTCATTGCATTAGTAATCACTATAGTTAAATGAATCAGTTTCATCTAGATGGTACACTTATTGTCATAGAGATCCTTAATAAACGTGAGACTAATGTTCACATTATTATTCATATTGTTTTCTTCAAGCAGGGATATCAAAGTTTTGGTGCATTTTATTTATGCCATGCCTTCTGAGATTGTTATCTACTTAAACACGGGTGTATTTTCATATTTTTTCTCATTCTCTTATTATTTTCATATATTATCATTGAAGAAGGAAAGAAAAATATCTTTGTCCAGCACTCCAGTGTTCTCTTAGTTGGATTCATATGATTTTTTATTTGGCCAATCTAGGTTAAGTGACCTTTAAGTTCCATTGGTCATTTATGAAACAACAATTCAGGGTTTCAGAGGGTTTTAGCTCAGGCTCTAGATTTTGTATTTTGTTCCGTGCCCTTTTTGTGATTTCCAGCGTATTATCAAACAAACATTTTGTTGCATGCTTCTCCTGATTAGGGAAACAGAGTAGGTGACTAGGTATCTCATCTCTTTCTTTATCAAGTATTTCCTGATTGAGTTGGCGTGAACCTATGATTACTGCATTGTACTCTGTTCTGCTTGTGTTGGCATCCGTGTAACATCCAAACTAATTTCTACCCATTTTTTTTTTCTTTAATTATTTTTTTTGGAATTTTTGGATTTCAGATCTATCTTCCTACAAATCCGCGTGGTGCAGAATCTTTACCACCGGGAATTATTGTGTCAGAATCAGATTTTTATCTGCGAAGATTATGGGGTAACCCAAATGAGGTAAGATCCGGAGCAAGTGCAAATGTGATAGCTCTGGATCTGAATATTTTGTCTTTTTGCTATCTTTTAGTTTGATGCTAAAGTTTGGCTCTCCAGTAATATACAATAGTGTACCAGATTCACATATGCTGGAATACATGTTTATATTTATTTATCGCAGATCCAATATGTATACATTTATTACATTTAGGCTGCTTCAATATTTTTTATTGAAGTATTTGTTCATTATGATCGTTTCATGCTTGTGAAGTAGGTTAAATTTGATTTGCAATGATTGCTTTCTCTCATTACCTTTCACTCGATCTATTTTCTTATTCATTTTTACAATTTGGTTCATTAGTTTCATGCAATAGCCGGTAGGAGGGTTCTTAGCATATATCTGCAGCATCAAAGGCTGAATATATTTCTCATGAGATTTGGACTGGGTTATGCTTAGAGTGACATACTGGAAAACTTTCAGGATCTGAGCAAGAAGCCGAAGTACCTAGTAACATTTACAGTTGGTATTAATCAAAAGAACCACATTGATGCAGCTGTGAAGAAGGTTAAGCCAGTTTAGAATTTCATTGTGCCATAAATAGTTTTCCTTTCCATAGAGTCCCATTGCAGTAAGACTAACTTTTGGTTTATATTGTAGTTTTCTGAGGATTTTCAAATTCTGCTTTTTCATTATGATGGCCGGACAAGTGAATGGGAGCAACTTGAGTGGTCACGGCGTGCCATACATATCAGTGCTAAAAAACAAACAAAGTGGTAATATTTTGCAGGTTTTGTCAGCTTGTGGCCTTCTTTGATTATTATATGCCTTATGTAGCTGATGTTTGAGGTGTGTTATGAAAGGATTGTGGCGTTATGTTGACTAAGTTTGTCACAGTTATGAAATATAAGTTTTTGGTCATGCTTTAATGAGGTTGAAACCTGATATAAACAATTTGGTATTTCACAAACTTCAACGAGAATGTTCTTTTAACATGATAAGAAGAAAACCAAAAGAGGTTGCTTGTGAGTGCTAAAGCTCAAGATCAGTATGTCTTACGTTCCAACTTGTTCTGTGTTTTTGGGTTTCTGATAGAAATGAGTCTCAACTTTTTAAGAAGTCTTTTTTTTGGACTTTAAAGATAACTCTTGCCACTTTTGATGACCTTAGGTGGTATGCCAAGAGGTTTCTGCACCCAGATGTTGTAGTTCCTTATGACTACATTTTCATTTGGGATGAAGATCTTGGAGTTGAACACTTTGATGCTGAGAAGTAATAATCATTTTCCGTACTCCCCAATACTTTCAGGCCTGTGTTTTCTGTTGTATAATCATTTTGCACCAATCTGGTACTTTCTCTACATGCTAGGTATATTCAATTGGTCAAGAAACATGGTTTAGAGATTTCTCAACCTGCGCTTGAACCCAACAGTGGACTGACGTGGCTAATGACAAAGAAAAAAGATAACAGAGAAGTTCACAAGTAGGTTTTACAGATCAACAATCCTCACCCTCATACCTCCCTTACCCCTAGAAAAAGAATAAAAAACATAAATGCCTTTTCATATTTCCGATCCATGAATGAGTGGATGTTGATAAACAGGGCTACAGAGGAGCGTCCTGGGTGGTGCCCTGATCCATATCTGCCCCCATGTGCTGGGTAAATACTCTCTCCCACTACATAGATCTACCTCTATGTTTGTTTCTGCCTGTACATTTGTATACATTGTAGGCATACATGTGTGGCCTGACTTCATGGGTAATACCAACAGTTCAGATATTCCACAGCATGTTTCTATCTAAGGGGATTATTGTTTGATAAAGAAAGTGCTCGGGAATTGTCTCCACTGTTTAATAAGGGTGTTATCGAGGAGGGCTCTTAGTGGTGTTGTGAACCATTTCTTTTTTAATTTGGAGTGTTTCCTCCTTGTTTTATTTATCTGCTATACATATCTTGTTGATTATGCAGCAAATATTGTTTGTCTTGCTGCGTGAGTGCTTGGCTGAGTGAAATCTAAGGGGACCAGAAATAAATGAATCTATCTGATACATGGCATGCTAGTAGAAGACTTCAAAATAGAACGTGAAGTGGCAAGTATATTCAAGATATCTCCTGAACATGACCTATGTCAGAGTTTTATGAAGAAAGAAACAACTGAATTTTACCTACCTGCGATATTTTGTTGAGGATTGATGGATGCATATCATTAATCCTATAGTCTCTCACTAACACACAAGAATAATATCTACTTCTCCCTACCTTTGTTCAGCTTTGTAGAAATTATGGCTCCAGTATTTTCTCGTGAAGCTTGGAGATGTGTTTGGCATTTGATTCAGGTACTTGTCTTGCATCGCCCATGATTTCTTTTTCATGTTTGCTTGTGGCTGTTCTTTCATGACTTTCTCCATGATATCTTGTGCTTACAGAATGACTTGGTACATGGATGGGGATTGGACTTTGCACTAAGAAGATGTGTGGATGTTAGTCTCTCTATCTCTCTGTTCATGTGTGTGCGGTTGGGTGGTTATGGTATCAACCTCCTCTGTCTACCCCAACAGTATATTGATTTTAATAATTGATAAAGAATACCTGTACAAAACCACATGACAATGAGGAAAGAATGCCACAGAAAAAGGAAAATACTAATGCATATATAAATTCAGAGATGTGAGGAGGAAGCCACGGGTAGGAGATGTCTTATCTCAATTTAGATTATGTTGCATATCTTGTTCTCTGACTACCATAGCATTCTTGGTCAAACTCTTATAATCACTTTTGGTTGCCTCTGCAGCCTGCCCATGAAAAAATTGGTGTTGTTGATGCACAGACGATTTTGCATCAAGTGATTCCATCACTAGGAAATCAGGTCAGTCATCATAAGTTCACATAATCATTTTTCTTATAGTTTTCTGTTTTCCTGACATTTTTGGTGCATTAATTTCTTAGTCATCCTAAGTTTCCTGGATTGTATTGATCTCTCTCTCTCTCTCGCTTGCTCTCTTCATTTAAGTGAACCCTATATTCAAGGAAGTGTAGACATTCATTTTGTAGCCATGACCACTATCCAATACATGTGAAAATTCATCCACTGGCAGTCTGGCATCCTGGAAAACTAAATATTTTTCATTTAAGTGAACTTTATATTCAAGAAAGTTTAGACATGCATTGTAGCCATGACCACTATCGAATGTCATGCGAAAATTCATCCACTACTGGGCATGGGAAACTAAATATTTCTACAGTTTACTCCTGATTGATCCCAAAAGTGTGACTCTCTTCGGTCTGCAAATTTGTAGTCCTTTGGTGCGGTTGATCACTCAAATTCTAAGTGTAATAACAAATAGTTAGTTAATATTTTTCAATCTAATTGAAAAATATTAATGACGTAACATGAACTAAAATTTTACAACTTTTGTGGTACAAAATGGTTAAGAAAACCAATCTGATTAATTCTAACTACAAAATCTTTGACTTTGTTCTAAACCAAAGTGAGCAATAATTCCGGGAGTGTAGAGTTCTTAAGATCTGAAGTTCTCCAACTACTACTGAGAGGGTGTTTGCAATGGCTTGTGCTTTTTGTGGTTGGAATAAGTCGTACTCAAAGGTGTAAGTTTAATGGTTGTGAAAGTTGTCAGTTTAATTATAGTGAAAATTGTGAGTGTTGGAAAGCAAAAGTAAAAGGTGAAAAAAATGGTTGAAGTTAGAGTATTCGGGAAAAACCTTAATATGTACTATTTTACCAGTAAGCCCTAAAAATTGATATGGAGAAGCTCAATGTTTTTTGTTTTAATGAGCTTAATTTAAGCACTTAAAAAGCATAAGTTGTAAATCAAAATCACTTTTTGCAGATTTTTTGTAGCTAAAAACTAATAAACACTTAATTAAACTGTTGCAAGCACTCTGAGTTTCCTACTAGTCAACTGAAGGCACCTTAACTTTGTAGGAGGAATCAGTCATGGGACTGTTTACCATTCAGATCACTCGAAAACAATTGTCAGAAAGGTTATTCTCTCGCACTTAATCAAATTTCAAGAAAAAGATCTTCTCGTTAAATGTTGTACATCTTAGAAGTTGCTATAGAGTTACAAGTTTAGGCCGACTTAATTCCACAGAAGACATCTTATAAGGTAATTTAATAATTAAAAATCAACTTATTTTTAAAGTACTGCCGAACTTAAAATGATGTCCAGGTTAACTCACTCATAAGTTTATCAAAGTATTCAAAGTGTAACTATGTCCTTAGAAAATATTATAGCTAAATAGTTTAAAAACTTACCGATGTACCTAAAGCATAACTATATCTTAGAAAGTACTCATCTAACTAGTTTAACAACTTATTTTTCACATGAGATGTAACATTGTACTACCTAAAGCATCTTATTAGCTTTTAGAGTTTACAAACCCTTCTCCATCATTTTTGGCTTAACCAAAGGTTCAATAGGGAATGAAACTAGGTTCTGATATGCTAGATATACCCTGTGTTTTGTATTATCAATTATTGGTTCTTTCGTTTTCTGTGACTTATTGGATATGGTTCTAGAGTATCAACTCACCCATGCCTGTTTCTTTTATGTGGTTGACTTTCTACTTAAAAGCCTCACTAAATTCCAATATGTTATGAATTCCTCAGGGAGAGGTTGGGGACGGAAGACCTGCATGGCAAGGGGTATGTATATACTGTACTTTGTATCTTGGTCTGCTGTAGTGCTACAATCTTGTTTCTTCCCATTGATTTCAAACTTGTTAGAGCTATAATTTTTAGCAAAATTGAACTTTTATCCTGCTATCTAAAGAAATTTCACGATTGATTTGGGAGACTTGAATTTTGACTTCTCTCCATGAAAGAATTTCATCAAGATTTCTCTCCTTGTGCTGCCATGAAAAATTGTATGGCCATGTTTGGAGTTATTCTGCAAAATTAATTTACGTTTTCAAGGAGATAACATGTTTGTCTGGGCTATCTGCTAATATTTCCAAAATGTAACTCTACTTGCAGGACCCCTACACTCCATTACAAGTAACACTATGTATTTTACATTTGAAGATGAAGTACACTGTGTTTTCTTAAAATGAAATGTCAGATGGACCTGCTAAACTCAATTGATCACATTTTGCAACTCACTAATTCAAATACAATTTTAGTTTAACCCATTCCTAGAGAAATCTTTCAGGATATCTTGAAAAAATTAAAATGAGATCAAATAAAAATATATATATGTATTTACATATCCACTGTGTTGCTTTGCTGATGTCTTTCTTTTTGTCATAGGTACGAGAGAGATGCAAAAATGAGTGGACACTTTTTCAGGATCGCTTAGCTACTGCAGACAAGGCATATTTCACACAGCTTTAGAGTAGTCAACTATGAGTTGATGCCGATCTATTTGTACATGTTTTTTTTTTCCCATTTCCTCCTCCCATTACCTTGAGTGGTGTTTAATGGTTGTTAGAGATATTAAATATTAAATGATTCTCCTCTCTAATAGCATAAGCTTTTAGATGAGGTAGTCATCCAACATGGTCCTAGGTTCAACTCTTACTGAAAAAGAAAAAATGCTTTACGGGCGAGGCTTGGCAAAAAGATTACTACCTGGGCGTGAGGGGCCATGCCAGAGATATGAAATATTAAATGATTTTCCACTCTAACAGTTTAAGTGTTTAGATAAGTTGGTCATTTAGCAATAGCTTAATTCTTTTATGAGGGTTGTCCCCATTTTTCAGCTGTAGGGTACCGTTATTACATAGTGTGTGAAAGCACCATTAGATGCAAAAAGAGAACTTCATTTATTTGTGCAGAAGTAAATATAGGGTTCAATCAAATTTTGCTTAACAATATTAAAGTTAGTTATTTTTTCCCCTGTTGACATTATATATTTACAGAGCTTGTTATCCATGTTTCATTCTTACTTTTTTATCTTGTGGATGTTGTGAGGGTTGGGGGGAGTCGAGATGGTGCTCAGATGCTGCTCAAAAGATACTCTATTTGTTAAGGACTCTTTTATCATTTGGGTAGCTGGATAGCCAAGGATCTATGGAGTATATTGTTGTAAGATGCAAATGTGGAGTATTAACTATGAGAACTTGCTTGATGATATTTTAAGATATGTGGCGAGTGGCTTCTTAATGAACAATGAGATTCTGTAAAGCCTGCATTTGAATGTTGGGGCACTGATACCATGACCCTTTTAAAAATAGTGTAATAATATTTTTCTCTTTGAGTTCTGGAAATTATAACTATACTTTGTGTTTGTTCAACTCAATCGAACAGGTGACGTCCTTATCTTGCTTCTCCTGAAAAATGAAAGAGAATAGTGAAATATTAGATGAGCATTAAATTCTTTGATCTGTGGTTTGTAGAGGTTGAGACCTCTAATGACAGATAGATGGAGATGGACTCATGTCCTTTAATGTAACCAGAAATATGTTCCTTTCACCATCACAATGCCCAACCTCCAATTTATATATACTCTGCTTCACTACTTTGGAATTCCCGTCCATACGTTATGTATATGATGTCTCTGTGTCTGATTCAATTTATAATTTTTGCAAACATCTTATTAGGTATGGTAATGTGTTTGATAATTTTTTTTCTTTAAAAAAAAACGAGTTTATAAGGTCCAGAATTTAAGTATTAGGAACTTATAAGCTTTTTTGAAACAAAATAAGGAGATCCACTTATTTTTTAAGTTTTAATAATCTTCTTCAGTTTTGAAACAAAATGTTTTATAATATTTATGAGTTTATTTGTTCTTCTAAATAAATTTAATTTAAAATTTTAAATGAAAAACAACCCGTGAGAAGAAGCGTTTAATGAAAAGCAAAAAAAAAAAAAAAAAAAAACAAACAAACAAACAAACATGGGGCTGCAGATGTCAGCTTCATGAGCGATGAAAGGGATGAGAGCTCTCACCAAACGATTCAACTTTTTTGTGGGTTGTCACCATTTTGCTTACGCAGAAAGAAGTCCTCATTTCACCTTCCTAACTTCTCTGCCAAGACACAAATATTTTCTCTCTCAAACAAACACACACACACACACACATTATATTATATGAATGTTAGTTAGCAACAACAATGCTCCAGTCTGCACAATTTGAATAACATGATATTGCATAGTAAAATTATTCAATATATATACCACAATGTAAATAGGTCTCCAAATTGTTCATACCCATCTGTGATCTAATGGGTTAAATACAACAGCCCTAAGGACCTCAGGTGAAAGACTAATAGACCAAAAGTTCATTTCAATATAAAGAAATGGCAACACGAGTGCATCAAATGGCAGACAATGAGCTTCTTTTTTTAAAAAGTTCAATAGATTGCATTGTCCTTTTTTTTCAATAAAATTTCTTTTTTGAAAAAGTT
Source organism: Sesamum angolense (assembly GCA_034509725.1). Taxonomy (NCBI): domain Eukaryota; kingdom Viridiplantae; phylum Streptophyta; class Magnoliopsida; order Lamiales; family Pedaliaceae; genus Sesamum; species Sesamum angolense. Next base: position 15,109,214 of record JACGWL010000002.1, read on the forward strand.
CAAAAGGTCGCATTATCCCTTTTTTCAATAAAATTTTTTTAATTATTAATACTTTGTAAGGTGATAGAATGTTTACACATCACTACCAATATATGCATGTTTTATCAACAGTACTTTATATAATCTCTATTAATGATTGATATTAAATGTAATGTTATTATTTTGTATCAACCTAGCTAGCAAAAACCATAGCCAAATCTACAAGTTAAGGGCACTTTGCAAACATGCTCACCTATAATCTTTGTATATTTGGTTGTACATATATAATAATCCCATTTTAATTATTCAAGATTTCGAAATAATTAATGATGGGCTAAATTTCCTTAATTAAATATAAGTAAAATAAGCAAAGCCACCCCTTGCTTATAATTGCCGTTAAGGACAAATCCAACAAGCAAACAATGTTAGCACCAACCATATGGTAATAGCCAATAAAAGACTCCATCTTTTTGCATTCTATTACAAGACACACAACTCTCTCTCTAGCTACAGCTCCATCCACCGCCACCACCGTCCCTTTTGAGCTCCGCCACCTCTTTTGATCACCCGTCGTCCACTGCCGCCACTATTTCAAGATTTTCTTGGAGCAGAAAGGGCTCTTCTCTGGGGTTGGAGTACATATTTTTGTTGAAGTGAGCACCACTTCATTTTCAAAGGTTTATCTCTAGCTCTCTTGAAGATTGCATTTGTTCATGTTTGCTGTCAGTCTAGCGTGTGGCATATACGTGCGAGTCAATGTGTTTTTCTTGATATTAGAACTCCACATAATATGTTAACAATGAGTCATACTATATTAGTACAATGTAAATGTTAATGTGATTTAATCAACATCATTTGGTATTTTTCACCTTCTTTATTTTTTCCTTTTTCCCTTAAAATGATTGATTTGCATACCATACATTAATGAACATGCATGACCTGAAAAAGATCAGCGTGTGGGATTCAGGATCATTAACCACATGACACAAATAACCTGCCATTATTATTACATACCATTTTATGAGTAATCTCCAAAAAAGACCTACAAATATGCAAGTAAACAAATATTTCTGCTACTAACATGTTTCTCTGATTACTGTTGTGATCTTCACAGAAGATGGGAGAGATGTCAGGCTTCCAGTTGGGTGTGATTGGTGCATTGTTTCTTTCCGTCGCGTCGTCAGTGTCCATTGTCATCTGCAACAAGGCCCTCATGAGCAATCTTGGTTTCCCATTTGGTAAGAAATCACTCTTTTCTTGATTTCGAGTTTTACCATCAGCTGTGGTCTCATACTGCACAAAACATATGTGTGCAAGGATTTCTAGAGATCCATGTAGTAGTCATTTCAGACATCATCTGCTTTGAGAAACAAAGTACACATTCACATACTTGCAAATCAAATGTAGTTTACGTTCAATTTGAGTTGAGATTATAAAAGGGTTGTACTAATTGTGTGCATTCGATGTTTTTCCAGCTACGACGCTTACTAGTTGGCACCTGATGGTAACATACTGCAGTCTTCATGTGGCACTGCGTTTAAATTTCTTTGAAAACAAGCCGATCGACATGAAGACAGTCATCCTATTTGGCATTCTAAACGGCGTCTCCATTGGATTCCTCAACCTCAGCTTGGGATTCAACTCCATCGGGTTCTACCAGGTTTGTTCGCTCCGTCTTTCCTCTTACGCTGATCTAATTTCATCAAAAATGAGTTTCACAAGGTTTTTTCTTGATGCATTTGCTTGTCCTAATGTGTGCTTGTGCAGATGACAAAACTTGCAATAATACCTTTCACTGTCCTGTTGGAAACTCTGTTCCTGAAGAAACAATTCAGGCTAGTGACAAATGGCTAGCAACACATATACTCTTTGAACACGAAGAATCATGGAAAAAACTCAACTGAAGTACTTACTTTTCCTTTCTGAATTGCAGCCAGAACATTAAGCTATCTCTGTCAGTCCTGCTGCTTGGAGTCGGCATTGCATCCGTGACTGACCTTCAGCTCAACTTTGTCGGGACGATTCTATCGCTTCTAGCCATCATAACGACTTGTGTTGGCCAAATTGTATTTTCACTTCTTCAATCCTCTCTACTTCTTACGTTACTTGATGGCCTTTTTTCATGTCCTTAACTTGGAGTTGGCCTCAATTTTCAGCTCACAAACACAATACAGAAGAGGCTGAACGTTTCATCGACTCAGCTGTTGTATCAGTCAGCCCCATTCCAAGCAGCTGTGCTGTTTGTATCAGGGCCTTTCTTGGACCAGTGCCTAACTAAGCAGAACGTCTTCGCCTACAAATACTCTCCCATCGTTTTGGTACGTTGGGTATATATGTGAAAGCGTTTGGCTAAGCTTATTCATAAGATCTTATGAGTTCATACATCTTATAACACGATACTGAATTTGCACCGGCAGGGGTTCATAGTGCTTTCATGCTTGATAGCAGTGTTTGTGAACTTCAGCACATTCTTGGTGATTGGGAAGACATCACCAGTGACATATCAGGTTTTAGGACATCTGAAAACATGTCTTGTTCTTGCATTTGGGTACACTCTGCATGATCTTCACTACAAGAAACATCATTGCATACTTATTGCCATTTTGGGTTGGGATTGTATTCTTACTTCTGCACCATTGAAACTAAAAGGAAACAAGATGGAGACATTTCCTCTTTGTCCCAGGTAACTTATCACATACACACACATATGGTCTGTTAACTACTTTTAAAAAAAATATATTTTAAATTACACTTACAACTCTTTCAAAAGTTTATTCTTTACACCTTACTTATTTTCATTATAAAATTTGGACAAAAAATACTGACGTTAGCCAAAAAATTACATAACTTCTACTTTTATTTACCTCTCATTTAACATTCCCATATAATAATTTTGTACTTATAAAGAGAAAAATGTAATGATGTTAACATACTCAATGTATATTATATTTATCCATTTACAAGTACAAAAAATATACATGAGAATATTAAAGAGAGGCAAAATTAAAAAGATGTATTTTTTTTTTTTCTACCATCAGTATTTTTCATCCAAATCCTAATCGAATGAGGTTAGGTGTAAATGGATAATTTTTTGAGAAAGTGTAAATGAAATTTGAAAACTTATTTGAGAGAAAATATAATTTTGCACTTTTAAACGAGGTTTAAGCGTAATTAACCCTATATATATGTGTGTATATATATATATATATATATATATTCATATAATTGCAATAATCAGTCATTGTTCAAGTGATTGATTGGAAAATGCAATCAATTTATTAAATTTAATCCTACATTCTTGCTTGGTATTTCATAAGGCCATTTAGATAATTTGTGAATTTTCTTTTTTCACTTTTCAGATCAAAGAGAGGGATAGTACACCACTGCCGGTGAGCCATCAGGACAAAGAATCCAAAGACTCCCTTGTCTGAAACTAGAGGCCCCATATTTGATTACTATAACACTTTTTGTTTTATTTTTTTATTTAATTCTTTTGCAATATTATATATATCTATATATAGGTTGCAAGAGTGTAAAACATTTTGATTCTTTTTTTTGTAATAAAATCTTGTGTGGGACACTCCTTTTTCTTGTAGCACATTAACTTTTAGACTTTTTATTACTAAATGATTATAATTTGTAATACTTTGTTTAGTTGGATAGAAAATAAATATGTAATGAAAGTTTATATTTGGTGTTGGAAAACATAAGGGGAAGTAAAATAAGATATAACTTTTGTTTTTGTACTAGATAGGCTCTTAATCTATCTTATAAAATAGAATAAATATATCGATACCTTCTAATATTATGTCTAATTATACGTCTCGTCCCTTGTAATTATAAGTACACTCGTTGTGGGTGTTAATGTAATATACTTCAAGGGGTATTTATGTAAAATTTCGACATTGAACATGACATGTACTTGTAATGAATATGCTTGTAATTGTAATGTACTTCAAGGGGTATTTATATAAAATTTCGACATTGAACATGACATGTACTTGTAATGAATATATTTGTAAGTTTATAAAAGATTAGAAGATGTCGATCTATATAAGATATTTTAAATAAATTTAACCAAACACTTTATCTCATAGTCAGAACTTCCATGAGTTTTTTTTTGGGTTGCAGTTGAAGGTCTGTAGTACTTATCTAAATTCTATTTTCATACGAAATCCAACTAAGAATGTGACTCAAAAAATAAATAAATAAATCTCTAAAGGGAGTTAGATGCCGATTTTTTATTTATTTAATAAGCATCTAACAATTCGTATTTGTTTAAGTTTTATATTTTTGGATAAAGTTTTAGTGAGAAAGACGTTCACGCCATGTACCACTACTATTTACAATGACCTTTGTATGATTTTTCACTTTGAGTTAATTAATTATATACACTGCTAGATTATGAATTCTAATTATTAATGATTATAAGAATCAGATATTTATTTTTATTTATAAATATAGTAATTATAATAAGGTATAATTGCACTCCCTCCTATGAATTTTATGTAATTACACGTAGACCCCTATGGTTTGAGAAATTACATTCAGCATCCCTGGTATTTGCTTTCGTCTAACATATAAGTCTATCAGTTAGTCAAAATTCACCGAATTTGCTAATATTAACAAAAAAATCGAAGAAAAATTATTTTTACATCTGATTGACTTATTACTGAGATATAGCAGGATAAATAATTTTTTATGGTCAAATTACCATCATACTTCTTCATGCATTAATGCATGTGAGGAGGTATATCTTCACCGTTATAAGGGTAGTTTAGTCCCCAAAAATTATTTAACATGCAATAAGTCAGCTTTAAGTCAATCAAGGGTAAATATCAATTTTTATTTACTTTTTTTATTAATATCAACAAATTCGGTGAATTTTAACTAATGGTAGACTTATTTATCAGATGAAGAAACCATCAGTGGTGTTATAATATAATTTTTCAAATTATAAAAAATTTATATATAATTACATAAAAATCTCAGAAGATGAGAGTGTAATTATCTCTGGTTATTAAAATCTTTATTACTTTATTAAAGTAGTAAAAAAGTTAAATACATAACAGGAAAAAGGATGGCGTGAGGTTTTGGATGGTTTGATTTTTCAATGTTGCTATAGGGACCTAACCGCAATAACTTGAAACGATGAACGATCTCTTAGGCTACTAGTTAATATTGATGTTTTTGTTCGAATTTAATTGAATGTATGAATGTTTATTTTATTTTAATATAAATTTATATAATTTATTATTTTTTTTTTTTTAATTATATTAATATATTGATTGAATCGACATATTATTCAGTGGCTCAATTTATTTGAATATCAATGTAATAATATAATTATAATTTTTATTTAAAAAAACAAAATTGAAATGACAAAAATCAGACAAATTCAGAGTAGGAATAAATGTAGTAGTAAGAATTAATAAATACTAATTGTTGTACAATCACTTAATTACACACATTAACTGTCTGAGACTAATGATACACTAATTTTATGTCTTGCTTACCGTGCCAAGCCTTCTACTTCAGTACAAAACTTTCCCTTTTGCACTACGGAATTAGCGACGGATTCAACACTCTAATCCGTAGTGTATTTATTACTTTAAGTTTTATATATTAATTATCATTGTATGTAATTCTCGCGAACATATAAAAAAAATTAATGTAAAATGATAATTAAAAATTGCTGCATACATTGCTCACTTAAATTGCTCAAATGGTGGAGGAAAAAAAAGCTCACAAGAACAAGATTGACTTTCAACATTCAAACAAAATTTAAGGAAGATCACATGCTTCGATTCATCAGGATAATTATCAAAATTCCTACTTTAATAAAACAACAACCATGTGTTAGATGACACAATTGTATTTTGTTGTGGGCGTGATAAAATGTACCACATAATATAAATACCTCTCGGAAATGAAACTGAGAAGTGGAAGAAATTGTATGATTATGGGATTATTCGAGTATGTCCAATCGCTTTTGAACGAATATTTACTATTATATTTTGTGTTCTTGTTTTTGTACCAAATGATTAGATTTGCAATTCAATCGGTGTTTCATTGCGGGAGATATTTCGTTCTGACTTTGTATGAGTTTGTCATAAAAGACGTATTGCTAGAATAAGAAGACTTTTTTAGAAAACATAAGTCAATTAAGCTTTCCTCCACATCTTTAAATTAAGATTGTTATAAATATTAAGTTATTTTCAAAACACTTCAACTCTCACTTTTTTTTATTTTTAATTTCAAATACTCAAAATTTTGTTAACATACATTTTTTTTTATAATTTATTTGTATAAAAAAAAAGGAGGGAAAGGGGGGGGGGTATTGAAACTTTAAGAAAGAGGAAAGGGCAATTAAGTCAATTGAGGTGTCAAATGATTAGGCTTCAGTGCCGTGCGAAGCTTTTGTCTCACATTTGCAGTTAGCACCAATTTCTGTTGCTTTAACAGAGAGTAAAAACAAACATCCAACCAACAGAGAAGAGAGAGGAGAAAGAGTGAAAATCAAAACTCAAAAGCAAAAGAAGACAGACACAGACACAGACACAGACACAGACACAGACACCCTCTCTCTTTTCACTCTTCTTTTTCTAACCAGCAAACGCCATTGAAATCAAGAAAAAAGAATAGCTTCTCTGTAGATTCATTTGCACCCATATAAACATACACATAGAGCAACTGCTAGTCTGTGTGTGTTGCCCTGTTCTTTTGTGACTTGGAACTCTGACATTTTTTTCCTTAATTTTTCTTTTGAATTTTTGGAGGAGATTGAGAGGTGGGCTGTTGATAATTGGTGGTGGTGGTGGTGAAAATGGGGGTTTCACAGAGTGATGGTGGGAGAATGGAGGGGTGGTTGTATTTGATACGCTCCAATCGGATTGGGCTTCAGTATTCAAGAAAACGCTACTTTGTTCTTCAAGATCACTTACTCAAGAGTTTCAAATCTGTCCCACTTTCCCCTCACGAGGTTTACTTCGGTTTCTCAGTCCTTTCACCGTACTTTACTTGGTTAAATGCAGAGTACAACTCTGTGATTTGATTTTTTTTTTTTTTTTTTGCTTTTGTTGCGAGTTGAAGTTACTGTCTGCCTGCCCTTGTGCTTGATTATACTGTGCTACTCTTGCCCTATCTATTGTAGGAATCGAAGGTTCACTAGGATAAGTCACTATATCTGATGGATTTGGGTTTTTTGCCTGTTGAATTTCCCAGAACAGAGTTGTGTACTTTTTATTGATCAGCAGATAACTTTTGTGAGGTTTCCCACATACATCAATAATGTAACATGTTCATTTCTAACTACATTCCGAGAAAATATGAATATATGCATCTCTTATGTTTGTGGTTAAGTATCAATTTAACAAGTTTATTGATGCATACAAGTGTAGTATGTGCAGGCACCTCACCGTTATTTTGAGTGTCATGATGTTGAAGAAACTTTTGAAATGTGGTTCAGGATGTTTTGGATTCCTTTGTATGGTTTGGATGGTTTAGAATTTAACATAGGTGATTCTTTTCTGCTGCTTATAGATGATTCGGAATTCAATTGTGCTTCTTTTGGTCGTTTTTCTCATTTTTAATTTTCATCTCAGTTGCAAACACTTTGTGCAGTGTTAACCATTCTGCAAGTTCCACAGTTTTTCTTTGCAGTTACTTTTTGATGAGTGAAGTTTTAGTTTGCAAGAAATTTTATCAAGTTCGTGTCACAAAAATTAGTTTAGTTGAAAACTCCATTGGTTTTGGTTGTTGTGTTTCTGATTGAATTTGTTGTTTTTGTTGGCTTATGAGAACCTTGTTCCTGTGATGGTTAGAACTCTAACTAGTTGAAATTTATGCATGCGGAAATTTTATTGCGAGATTGTGGAAATGCATTGAAGAAAGTTTTGATTAATCTTGTATTTTCTTTGAATTTACTCAAGGAAGCGGTAACTGGTGACTTGTGGATATGGTTGGTGTTTAGTAAATTCATGAACCTCCTTTTGATCTGTGCAGTTTCTCCTTGCACTCATTTTGATAGCCAAATCTTTCCCTCTTGTATGTTAGGATATTATGGATGTGCTTATGTATATAAAAAGATTCAAGGAATTGATATGCATAATTGTGGACTGTTGCTGCCAGATGTTTTGTAATCTGTGGTATATCTCTGTCTATCATTCTTGTGGCTTGTCCTCTACTAGAAAATTAATAAATCACAAAGCTGCATGCTATAAAGTTCTTCACAGCTGATTTTGATGAAGTAATCACTAAACTAGAAGTGTCAAAATAATAGTCAAGTCTTGAGTTTCCTATATATGCTAGCCTTTTGTGTATTTAACACTGATAACTCCATTGATAGTAAACATTTGCTTGATCATGTTATCTGAAAATTCACATGCTATTTTTTCTGTCAGGACCCTGTTAGAAGTGCAATTATTGATTCCTGCATAAGAGTGACTGACAATGGGAGGGAGAGCATTCACAGGAAGGTATGAACACTGAGACACTGTTCCTTGAAATTTCCAGTTTGTATATACACTATACCCTATAAACTAAGTTTGGATTTCTTCAAATAAACTGAATGCACCCTTTTTCTTCCATTTTGCAACTTGCAGGTCATTTTCATTTTCACTCTTTATAACACTTCTAATCACAACGATCAACTGAAGGTGTGGAAGTTTCTCTTCTGAATTTGTTACTTTTTCTTTTAATTCAACATAATTAAAAAATGTTGCATTCTATAGCTGGGAGCAAACAGTCCTGAAGAAGCTGCAAAATGGATTCAGTCCTTCCAGGAATCAGCTTTAAAGGTTGAAACTGCTCTTTCTGCTATGTTGCTAGATAATCATTAGGCTGGAGACTGATGTTTCCATTAAATGCAGCCAAACCAGAACCAAGGAGATTTTGAGTTTGCCACACGTGAACCACAGTCATTGAGGTAAGCAATTTTACATCTTATGCATTGAATTGACATAACACCTTCAAGATAAAGTTGCTCTGATCAATTGTTATGTGGAGTTGGTTGTACATGCTTGAATCAATCTTATACTAGGGATAGGGTCAGCTTGCTGAAGGTTTTCAGTAATGTCGATAACTTAGTTCTGAATTATTCCATTATGCTGACATGAGAGTAATACTCAACTTTCTTTGTTTTGTATAGGTTAAACTGTTCCAGTAAGCATTCTCATTCCATTGACTGGACTGCCTACTCATCCTCAGTCAGTGATGCAATGACATCTGATGTTGTTTGCACCATCACCTTGGAAAAATCTTTGGTTGCCGGAATGGTATGGGTTAAGTTCATTGTCTATCTTGCTAAATGGCTAAATACATGTCTGATACAAAAAATATGTAGGTCTCCGATTATTTAAGGAAGCTAAAGATAAAGATCATGGAAAGGTATGTCGGTCAGCTTAATGATACATTGAAGCCTTTCAAAGCCTCATATGAAAGTTTCCATGTCTGCAGTGGGATGATCATCCTGCAAAATGGCCGTTGGTGTAGTTGATGGAACTTCAGAGGCTATTTTCCAAACACTCATGTCTCTTGGTCCTTCAAGATCAGAGTAAGTTATGATAATATCAAGTAATGTTTCAGCCAGAGTTGAGTTCAAAAAAGAAAAACTTTTGGGGATACTTTGGATATATGATCGATTATTTTCTTATAAATCCAGTCCAGATTAAGATTTATATATCAGATATCTCTACTTATAGCTTCTATAAATTTAAAATGTGTAATGCATGATCTCTCTACTATATAGAGTATCAAACAGAAGGATGTATTATTTGGTGTTCTGGAAGACGAATGAAATAGGGTTCAGTGTGCAATTGTTGCTAATCCAGTGTCTGAATCACCTTTGGCTATTGCTGATTAGAGGAGTTTCCATTTCTTAAGTTTACCATGAACATGCAACAACTTACACCTTTTGTTCGAGAACATCTGCCCCTTGCATAAGATAAAAAGGCGTCTCCATCATGCTACATCATTGTATAGCACATATCTTTCTTGCGAAGACTTTGTTCGGTATTTATCCTTTGTATCTATGTATTTGGTTTCTTTCTTGTTTCAACACTGGAATTTGGTAAGAGAAAATCATTTTTAAGGAGTTGCCTTTTCTAGGAATTTTCACCAAACATGATATCCTCGACATAAAAATTACGTTCCTAGTGAAGCACTAAGTAGCAAAAGAATCTTCGAATTAGCAACCACTAAGTTGCCGTTTTGTTCTTTTGCTTGGAAAATAGCATATATTTTGTTCTTTCTTGAAGGAAATCAATGACTTGTTTTGGAAGGTATGCAGTGTGCTTACTCAGGATAACCTCTAATCTAGTTGGGAATGATGCCAACATTTGTTTTCTGAAGATTGAGGCATATACTTGTCAAGCTTTTGGATCCAGTTGCTATACATTGTTTGTATAAACATAGATGTTTATTACTGCAGGTGGGACTTCTGTTTCTGTAAGGGTTCTGTGATTGAACATCTTGATGGTCACACTGATAGTTCACAAGATCCTCTATCGTCATTGGCTACCTTGGTCTGATATACATCTTGTCTCTGTTATTATTTCTTTCCTTTACTTTTTTGTTTCATGTGTAATACGTGATAGCATGTTGCAGGGGTATGAAACGAAGGGATCTTCTGTTACGGCGCTATTGGAGAAGGGAGGATGATGGTACATATGGTAATACTTTTAATGCCCTTAAACAGTTTATATTTCAATATAATTGATCTCGAAATAACTTCACTTCATTTATTTATTGCAGTGATTCTGTACCATTCTGTGTTTCATCAGAAGTGTCCGCCTAAAAGGGGTTATGTACGCGCCTGCCTTAAAGTAATGTATGCTTTTACATATGAAAGTAATGGGCTTTAATTCTATCATGTTTTCTAGCAATAAAATATGCCAGGATGCATGGGGGTATGTTCGCATGAAATGTGGCAAAACTTTCTCTGGGTCTTTGCACCCTGCATGCACAGGAGCAAACTGTGTGCATTAGGGTTAAATGTCCAAGTACATAAACTTACGTTTGCTGGCATAGATTGCCCACTTATTATCATATTATGACATGATTTCACTTTTATCTTTCTTCTCTGCAGTCTCGCTTGTGTATGAGCTTGTAGTATTTCATCTTCCCCTTCTTTTAACTCTTGTGACAATCTAGAATGCTTATGATTGAAGTTGGATGACTGGTCCACAGGTGTGGATATGTTTATCTCCCGTGAATCAAGGAAAGCGTTCTGTAGTGAAGCACATGCTTGCTATTGATTGGAAATTTTGGAGATCCTATTTACAGACATCCTCAGCCCGATCAATAACAATAAGCATGCTAGGGAGACTTGCTGGTTTGCTCCATACCTATTTCTCCCCACTTTAACCTATACATTTGTAGTTTTTCACAATCACATTACTGGCACGAAATTGGTAAAGTATCTCAATTTAGTTTGAAGTTTCAAATCCCAATTCTCAGAATTTTCTTTCCTTCTTATTTTCCTCTGTTTGATAAATGGATGGAAATGCCCATCAATATTCAATATATTTGCTTGCTTGAGGGCATTACATAAATTGTTCAAGGGCTTGAATTAAATTCACTAAAAGATGTGTTCATGTCTTTAGAGGAACTTGATTACATTAAAATATTCCCTATGTATGCTTACTGTAGTCCTTTTGGTAATAGCAAAAGGACCAAATCATGAGAAAATAAAAAATTGAAATGCAAGTCTGTTGAAAGTAAAACTTGGACGATTAAAGTGAGACTTCTTTTGAAACAGTAAGCACTGTGAGGGTGTTTAACCCTTGTATTTATTGATTCATGTACTGGATAATACAATTTTCTTGGAATTGATTGAATTTCACTGCTCTCTTTGTAGCCTTGCGGGAGTTGTTTAAAGCAAAAGTAGATTGTTCATCATCTGATTCTCATCAGGTGAGCTAATGAGCAATAATAGCATACAGCCAAGTAAAAAGGAGCTGAAAGTTGAAGTTCAAACTAGAGTAGAAAATGGGCAGAATTGGGAGGATGTGGAGGAAGAAACAGTTAAAACACCCTCTGAACGCTCCAGTCTTGTGGGATTACATGATGCATCAGATGAATTCTTTGATGTCTCAGAGCCACTGGATTATGATCAATCAGAAAATGGTTGGCCTTCTGACTTCGGTTCAGAAGTTTATTCTCAGGTACTAGTTGTCACTTTCTGATATTGTTACGACAATTCTAAGGGCATGACTATAACTGGTGACGAGTGGCATTATTAACATAGATGCTAGCAATTTGTTTCAGTTCAGATCTGACAGCCCACTAAGAAATGATATGACTGGGAGCTGATTAAGGCACAAGCAATTCTGTGTGAAATCTTTAATTATGCATTTCCAGTTTTTGGGTTTAACATGTTAGCTTAAAGTAATCCACTCCTTAACTGGAAGATTTCACTTTGCTGGACATCATGCTCAGAACTTGTCTTTGGACACAGGGCTGCTATTTTACTGTTTACAGAGGAAGAGAATATCTTATCTTTGTGTTCTCTGTCCTTCTAGGTTCTTTTAGCAGTTTGTTTTTATCTCTGCTCTGGCGATACATTCTTGTCATTTTTTCAGTTCATCCCTTATGCATCAAGTTTTTCAGGATGCACGCCAACCCAAACTGTCGACTGCTGCTGTCTTTGTGAAAAGGCTGCATGAACTTGCAGGTATATTCACTGAAATTCGTATATATGATTTTGTATATTAACAATTTCTCCTAGCTTTTCCCATTTGCTATTAAGTGATGATAATGTATTCTGGGTTCCAGAACTTCTAATGGTTTGAGATGTTGATGCTGCAGTGCAGAAGAAGGGTTATGTAGACTTGCATGAGATGGCAAGGGAAGACAGTCTGTCGTGCAAATATGGATGCACTCTTCCAAAGGATCCAACCTGTAATTTGCTCTGCAGTTGGACAGAAACAGACCCTCGACATTTCTTATTCGTGGAAAGACTTATTTGGATGACAGAAAGAAGGTAGTCTCCCTTTTAAAGTTTGGGTGTGAAGTGCAACTTTTTATTTCATCTCCAGATAGTGGTAATACTGCCTTTCTTTTATAATTCCAATAAACAAAACTACATTTTGTAGTCTCAGAATGACATGTCATCATGGTTGTTTCTTAAATCCCCAAAATGGAAAAAATACCATAATATTTCAGGGAAGGTTGTATAGCAAGATAAGAGATATATATGATTTTACTTTCTCTGAAATTCTGACCCATTCTGAGCAAATCTTTTCTAATTTTGTTAATTCAAATCAAGCAACCTTAAGTAGCAAAATTACTATTTGGAGTTGCAGATTTGCAACTCTAGTAGCAAATGGAAAGGGCCTAAGTAGTTTCTAAAGAAAGTACGCTGCATTTAGTTTAGCCCCAAGCGTAAGGATTCATTCATATGCTTTCTGTTCCAGATTAAGGCAAAAGGCACATTGATGGAAATGGTAGGTGCTGACTGGTTGAGATCTGACAAGAGAGAAGATGATCTTGGGGGCCGCCCTGGGGCATAGTTCAGGTTTTGTAATCATTACTTCTGGAACTGAGTTTGTCTATACTCTGTACTCATATACTTCTGCACAATTCACTTATAGAAATTGCTTACTGATCTAAAGCTAAACAAGAAATTGTTATATTTACTATGCAGAAATATGCAGCCAAAGGGGGTCCAGAATTCTTCTTATTGTGAACATACAGGTAAGATGGGTCTTGTTTTCATTTCAAGCAATTTCTTTTGGGGTTCATCTATTGCTTACTATCTGTCTGATTGAACTAGGTACCAGGCTCAACAACATATAACCTTGCTTTATACTATATGATGAGTACTCCTATAGAAGATGCTCCTTTGCTTGAGAGCTTTGTCAAAGGAGATGATGCTTATAGAAATTCAAGGTTCAAGCTTATACCGTATATTCCAAGGTCAGTACAGTAATTGTGTTTTGTCGATCTTCTTTTTCATTTGTTTTGATCATTATGTTTCACATATGGGCCACCAGTTTGCTCTTGCTTTTGGATGTCATGCCCACTAGTTTTATTTCCCTTTCATTCTTCTGCAGCTGTTTTCATTGAAATAATGAGCTCTCTTTGAATTCCCTTTGATTTTGAGTTTGATATATCATGGTGTGACTTAAAATTTTGGTTTATTTGACATACGGATATTGTACTGATGGTGTAACCAGCAGCTTGATTTAGGCTGAAGATTATTACCCGCCTTTTGTTTGTTGCTACATACACCCATTTACATCTTCCTTCATTGAAGTACTAATATTTTTCAGACAAGCGGAATTTTGTTAACATCTCAGTGCTCAAGTTCCTAATTACACCACTCATTAATATAACATCCTTGATTATCTAATAATTTCTTTTCATGTCATCATTTTTATTCTTGATTGAGAAACGACATGCAATTTCGGAAAATTGTATGAATTACTTGGCATTATGGGAATTTGAAGCTTGATATCAATACATTCTGTGCCTCAGGGTTCGTGGATAGTGAAGCAGAGTGTTGGGAAAAAGGCATGCTTGGTCGGTCAAGCATTAGAAATTAATTATTTTCATGGGAAGAACTACCTGGAGGTATCATATGGAAGAGTAACTTCCTCTCTGAGCACTGGCTTATTTTGTTATTCAATTTTCCTTGCATTCTTCACAGTTCTTGATGCTGGTTCATTTTCTTGTATTAGACCATTGATCAAATTAAAAGTGAAGGATCATGGTGGTCTTTTTTTCAAGTTTCTGATTTGACTTCTCAAATTAAATTTCTGGAGCACCAGATAAATGACATGCGCCAATTTCCATTATGGGAGATAGGCTTCGAGCTTTGTTGTCAGAACTAAGTTCCTAGTACCATGTTTTCCTTGGATAGTGTATAATATATTCATTTTACCAGCCATATGTTAATTGTAGGATTCCCCCTGGCATCCTTTTCAATTTTAATGGACTAATCAATTGGCGACTGCTTTTCAAAATTGCTTATCTGTTACTATAATATCTACCTAATGAGTATTTAAGAATTGGGTCATACTAGAGAAAGAATACGGAGACATTATTTTCTTATGCCTTCTTTTCTGATGATTTAAGCTGACATGTTGGGCTAGTGTAAACTTTTATCTGAATATGGAAAGCATGATATGGAACTCACTTGTGATAATTTACATTATTCACAGCTTGGGATCGATATTGGCTCATCAACTGTTGCAAGGGGGGTGGTCAGCCTCGTTCTGGGTTACCTTAACAATCTGGTCATTGAGATGGCATTCTTAGTACAGGTAACTATGTTCCCTACAAAAATCTGTTATAGATGCTTTCTTAAACCATTACAGACAATGAGTCTATTCAATTAAAATACATTGTAAAATCTCTCTACTTTGTTCATGTTGGGTTTACAGCATCTGAAATCATAATATGGTTGCTGCGATTCAAGTTACCCAGTGATTCTCACAATACTGCTTGGTTATGCAGGCTAATACACCAGAAGAGCTACCCGAATATCTTATTGGAACCTGTCGTCTGAACCACCTGGATGTCTCTAAATCGGTACTAGTAAAACCATAGTCCAGTCTATAAGCAAATCCATTGTTACTCTAACAATAGCTGAAACCACAACAACAAACAAAAGGAGTGTTATAAAGCATAGAATGTGTGAGTTAAGAAATATGATTGTACATGGTGTCTGGCTAGTTACAATTCTTTCATTCAATCAAGTGGAATCAGTGGCTTAATGTGATTTGCTTTGCCGTGATACTGATTGAGATGTACATAAATCTTAGCACATAAAATTACAACATTTATTATTGCCCTATTCGAATACAATTTGCCACACAATTTTTCCTTAGTTTGATATCATTGAATCAGTGCGAAGTTCATGTATTGTGTTTGTGGGACAAAGCATAGTTGGGGTGTAAAGATTTTTGGGGAAAACGTTTCTGCTCTTTCTTGTCCAATTGAGTTATAGATGAAAACATAAAGGGTGTTAGGAGGGACACAAGATGGTAGGAGGCAGTCTTGCTCGTGCACTTGTGGGTTCAGTCTCGACTGTCTGTTGATGTTGTTGGTCTTACGTGCAGTGCAGGAGGGGCCATGTGTGACCCAGGGGAAACAATTGTACTTAAATAAAAAAATATCTAATAAGATATGAAATAGAAGATTCAACCGTCGTCCGTAATATTGACAATTGATCTTATGACATATTTTCAAGGAAAAGGACTAAAAATCCCAACACCACGTTCATATTCCGATATTTATTGTGCAACATCCCCTAATTTTAGGAATATATTTTCTTTCTCAAAGTTAAGATAATACTTCAAATAAATAGGGTGAATAGCAATTTTTCATGTAATATTGAAAATGAGCAAATTACTCCCATATGAAAAATAAATAGCAATTTATCCTCTGTGTTTTTTAAAATGAAATTGCTTCAATTTTAAGAACATAGGAAGGTAAATTACTATATTTTGAAAAACAAAGGGGGTAACTTGCTAATATATTTTTTCATATGGGAATAATTTGTTCTTTTGTAATATCACAAGGAGTAAATTGCATTTTTTCCCAAATAAATAAGGATGGCATTTCTTACCAACTAAACTTGTCTTTGAATTTTAAAGACTAATTAAGTATCTATACTATTATAAAGAAAATTTTTTGAGCGTACCAACTTTAAATTGTCCTATTTTACCCTCAAATTAATATATTTTTCAAAACGAATATGGTCAAAATAGTAATTTTAAATTTTTTAAATAATCTCACAATTTAAAAAAAAAACATTATCTCATCCACTACTCCATAGTTCTCTCTAAACTTCTTCATGTTTGTTTGTTTTTTTTTATATATATTTTTTTAATAAACTTTCAATTATAAAATATTATTTCTCGATCATCTCACCTTACGTTTCTTTATTCTCATGAATTTTTATTTTTTTCTCCATCTCATATCACAATATTTTTTTATATGTTCGCCAGAAGCGCATGCAACGACTAGTATTTAATAAATTCGACCATACATATTACAATATGACAAATGCACAAATAAATTAAAATTGTTATGGAAGTAGAAAAATAGCCATATATACCCAATTCGGATCTAAAACCCTAATGATAAGGAAAGAACTACTTGTAAAACAAGAAGCTGGAATAGCTCAGTTGGTTAGAGCGTGTGGCTGTTAACCACAAGGTCGGAGGTTCAAGCCCTCCTTCTAGCGTCCCATTTTTCCTTTAAAATGGAAAGAAAATACACAAATAAATAAGGTAACATTACTCCAACTTTGTCAACCCTTTTGCTAATCCATATAATTATACTATATATCTATTACATTTTCTCCACTTTATTAACGTCAAATTGATAATAATTACTTTTTTTTTTCTTCATGCAAATCAGTTTTGAGAAATCAACCAATGTTTGAATTGTGCATTAATTTCATAGTAAGTGCAAAAATAATGTTTGGTTCGTACAAATATCTGTTATGTATGTGTTTATAGGACATCGCCATTATTTACATTCAGTCCGCTCAATTAATGTCCTTTGATAATAATAAAAGTTCTTATTCAAATTAATTTTCACTGAATTCGACCAATGTCTAAATTGTACATTTAATCGTATAGCAACTGTAAAAATATTGCTTGGTGTATATCAACATTTGCTGTGGGATAAGTTCATAGGACTACTGTTTTATTTACATTAAGCCCACTTTATTATTGTCCATTCCATAATAAGAATTTCTTTTTATGCAAATTAGGTTGACTAAACCATATATTAATTGCATAATAAAAAATATAGTAATTATTCATATCAATAATTAATGTCCATTTAATTTTGAGAGTTTTTTTCTAAAAAAAATCAAATTAAATTTGATTGAACCAACCAATATCTGAATTATACTTAAATCAAGTAACTAACGTAAAACTATTGATCAACTCATACAAATACTTACCGTGAGAAAAAATAATTATAATTCATATTGAATTTAATTAAATTTAAATTAATTATATAGTATATATAATATATTATATTATGCTATTGATATATAATTTGACAAAAATAACAAATATATATTTACTTTATAATTGGTTGGTTTGAGCAAGATTTTTTTTTAAATTTGTAAAAGATTTCAAACCATTTGAACTAAAATTTCAATGATAAAAGAGCTTTTTTTTTTTCCAATTTTACACCTATTACATACCGTTGCTATTCTCAAATCCCATGAATTGAGAAATAATTTACAATTTTAGTTGTGATTTTGCCGAAACTAGAACGGAGTTCTAGAGTGTTAGGCCTGGAAACCTCGCTGATCGGAGGAGGTGAACGAAAGAAAGGGGCGGCGGACCCCTTGGTCTGATCGTGTAGTGCGTCCGGCACGGTTTGGAGGAATTTATGAGCACGAGGTTTCGATACTTTATTCATGTAAGCCTTATGTTTTAGGCTCTAGGTGGTTTTTGTTTGCATTTCTGTTGCATAAATGGGATTTTACGGTTCATGCTATTCAGATGACTGAAATGTTGTGAAAGCTTGAATTTTGTGGATTGATAGCGACGGGATTCTATTTTGCCATTTTCCGTCTGGCGGTTGTTTTGGCTGATTTTTTATAGGAGAGGTGGGAATGAGGTGCATGATATTCTGTTTAAAGTTGGGGCTGATTTTGGTGCTGCTTCTATCTGGTACGTTTCCTTTTGAGAAGGGTGAGATTTAGTTTTTTCTTTTTCTTTTTGCTTTTTGACATTAAGCGTTTTTGTTTTGAATTTATGTACCATTCATGATTAGTGCTTTTGCTGCTTTAGGCTACTAGATGAATGCTTTTTGACTTGTGGAAGTTTCTCTCTTTGCATTCAATTCCATTGTTGGCAAAGGGATAAAGAGAGGAGAATTTTGTTTAAGGTTGATGGCTGATTAGTGCTGTAGTAGCTTTGTTTAGTGAAATAAAGTGGACTGCAAGGTAAGTGGGAAGGACTGTTTAATGACTTGCGCTATACAAGCACTTTTTGCATACTATGTGATATTTTCTACCTTATTTGCATGTACCGGGTATAATATTCTAAAAGACAAGTTTGACATCTGTATATGATGGATTATGGGTTTGAGCTTGTTTCTGCATGTCTTTCTACAACCAAGATGGCAAATTGCTTTTTATGACATTTGATCATTTGGTTCCTGTTCTCAGTTCCTGTCCCAATAAAGGCACTTGCCAGAAATTATATGCAATGTGAATATGCCGTCAAGAAGTGGGCATCCTCTTCCCTTGTTTCTGAAGTTAAAGATGATAAGCATGCATTGAGGGACTTGCTCTTCTTCCTTCACATACCTCGAACAGGAGGACGCACATACTTCTATTGGTAACTTTGATATTACAAAATTTGTGGTAAACCTGTCACCCTCGAAAGAGAGGAAACAAATCCTCACACATGGAATTATTATAATATACTTTATTACATGTACTTACCAATACCTTTGTCCACCCCCCCCCCCCCCCCCTCCCCCCAAATTTCTCACCCAAATCTCCCCAGTTGCTTAATAATAAGAAATGGCATTCTTCTAGACTCTGCTTAGCAAATGTTTCTCTTTGCTTTGTGTGCGACTTTTCCTGTTTTGACCCCACTAGAAGCTTTCAAAACATAGACGAAGATAGGCTGTAGGTTGACAAACATAGCTTGAATAAAGAACAAAAAGTCAAATAATAATATCAATTTATTTTCTTAAATTACAAAATATTATGCAGTGAATCCCACCCTAGAAGCATCTTTATGATAATGCAAAAGGAAACACATATAAGGCGTGCATGTTTATAATTTAGTGGCACAACATAGTTCTGAGAGTTACTGATCCGAGCAGCTAAATTTTTCAGGTTCTGCCGATAGCAGAAATCAATATTGATGAATTCACCCAATTGGTGTGTGTTTGCATAATACAGCCTTTAGAAACAATTTTAGGTCATTTTATAATGAGCATATATCAATGGCTACAGATACATATGTGAACTTGGGAACTGAGAATCGAATATTCAGTTCTTGCCAAATCATTTTTTGGCAGAAAAAGCTAGGAAAATTATCCAAAAGTTTGAATATGCTCTGCTGCAGTGTATTGCTGTTTAGCATTTTAGTGATTACTATACTTGTTTGCATTCAAGGAATTAGCGTTAACAACTTGTTTGGAATTAGTTATTGAATTTTTAAAATTGAGGTTAACTTGTTTGCGAACTAGTTACTTGAGGTCAATGGGGAATTTACCAATTGCCATAACTATTGTATTATTAATATTACCTTTTTATGTCAATAAAGGATAGAGAAAAATGATAAAAACTGATCGAATAGCCAGATATGATCTTATTGTTCTAGTTCTTTCCAGTTGTTGCTTTCTGTTCTAGCCTCTTTTAATAGTCAATCAGTGTGTGCTATGTGCTATCTGTGACTATAACTATAATATATAGGCAAAATGGATGGCAGAATAGCTATTCTGTGAATATTTCTGGAGCTGTCTAATATATGTTATTTTCTCTTTTGCTCAGAAAACCACACTGCCGGTTACTAAGCACCCATGACGATTATAGCATGATCTCCAAACTTCCCAATGAGAAGACTTCAGTGGTGACAATACTTAGAGACCCCATTGATCGTGTTTTTAGCACTTATGAATTTTCAGTTGAGGTTGCTGCTAGGTTTTACTTCATCTAACTTAACATCTATGGCAAGAATGGCCCAACACAAGCGCCGTAACGCATCTGTAGTGAGCACACTGGATGTCTGGCCATGGAAATATTTGGTTCCTTGGATGATAGAAGATCTATTTGGTCGAGTATGCCCAACATCTTGCATTAAGACCCTTCTTGGTTTGGATTTCAGTGATTTTCTTTTGTGATGCTTCTATTCAAATGCTTGTGGAACAAACTGATGCATATGATTCCAACTTTTGGCTGTGACATATTACTATTGCCATCTTTTCCTAATGTGTATAACAACAAGGGCAAATATACAAAATCTTGGACCTTAATCTGTACACAATCTGCATTCTGTGAATCATGCTTTTCCATTCTTCTTTAGTGTGCTTTTTGGAGATTCTACTACTCTTGAACCTCATTACATATTTCCAATTTGTGCTTTTGTTAGACATTTTCTGATTTTTGGTGATAGTGTAATGGCTTTTCCAGAATAAGAGCCTATTTCATCACCATGGATGCTGTACTTCATGATTATCGGTCCATTTCTATATTCCTAATTCTAGTACTATGAAGTCAAATTAGATGAATATATGATGCTTGAATAGATGCTCCTGATATTTACTCGAACCGCATCTTTTTATACAGTTCCCTTCCATCAGACAATGTGGATTTATAGATGAAATGGTCTACTAGTGCTATCTTATGTCAGACTTATTATAATGTTTGGCAATTTTAGGGTGAATTTATTTCCCAGAGTTCATCAGGTGCTCCCTCTTTGTGCTTCAAGCTTAAGCATTAATAATAGTATGATCTCATGTGTTTCTGCCACAATTCCTCTATTCCTTTTATTTAATGGTGAATTTTGTCACGCTAATATTGATCATATGCTCTGTGACTTTAGATTGAAATAATTCTTTGAATTATGTAGTTCATGATGGACGGCCATTCCTTTATGGTTACAGTTGTAGGTGGAAAATAAGATTTCAATTACAAACACCAATTTGTATCATAGTATTTAAGATTTTGAAATCTTCTTCTGCCCTCTCACTCTGGAATATTGACATCACTGCGTGGTTTGTCTGTGCATTAGATATACTATCTTACAATCTGTTGATATCTTGTGCCAGAGGGATGCTAGGAAACTTAGAGGGCAATCTCATTTAGAAGCCAATAACCCATATGATATGGAAGACATATTGATGCCTCTACGTGAGTACATTAATGACTCAATTGCTCGGGATATTATCCACAATGGGGCCACCTTCCAGGTATTGTAGGGTCCTTTAAGTGATTCTTATTTTACATGGCTGTTTCAATATTATACGTGGTGTTGCAAAGGCATGCCTTTAGGGAAGATCCTTTGCCAACACTTTTTTTGCTTTTCTTAAGAAGAATGAAGAACAAAAATTAAATTTACGACTCTTATTTGTCAATTATCTTTACTATCGGGGTGTTTGCAATAGCTTCTACGTTTATGGGGAGAGTATGTTATAAAGAATGTTGTAAGTTACACGTAGTGGGAGTGTTTGAAAACAAAGGTGAAAAGAAAGAAAGAAAGTTGAAGTTGGAGTGTTTGGGAAAATGGCTTGATATTTACAATTTCACAAATAAGTTGTAGAGTTGGTAAGAATTGCTTCTAACTTTTGGATCAAACCTAGTTAGTTTGAACCGTTCAAATACTGAATAAAAAACACTATTTGTAATTTATTTTCAGCAATAAATTGATATGTGCTGATCTTAAACTGTTGCAAACTGCCACTCTGTTCAACTTATTTTCAGCAAGCTGATAAACATTTATTTCAAGCAGCCCGTTATGACTCTTTGTAAAGTTCACTGTGCTACCAACTTCTCAATCTTTGTTTACCCGTACTCCTGCATAAAGAGAGAAAGGCAATTACTGTCTTTATGATTTTGTTAGTAACTTGTATGTTTATTGTGCTCTGCATAAAGCAATGGAATCTTGGATCTTCAAAATGTCCTGCAAAATATGTCGCTGTGTTATTCTTTCCAAATGAATACAACAATAAAATGATTTGGCAGACCATGCTATAGATCCTCAACTTTCCCATCTTGATCATGAGTAACTTGAAAAGGAAATTATCCGAAGGCATCATTCTGAGGTGACTCCCCTTATGAATGAAGATAGGTGGCAGTTGAAAGAACTCAGACATTTTCTTAGAAATAAATGAATGAGTAGAGATTGCAGATCTAACCTTAAAGCTCATTTAGAATCAAAATGTCTGAGCAGACTCTGGAAAGTTTGTCTCAGAGTGATTACCTTCTCTTGCAAAATACACAACTAGTTTCATTGACTTGCTCCTTTGTCGGAATCCCTGGGGTTTTTACTGAGCATGGAATAGAAACACAAAAGCTTCTTATTATATATTCTCTTTTCTGGTGCTCTATTAACTTGGAATCAGCTGCATTGAATTTTAGAACAAAGTCAACAAATATAGGAGAATACTTGGGTGTTTTAGTGTTAATGCTTCAAGATATGGATTAGCCAACATCCTTGCTAAAAGGTAATCATATTTTCATCTCCATAGATAAGTTGTTGGAAAAAGGAATAGGTCAGTTATCATATAGCCCCATAGTTCATCCACTGCATGTAAGCAACTTTATGAATCTGAGTATTGGAGCTGGGGATCATATCTTTTTAGAATATCACTAGTATGGAACACAGCTGCATAAAAGTGAGAACTGTAATTTCTCTGAGGTGGAGGAGCCTCTGAAGACGTTGCAATTCCTAACTGAAAGTTTGACTATGATGCTTTTTCCAGATTTTGGGGGTGTCACGGCCAGGTCATACTTATGTGATATGGTAGTGTCACAAATATCTTGAGAGAATGAATGAGGAATGAGTTGCATGTTCAGACCTCTGGGAATAAGATAAAGTATGCATTTCAGAAATGACTGATGCAGAATTAATCAATCAATCAAACCCCAACACACATCTTGTGAGATTAGTAAGTCGTCAACTGAGTAGAAGAAATACGGATAAGATTGGGCGGCATGTGATTTGGGGTTGAAGATTGTCTTATTCTCCAACTCTCGAATTGTAAATCTAGATCCAAAGGGATCAAAATTACATATTGGTCGCATATAAAACAACTAATTCTGGAAATGATAGTACGGATGCATCTCTTTTTTTTCTTCTATCCTTTTCTCAGACCTTATATCTGTAATGTGAACTTTAAACATGTTTCTTGACAATTTACTCTCCAAATTCTCAGATTGCAGGTCTCACGAACTACTCTTATTTTGCGGAGTCCCATGAAGTGCGCCATTGTGTACTTAGATATCAGACCCTTGGTGGATATGTTCTTGAAGTTGCCAAGGTAGCTGGAGAAAGTCTCCCTAAGCATGCCAACATTAATTATGTGCATCTCCACCTTCATTTTGCCTTGAATCATGGTAGATCGTTGTAAATGTTGCAGAAGAGGTTGAACAACATGCTTTATGTTGGACTTACTGAGAACCATAGAGGATCAGCCACTATGTTTGCCAATGTGGTAGGTGAGCAGGTGATATCCAAGCACACTACATCAAGATCCAGTACAGATGTGGGTACTGATGACTTAGGTTAGTGATCTAAAGTAATTTGTCTGTCTCTTTATTTATTTAAACTAGTATTACATTCAGAAATTATCTCTACAGGCTTGGGAATGGATGAATCCTGGGTGTCAATTAGTTTGATATTACAACATTAACAGTAGTATTTTGCTTTATCTGAAAAATTGTATGTTTTTTCCGACATATTAGTTGTTAGGCAAATATTAGTACATTTCACCCATGAGTTGTTTACTTTTCCATAATTTGCGGGATTATTTCATATTCAGTTAACTTCTTTGCATGATTCTAGTTACTATCATAAATTGCTTCTGCCTGCTAGTTCTGAGGACAGAACTCAGTTTTTAAGTAATTCATCTTGAATTTCAAAACACATAACCTTAAATGCAATGGAAGTAATAATTTTCATTGACCATGTGCTGTATGTTTGCAGAAAAGAGTTCCTTGCACACCGTCATGAGATCTGATGCGAATTATCAAGTAAGAAGCTGATAAGATTTCATCTTAATGTGACTTGACAATGGAATTACCTGAAAGAGAGTACTTTGTTTTGCTAAATTACAGGGAAAAAACACTTATCAAATGCTAAAGAATATTTCATCAATTGACAAGGATGAAGCATCACGTAAAAATGTCTGCCCACGACTTTTCTCTTATTTTTTTATAGATACTTGACATTGCTGTCTTGCCTATGTCCTCTATTTGCTTCATTTTTTAAAGTAAGGTCCTCTTTTATTGTATCAGTCAACTGCTGGTAAACTTATGGAAGCATATGAGTCCTGTATCTCAACCTTACGGAAAGCCCAGGCACAGCGGCGTATTAATTCTCTGAAGCAAATTTCTCCAGCAAATTTTACGAAAGATGTATGCATATTTTAAATTGGTATCTGGTGCACACAATGAATTTGCTGGGTAATTATTGGCTCGTTATGATTATAGTCTCATCCCTGCTGATATTGTTACCTTGAGTATTTTCAGGCTCGCCACCAGGTTCCTGAAGCAATTATCCAGGAGATTGCATCACTTAACAGCCTAGACATGGAGCTGTATACTTATGCTAAATACATATTCAAGAAGCAACAGGAACATGCAATGCGGAGTGTAGTTTGTGCTGTAAGTTCACATGTCTTCCTGTAACTTATTTCCAGACTTAAATTTTTTCTTATTGCATGTATTTTGGAGTTTCGTACGCAAATAAAGAGTTCTGCAGTCATGTATTTTTCAATAGAATACTTCTTGGAGTTGGAAAAATGACTGAACATTTGATCAAGATGATTGGGATGGTTGTGTTCTCTGAACTAGTGCCAGTTCATTCGAACTCTTTCATAGTAAATACTGTGCGACCTAGTGGAGTTTGTGTTTTCTTGATTATAGACAACAAATTCTGTCTGCCATCATCCCTCTTTCTATCCTATGATTTATACACAAATTGAATGGTATTTGCCCAAAATTCTGAAGGATTGTTGTATATAGTTCAAATTCAGTTTTTTCTCGAATTCGGGAAGTTACTGTTATCTTTCTTACCATTAAACATAGTAGCATAAGTGCTTAATTAGAAAGTTCAATCACATTAGTGCTTGTCTAAAATTTTAGTTCTCATACCCCAAATTATGTGCAAGTGTTGAAACATGCACTTAGACTTTCAAATTTCCTCCAAATGAATTAGTTAGCTATACTAGCCATATTTTGATGTTTCTTAAAACAGTACTAGAATTTCACACTTACTCCGGTTGTGTTTTCCCTTCTCAGTTTAAAGCTGTTAATCCACTTGTCATTAAACTTAAAATAAAAGTTTACTTCAGGATAGGCTGGCATAGGTGATTAAGATGTTGAACCTGGTCAATGATATCTATTTTAGTTCTCTTGTTGCCGTTCTTTGAAAGACATCAAAGCACCATCTCTAAATAATCCTCAGTTTAATGCTATTGATTGCAGGACAGGCTGAGCAGCAACCTCCCTAACGGCACATATTCCAACAGCTACAGTCCCCATTCTTGGAAATTCCTCTCCTTAGCCACCACTGGTCTCTTCTTGCTTCTCTACATCTCTGTCTTCCTAAACGCAAGAATAAGAAGACAATCAAAAATTAAATTGTGACCGAGTTTTATCCCATATTTATAAATTCACAACTACACAGGAATATCATTGTAGAAGGTGCACAGATTCAGGAGATAACTGAGCCTCGTGAGCTACAATGCTGGGCTGCTCTGCTGAGACTCCACTCACTCATTCTACCCAAACACGTCCAAAAACATATTTGGAGGTAACAACTTTTTCCAGTTTAGGCATCGAAAATGCAGATCTGGTACTAGCCCCTTTAAATGGGAATATAGATTTGGCATCCCAACCAGGAGCAGCAGTAAAATTCTTTACCAGCAAGGACACTCTGCACATCCTATTCATGTCCGATCTCAATGATTTTGGCCACTAGAGGGGTCTTTGATTGTAAGAAATTGATTTGGTGCAACATTTCTATCATCATAGGAAAACAATAGTCTTGTTTTGTTGGATTCCTCTTGTGTGAGTCATTTTCTGCAAAATAGTTGTAGTGACATGTGGAGCCGCATGCAGGGCAGTAAAACTATATTCCTATTACTAAATAGTTTTAGACACCGCATATAGCAAAGCAATTTGACATAGTTTGATACTGTTGATTTAGAGTTTGTGTTAAACTTGATGAAAAGAACACACTAGAGAAGATTTTGGTTGGGATCAAGTTTTATCCTGGCGTTTCTTTTACTAAAATTGCCCTATAGACTGCCAAACGTTGTAGCCAGGTGATTTAGATCAAATGTCACTCTTGTAATAAAATCCTTACTGACGTTTGTTGGGATTAAAACGTATATTTTGACTTGTGTATTGGTTCTCCCCACACAAGTGCATGTATAATGTCCTTTGACATGATTTTAGAGCGCCATCCCTACTTTCTTAATTTTATTAAAAAAGAAAGAAAAAGAAAAAGAAAAGAACAAGAGATAGATCAATAGGGTCATATTGGAGAACCAGTTGAATTGCTTAGTCACAGGTATGATTGTTTGATTTCAAAGTAGTTTGAATTATCTCGAGTACAACTATATATTTTCACTTACATCTTTACTGTCATATATAATGCATATATTGTGTGTATTAAAGAAATTAGTTTACCAATTGACCTCAATTTTGATATCTAAACTAATGAGTTTAAAATCCAATGTTTAGAATTTGAAAAAATCAACAAGCATGATGAATTATTTTGTGGATTAAAAGATTTCAGCTCTCAAATCTAAAAGAAAATAAAAAAGCAAATGCCATTGCCAGCAACTACATGCGGCGCTCTGCATTGAGAGGAAGTCAGACTCAGAATTGAATGGGAAGGGGCTTATATTTTGTAATTTTTAATAAAAAAATATTGGGTTATAAACTCATATTTTACATGGATTTTTATGACAGTAAAATTTAATTCAATCTAATCACATAATGTTACTATCGCTAAAATATGTGATAATATTGTCCAGTTCAGTCACTATAGTCCTATCAATATATTATTAAGTCAAACACAATTTCCGCTGCATCAAATATTATGGACTGACCACTTCCACCCCATAATACATCCACATAAAATTGTGAGCTCTATGCTTTCAGCAAGATTCCAACTTCCAAACATTCAAATAAAAAATTGAACTCTCGCAACATATTGTCGGTGATCTAACTTTGAGTTTGTTAGCAAATAAAGAGAATGGTAATATGAACAAAAATGAAGGCAATTAGTGGTTGATTGAGACAAACAATTGAAGCAAGAAATGATTCAAAACAATATAACAATTTTCTTGTTGCAATAATGCACAAAGGCCCATCCCATATTGGCATGTGAGGTGTTGGGATGTAGGTGGTGTTTGGCTTCCCATAAATTCCTGTTTGTTTTTCGCTAATATGTGAATGTGGAGGAATTTCCATCCTATGCACCCACACCCATTCCCCCTCCTACTCCCACTCCACTCCTTCAGATATTCTTTTGTGATCTTCTGCATTAACAGTAGGGACTGCATGCAAATGATATATCATTCTTATTCGTATCACAATTTCTAGTATATGGTAATTATTATTATTTTTTAGGTGATGTATATTTCGTTTGATACGAAGAAAGTCCATATAATTATTTAAATGGATAAGAAGAAAATACCGTTGTTTAGTTAGTTATAGATATGTTTTGTTTAAAATATCGCTTTAAAACTACAAATTTTAGAAAACGTTCATGTCACTTCTAATAAACTTTGTTATCATACGATTTCTCAGGATAGCCTTATTCCGATAATTCTCTAATTATATTTTTATATCAGTTTAGCGATTGAGGGACCAAAATATTATAAATTAGTCTCACAATTTCGATATTATTTCATGACTCTTCATAATATCCATACGTGTAGAAGAATGCTTGACTAATTTGAATTAAATTAATCATAATTTTGAAATATTGATAGATGTCGTAGTAAAGAATCAATTATATTATAAAATTTGTATCAATCAATCAAATTTAAATAAAATCTTTACAAGACAAACATGATAGCTTTAGTGAAACATAAGATAGTAGAGTGAAAGACATTTGGCATCAATTAGTTGTGATGATTTGCCCACTTTGCTTGGTAATCATTAATTTCAAACCAATAAATCATGAGAGATCCATCACACCACCAAATTTCCAGTCCCATGCCAGCCACCCTTACAACATGTTTTCAAGACATGAAGGAAGCAACGTCAAAATACGTCCCGTAGGTAAGAATGGATGATTTTCAATTAAATAATTATGTGATGAGTTCTCTTCATGAAAATTATATTGATGAATAATTTATAAATGTTATTACAATCAGTTTTCTAACATGTTATGACTGACTGAATTTAAAATTATCAAAATCTTTATGTAATAAGGCAATGTCAAAATACATTCAAATTTGGCTTTGCTCACAAGTCACACAAAGTAAACACACACACCATCACTCTGTGGACCCTTTCAGTTTCTCAATCAATCATCACCCAACAGCATTTTAAACCAAATGGGTCCACCCCATACCAATAATACCATCTTCATCATCCATTCCCTCCAAAAATCACATCATGCTGAGGACGCACGTTATTTCCCCTGCACCAGCACCGCACCCAATAACTACCACCCCCATACAAAACTTTGCGTTCTCTTTCCCTAAAGTGAAAACAGTTCAGTCGGTACTTATGCGTTTTCTCCCAAGTTCAATAGTACATACACAATGAATTCAGACAAACCCCACATTTCATAGATTACATCAAATTCAAACAAAACAAAAGACTTGTCTGCTCTCTCTCTCTCTCTCTCTTCTTACCCTATCTCTCTTTTTTCTGCTTAAACCCCTTTTTCATTTTTCCTTCTCTCTGCCGATAAATGAAAGATATCTCCTCGAATCCCAATGGCGTGAAAGGGTTTAAGCTGCTGGTGAGTACCAAAAACACTTCCATTTTCATGCATTTTTTTCCATTTCCCAGTTTCAAGTTTTCACTTTTAGTCGAAATACAAGTTGTAGTTTTTGTTGGCACTTTGCATTCTTGTTTGGTGCATGCATTTATTCTTGTGCTCTGTTTGGTTGTTGGAGAATGGAGGGAAATGGGTTTTCCAGAATAGACATTCCTGCCCATTTCTCTGAGCTTTCTGATTTTTTCTTTCTTTTTTTTTTTTTTTAAATTATCCTTCTAAGGTTTTCTTGATATTGGACAGAAACCCCCAAAAATTATTGGCGTTTTTTTTTTTGTTCCCCTCCTTACATTTTTGTCGGCGACGTCTTCGTATTCGTATAGGTTTTTAGGGCAAATGTTTGTTTGGAAGAAGTAGCAGCTGTTTGTGATGTAACGTATGGAAACGATGTCGTGCGATGGCGAAAGGGGGGATAAAAAACCACCACTTTTTCACTAATGAAAAAGAAAATAAAAGTAAAAACGCGTATCCTTTTGTTCTTTTATGCTCCTTTTTTTCTTCCTAACAACTGATTTTTTTTTTTACCTTTTTATTTATCTATACTATTTATTAGGGGAGGACCTACAATAACTACCATAAAATAGCCTTAATTATACTTAATTTTTTCATTAATTAATTTAATTAATATTTTTAAAAAAAAATATACATGTTTAAAGTTAAATTTATATAATTAGTTTTGATAGTTATTCATTTTATCTTCTTTTTCCTCATTCAATTAAATAAATATAATAAAAGTTTAAATTATGCAGAGGCATCCAATGCTTCAATCTTAGTACCATTTATCAAGGCACGTTTAGAGGAACAGATTTTGGTTGTCAAATGTGAATTGACTAAAGTAATTATAATATTCTGTTTCTTCCTATCTCTTTTATTAATTAATTCTATTAATAATTTTCTATTCATGCACATTTTAAAGTTAATTCATTTTATCTTATGTAATCGAATATTTATTTTATCTTCCTTAACTTTCATTTAATTAAATAAAGATAATAAAAGTTTATATACATGCACAACTAATGTGATTCAATGACTAGTTTTTATTAAAATTCCAAGAAACGGGGAAAACGAAAAGATCTTTTGTATTTAATAATTAATAATAATACAACAACAAATAATTTTTCAAAATACACTTACCTTTTTGGCTCAGAGTGTGAACCAATCACATAACAAGTGTAAATATTGATTGGGCTTGGTGCGTCAAATTTGATGTGGACTAGAATTTTTCATGTCCTACATTTCTGCAATAACCTTAAATTTTAAAAATTCATGCATGCATTGTCTTGTTGGATTCTTGATTGGAACAAATATATCAGATTTGTTGTGTGTCTTGACTCTTAAATTGCAAGTTCTAACACTGAATAAGTGGAGTGTGTGTGTGTGTTGGTTGTCAGAATATGGGTGAGATTGAGCCTTACAATTGTTGGGACGGGGTTGTTGATGGAGCTGCTGGAGATGAAGAGTTTGACAACATACTCAGTATTTTGGATTTCCCGATGGACAGTTTGGAGGGGGATGGATTCGTTGGAGACTGGGATGTTACCAAGTCGCAGTATCTCGGGCCTATTCCGTCTGATGTGCTAATGGGGCCACCCGCGACTGCTCTAAGCAAAATCGACACTGCACCTCCAGTTTTAGTACCTGTGCCAGCTGCTCACGTGAGTTCTTATTATTTAATTTATATTATTTTTATTTTTATTTGAAATAAGATGCGCACGTTTGTTAGTGAAATGGAGGTGAGATGATTTTTATTTTCTTTAATGCAAGTAAAATAGAATTTACAAATTTAATTGATTTTTTGCTTATGTTTTATTCTTTTACTGATCCAACTTTTCTTTTAGTGTTGAATGGTGACTACATAATTAAGTGTATTTTAGAAATTATTTTAAAATACATATTTGATACTTTCAATAATATATTATGTAGGAATTTTTTGGTTTTCACAAAAAAGTTAAGGAATATAAATATATGTCAAAATTATGTTTAGAGAATTTGGCTTTTCATGCATAATTTTTTGTTCAATTCCACATAATCCTAAAATAATTTCTCATTGACATATATATTTCATTATTTATTACAATTTTTTTTTTTACATATGGAATACACATCTATAAGTTATGGGCGCAACATATTTAATTGGAGATGAATGACATTTGTCTTACTACACCATTTAAATGGATAAGATCGATATAATCTCGAGGGAAAAAAAGTATTAGTGTCTTTAATTTTTGAGTTTACAAATATATACGGTTTCTGTTTAGGAACTCATTGGAGTTTACATATATAGACGGTTGCTATAGAAGGTTATAGGTCGGAGCCTTATAAAGGATGACGACGATACCTTGGAACATGTGGTGCGTACTTTTCCATTGATATCTTAAAAGCCGTTTTACACCAAGATTGATATTTATCATCTGTTTCAGGTGTTGAAAAGAATAAGAGGTAGCAGCTCGTCTATAACCAATTAATCAATAGCGACAAAAGATCTTACTTTATCCAAAAATTTTGTGGAGTCATTCTATAGAAGCTGTCAATGAATTCCGAACTCCATAGAAATTTTTTGACGTTTTTCAGGCCAAGTGTAGGACAAGAATGTTGATGAAATCACTGATGAGCTTTAATGAATAATAGAAAATCTGATAGACATCCTCATATACAAAGTAAATAAACAAGAGTGGCAATCAATGTTGTGGAACCTCTACATATATTTAAATTAAATATATCAACTTTTTGAGCACTTTAATGTAAAAATTCGAGTTGCGTTGCTGTTATTTTTCTTTGATAACGCATCAAGAAAGCATGAAACCATGTGTCTACGGTGCTTTTGTTGCATTTCATACTTATTATTGCCATGTATGCGTATCTTTTCCTTCCGTTTCATGCCATCCACAATCATACACATACCCATACTGCATGATACGGAAACATAGGTTGTAAATGGAAAACGGAAGCCATCAAGTGATATGTGAGTGCGGATTGTTGGTGAAACACTTGTTATACGTGGTAGGTGCTTGAGATCTTAATTTTTGCATTTTGCCCTTTAAATTTTCTATATATTTCATCACCCTCGCGAGCAAATATAGGTGGATCAAGGGCTTTTCTTTTTCATATAAGACTATGACTTTGTCGGAGATATCAATTAAAGCAATTCTGAATTATTGAGCAATATAAAGTATGAAAAAGCCCTCATAGTTATTGAGTCAAAAGAAAGTAAAACAAAGCCCTTTCTTGAAGTTTGAATGTCCTCGAGCGATTCAAACTGTATACATATTATTACATCAATTTAAGGTCGGAGTACTTCTTCCTTTTTTAACCTGTCTTTAAATTTATCTTTTTTCTGACAATATGTGTCAAAATAAACTTCAGGATTAGGTATTACTTTGGCTGTCTAATTGCATACAATGTACTACTTGTTTTTGTCTGTAATTTGTTTTATTCCAAGAATACGTTTCAAGTTAGGAAGTGTTTGTTGCCTCTAATTATTTGCTAAATATTTGGTGTCACCCTTATTTTCACCTTAATTGGTCTAAATTTTGGCTTTTGTTGTTGATTGGCTCCTTTTTCTTCATTGCCAAATGATCCTTAAAGATTGACGGAACTCCTGAGCCGAAGCAGTTGCCCTACCAACTTGAAGATACTTCCGGCCTGTCTATTCACCGACAAAACAAATTCTCTGAGGTCCAAGAGCAAGGTGTATTCCGGACACGAAGCCCCATTTCCGTTCTTGAAAATAGCGGCCCTTTGGCCGGGAAGAGCCCACTTATTAAAACACATACTGGTAAGCGAACCAGATCCAAACGAGCAAGACCTTCAGGCGTAAGTCCGTGGCTTTTGATGTCACCACCACTTGCCCCACCGTCTGCCTCCAGAAAGACTCATGACACCAGGAAAACTAAAGAGTGGAGAAGGAAATCGTCATCTTTTCGGTCATCACTCGTTGTGGAAACCATGCAAGACTCATCACACACCACAAAAAATCAACTTCCAGCGTCTGATCATGTTGAACCGCAAAATGCTGCTCCGCAGCGTCCAGCAATTGTTAAAAAATGCACTCACTGTGAAGTTACAAAAACGCCGCAGTGGAGGGAGGGTCCATTGGGGCCAAAGACTCTATGCAATGCTTGTGGAGTCCGGTACCGATCTGGACGTCTGTTCCCAGAATACAGACCAGCTGCGAGCCCCACATTTGTTCCGTCTCTGCACTCGAACTCGCACAAGAAGGTCGTCGAGATGAGATCAAAAGCTAAACAGCAGGTGAATAACGAGGAACGCCCGGTTTCGCCCCAGATGGAATTCATTCCCATGAGTAGCCATTTATTTGATCCTGTATGCTGAAAGCAGGTGATGTCTCTTTTTAGTTAGGATTAAAACCAATTTTAGTTCTAGTGATGTTGTTTAAGGTGGTGTTGGGGTTGGGTTTTCTTGGTGAAATGTAGTTAGAATCTTGTACAAAAGTTGAGGTGAGTTGTAGGTTTTAGGATAATTGTCGGAAAATGAAGCCAAGGAGCTGATGCGTCCGCTAGATTAGTGTCATGACTCATGAGAAGCTGGGGAACTAGGTGCAACAATTGCAGTCTTGTTATGTTGAATTAAGAAATATTTAATCATATTTTCTTTCTTTAGTTTGTTTCGTTCACATATTTTTTTACATAGTGGTAATAATGCTTAGCACTCTATTAACTTCTGTGAGAATTTATTCATCGAACTGATCTGACTATACCTTTCATGTGTGTTTGTGCCCGTATGTATTGATTCGATTAATAAAATAAATTTGTCAATGAGGTTTAGCTCAATTGGCGAAGTTGAGGCCCCATGATCTTAGAAGTCATGGATTTCAAACCTTGCTAGGTGCGTAGGATGTTGTCTACTGTATAGCAGGAGTTGGTTTACTGCATAAAAATCCATCACTCTTAACTCAAAAGAAATAAACTCACACAAAATAAAATTAAAAAAATACCTATTATGTGAAATTTGAACTCAAAACTTCAAATTTGTCAATGGACTTTCAACCTTAACCAATAGATGAATCAGTTTGAGTCGGACTTGAAATATTATTGAAGAGAAAATACGCGTTGTGAGCTCAAATGAGTCTTCACAAATTGATTTTGAGTTTCATCCACTCTTTTACATATAAATTTTCTGAGTTTTTCATTAATTAATATTTAGTCAAGAACTCTTTATTATTATTATTATTATTATTATTATTATTATTATTTTAGAGCACGTTATTTGTGCTTGTATTAATATAAATTAGCCCAATTTATTAGGGAATGGTAGGGGGCATGGTCATAGGGCTGGACACTTGATGAGTTCATATACCAGAATCAATTGAATATATGTAGCAGTACATATATAATTATAGAATTTGGACCATGCCCCAAAATATAAATAAATATTCACTAAGCTGTCTATAGGCCTGTACTTTGATGCCTTCATGCCTAATTTTCTCCAACCATGGAACATAAATTGTTCTATTTTTTTTTCCTTTAATTTATTTTATACAAAATACTGTAGAGAAAAAAAATAAAATTGAAACCGTCTGGGTTGAAAGTTAAAAGTTATGAGACATTTGAGTTTCCAACAACAAGACAAAAATGTTGTATATTTGTCGCACCAAATATAATATAATTGTCATGTAATTAGTTTGATTTCATAGGACTTGATTTAGTTAAGAATTTTTTCAAATCTCTAAAACCCTTTGAGCTCAATAAGATTCCATTCTTGATTTTTGTGATTCAAGAATAAATCTAATCAATTGTAGAACCTATAATGCGATGACATGACATGATTCGTATTATATGTTCAGTATTTTTACGTCCATTCCTCATGCATAATACTGAATAACTAAACTCAAATTCTGAATTAAGTCATAAGTATGAATAATGTGATTTATACAATTAAAAAAAATCAAATTACAATAACAAAAAAAAAAAATAGAAAATAGAACATAACATCAATTGAGGGGCGTTGTGTAATCGAAATATCTTTTATTTATTTATTATGTGTCAAAATTGATTTTAGTTTCCTTTCCAATCAAATATAACCTCGCAATTAATAATCTTTGCAACGGTCGATGTCGTCGTAATTTATTCTTACGGATGTGTTAACTCTCCTAATATATATTTTGTATGTCTGAAAATTTATTATGTACTTGTTGTAATTAATTGACAGACATTTTGCAAGAAAACAAGGTCCATAGCCTAGTGAAAAACTATAGCCCTTGATTTTTTACTATTAATTATGACGTCATTAATTGAGTTTCGATTGTAGCCACGTTTTATTTTACATAATTCCATGCACATCTCAAAATCAACATTAAAACTAACTAATTAACATTAATTCATATGTCCCCCTTTATTATTATTATTCTCCTCAAAGTCAATAAGAGTATAGTAATAAAATTTTAAATAAATAAGAAGGGGCACGTGCCTCATTTAATGCATTTGGCCCTTTGGTTCTTTCAATCACGTGAGGTCTTGTATTAATTGGAGGAAATAATATTTTTTATCCCATGAATTAAGTCTGCTTCAATATTTGTTCCATTCATTATGGAATTGACATTTTTTATTCCGTAATTTAAAAAATAAGTATATTTCGTTCTCGTCCATTTTTTTGGATACCATTTAACGGTGTTGAGCTCGTTGCCATTAAATACTTTCGGCTGAAGGGAAAATTGAGATATTTTTCAACTTGAGACTACTTTTTAAATGAAATATAATTATTTTTGAAGGAGAAAAAAATAATAGTAATCTTAATTTACTTTTTTTTTTTTTTTTCCTAATAAGTTTGAGAAGAGAAGTAGATAATGGGTAAAACTCTGCTGGAGTACGTAGTAATGTGGAATCAGAAAATTATATGTTATATTTCAAGGTTTTAGAGTCCTATGCATATCCATATTGGTATTTTTAATTTGGATAGTATTTTAGGTTATGCTTTAATTGATTGATTTGAAGTTACGAAGTTTAAGTTTTTAATAATATGTTGTTTGGATAATTTTTAATAATATGTGTATATTATTAGCTGAATTTTAATTATTCTTTTTTTTTTTTTTGGGGGGGGGGGGGGGTTGTGCTGCAGTAGTTGGGGAACGTTGGGGGTGGCATAAATGTCGGATTGACAGTGCATTTCGCATGTCCTCTTGCAATGCAAGTTGGGATGATGGTGAAATACCGAAATTAACCTCAGTGCCAAGTTATGGCTAATGGTCCCTCACAGCAGTGTTATGTCCTTCATCAACATTACTAAGCATGCACCAGCAGTAGCATATGATGATCATGCATGCACCCCCACCCCACCCCCCTCTCCTCTACTTCCACTTAATTATTTTCATGACACCCCCAATAATATTATGACAATATTGTGAGCTCAAAATAGTTAGCAAAACTCAGTATATAAATAAAAGTAATTTGTCTGCCTTCTCAAAGTACTTTCACTTCTTGATCCATCTACGTGCACGTAATTTATCCTAATATTATATGCACTTGTTTAACCAATTTAAATTTAATTTGAATTTTAAATCATTTATAATTACTTTTTTCCGATCGTTATAACTTATTTAGATTAATCCTGATATCTAAGTCATTTAGTGACAAGTATCTGTGCAGGTCCTCTAAATTCAAATTTGTCTAATTTCACCACTGAAAGAGAGTGCAAATGTC
The DNA here is from genome assembly GCA_034509725.1 of Sesamum angolense. Taxonomy (NCBI): domain Eukaryota; kingdom Viridiplantae; phylum Streptophyta; class Magnoliopsida; order Lamiales; family Pedaliaceae; genus Sesamum; species Sesamum angolense. Next base: position 15,146,532 of record JACGWL010000002.1, read on the forward strand.
AAGGTGTGCATTTCTATGTATGTACAACAATTGACCAAGAGCATGTCCTAAATCACTATAAATACATGAGTAGCAATCTATTATTTCTCAGCCAACAACCTTAAATTATTTTACATAGAAGAAAGTGGAGGTTTTTCATAGTCAAGTTCTAATCCAACATAGAGCACATACTTAGTTCTTGACTTCAACATTCTTCCATATCCACCTACTCTTGGAAAACTATTGATACTTTACATGTGTAAGAAAAGATTTTGGCTCTATATCTACAACCATATAATATTCCATCACCCCAAGGGTCTATTATTTTCTTCCAAGGACCACCTAAGGTAAGGACAAGTCCTAGGCTGCCTTTTGGGCCCATCCCTACATAATTTGGTTTTCAAGTACTTTTGGCAATTGCTCTAGCGATAAGTCTTTGTGTCTATACGTGGCATGCTCCTTCAGTTGATAAGGACAAATCACTTTCTATTTTTTTGTCGATTATATGGTTTGCATCAGTGCAGGAAGTTTGCAAATTTTTGCTTCTATTTGTGATAGTGATTAGAGTCGGAATCATTCAATACTTTTATTATCAAAATTATTAGTCTATCAAAAGCCGTGTGTGTTCAATTTTCATATCAATTTTATAATTTTAAGGGCATCTTTAAGTTATAATGATAATTGGGTTGAAGCTACTAGAATTAATTATATGACAAGTGTAATGCATTACTGTGTGATTGTGTATAATTTAATAAAAATGATTAATTATATAACAAATATAATATATTTACTTTATGATTGATATGATTCGATCAAATTTATTTAGAATAAGAATTTTTTGGGAAGAAAAAGAAAAGAGGCTAAGAGACATTATTAAGAACAAGATTAGGTTGTGGGTACAGAAGAGGCACCACTCGCAGTGTCTGTCACATTTAATGTTGGTTTGAAAGGACATGTTGGCAATTTGTGTGGTATGTCTGTGTCAATGTTCTTCCTCTCCTCCTCCCACCTACCACTTTCAAATTCTTTGCATTGTGGTTTCCCAAATATGGTTTAAATTGTATGGTGAAGGGTTATTTTATTTTATTTTTTCTATTCTTTTTGCACTCTATGTGTGTGTTTGTGTGTGTGTGGCATTATCAATAATAATGACCACCTTGGCCATCTACCTAGCTAGTTCAACTCATGCTATGTTTGATACAACAATTTCAACTAGAAATAGACATATACATATATGTGTGTCCTAGGTGAACACTACTTTAATTGAAATATAATACATTTAAGGTAACGCAGCCTTGAATTCTCTATTTTAAATTTGTATTTTATTGAATATAGATATACACAACACATTAAATTTATGTCATCTGCATGTTTAAAGATTTTTAAACATAATGTGCGTAAAGATACACAACGAACAGTTCAGCTTTTTTATTTTGAATTTGTGTTTTATTGAATATTTCTCCTACATATATACATCAATTTTATAAAATTTACATCATCTGCATATTTAAGTATGTTTACATCTGGTGTGGTAAACACATAAAAAGACATAACGAGTAGTAATTCTAATAAAAGTTTGGGCTAATAATTTTAATTAAGAGTTTTTGTTTGAAAAGAAAAGAAAAAAAAAATTGTCAACAAACCAATGAATTTTGCAACAACTTAAAGCAAGGACAAAATGAAGATTCAAGTAATATGAATCATTAGTTGAGGAAATATGTGTAAAAGTTCATTTTTAGCTTTGTAGCTAACATCCATCTCTTACCTAAGTTGTCATGAAGGTGATTTTTTGATGTATTTGTCATTGTTCACAATTTAAAATTGACCTATTTTTTTTTAAATATTATTTCAAGTGCTTTCATCCCACATTAAACATAATTATTATGTTCAAAAAATGAACAAAAGAGTTAAACCCACCCTTTTAAAAAGTGTGATTGATAAGAATCCGGCTTACAATCCAACTATTTACCACTGTACACCAATTTTGGAGTTTAGAATATGATTGTTTATCTGGTAAATTCAACTTAGGAAAATCAATATCCTATGTATTTTATTTAAATCTTGTTCAACCCATCTTTCAACTTATATGAAAACACGTCTATGCACAATAAAGAAAGAACAAATAAATTATTATTATTAACACTTTAATATTATATGTACAAACACGTTTAATTTTAATCATTATTTCACTCCCACACGCTTCTATATATTCCAATTATTATTTTTTTAAATATTTTTAGTATTATCAAGAAATGATTTGTAAGTCGTTAGTTAATAAAAAACTCTAATATGGGCAAGAACTTATTTAGGAGAATGTTGTCAATCCTTTTCGGTTAAAATGATCTAAACATACTGGAACAAATTCCAAGTACGGGGATTAATGTACTTCAAAGTATTCGTGTAAAATTTCACTATTAAATACGAATTACATTTACAATTATAACTATTAACCTCAAAGAACGTACTTACACTTTTGCAAAAACAATGAATATTTCTGTACTCCAAAAATATGAACGTAATTTACCCAATAATAAACTAGGTAGTTTTTGTATAAAAAATAACTAGCAAAAAGGACGGTCCACTCTTCAAGGAAACACGAGTTTTTAGCCATTCCTCCCGAAAAATGCCTTTGAGAACTAAAGTCGCGTTTCCCTTTTAAGACCGTGCCAAGAGAAAAAGATCACATTGACTTTGAAATTAAAATTTCCATGTTAATTCATCACTTTCAATGCTAATGTCCATAAAGTCCAAAGTTCCCATTCCTTGCCCGTGTCCAAAATTTCCCATTCCAAACATAAACAACAATGTTAACTAGCTACAAAAGACATTGCACATGTGTGTATATTTTTATTTTTTGTTATATTTATTTAAAGGTTAATTATACTTAAACTCTTTTTAAAAATATTAAATATATTTTCTCAAAACAAAATTTAAAATTACACTTACATCCCTTTTGAAAATTTACTATTTATAACTGACCTCATTTTATTAGTGTTTGAATTAAAAATATTGACGTTCGCAAAAAAATTACATAAATTTTTAATTTTAATCCTCATTTAATATTTTTATGCAATAATTATATACTTACACCCATAATATTTGCTTCCGTTCCGTCTAATAAATTCGATGAGTTTTGACTAACATGGAGACTTATTTGTTAGACGGAAGCAAACCTCAAGAGTGTTAAATGTCATTTTTTAAACTACAAGAGGTTTAACTATAATTACACCTAATCTCAGGGAAAAGAAGTGTAATTATCTCATTAAAAATGCTGCCAAAAATTAACACCATCCAATTTTGTGATTTGGCCGTTAATGACAGGAAACTTCTTTATACATTTTATGCTTTAATAAAATATTTTGCGATTGAATAATTCAGGAATGATGAATATATTTAACCCTTTAAAATGTGTATATAAGCACTAAGTACTACTATACATAATAGATAAAAATATAACTTTTAATTGTTACAATGGTGTGTGTTTATGCTATAAGTGAAGACCTCATAATATTATTACTCTTTGGTAAATAAGCTAAAAAATATAGTCAACTCAGAGTTGTCTCCTCTTAATTGATTTTGGAGTCCTAACTCTATACTAATAATATCCATAATAAATATTCATCAACTTTAAGAATTAGACTAATACTATATTAACCGTCCGTACTTTTAATATATTATTATTATTTATCTATCTCTGATCCACCCTGGATTTGGACCTGGTTAGAATTTTTAAATTATTAAATATATATTTTTTAAATAATATTCTTTTAACTTTATAAATAAGAGATAAAAATATTATTGAAATATTAATTTCTTTTAAAAAAATCATATTTGCATATTCCTCCGATTCATTACCATCCGTAATTTTTCATACTTCAACTTATTTCTATAAATTATTTGGATTTATTTGTTTAAATCTCATATTTATAATATCATATAATTACACGAAAATCAACATAATAAATGAGAACAATATTGTACATATGAAAGAAAAAGTGTTTCAAATATTTTAATTGAGAATACAAAATTTCTCAGTTACTTTTATAATTTTATTATTATAGAATTGGTCATATTTTAATTATTGAGAATACAAGAATGTAAAATATTATGGAAGCCGAAAATTACAAATGAGGCACAAAAAAATTAAATTTTAAATTATTATTTATATTTCAAATTAGATCCCTAATATTTTCAAAATATCATAAAAGTATCCAACCGTATTGAAAACATACTGATACTCCTTTAACCATATTCGAGACATATTGAATGTACCTCCAATATACGGTATTAACTTTGGTATGTTCTTTCTATTTCGAGATAGTTTTGTAGTCGTATGGTATACGGATATGATACCGTATTGGTACGTTTTATCCGAATCGTATCATATCCGGATCCGAAAAATATTGAATGTCAAAAAAGAAACATTAATTTTGACAGTGTCAGTAAAAAAGGGACGGAGCAGAGAAAAAACAGACACTCACTCACTCACACTCACCACTACGTATTTCTGTCCTTCATGAGCGTCAAGTTCACGCTCCTATTAATTTTTGCATTTGGAGCGTGAAATTATGATCCTGGGAGTATGTTTGCAATTAGAAAATATAATTTGTGGGTAAATATTTAATTTAGGCAGTAATGGAAATTGAAAGGTAAAAGATATTATAAAATGATGTTACATCAATATATGTACGATTGATGAGGGTAAAAGGGCAAGAAGTAAAAAAGAGAAGTGATAAAGCGGTAAAAGGTTGTGAGAAGTGAAGATAAGTGATTGTGAGAAGGCGGGCGTATAGTTGGGAGCGGCAGTAAAAACTAAAAGGCCGTGTCCCAAATATGTCGCCATATTATCTCATTTCCTCAACTGCCCCAAACCCCCCTATTTTTCTCAACCAATTACTCTCTTCCTCCTTTTTCTTTCATAATAATATAAACTATAATTATAATTATAATATAATTATTACTCCCTCCTCCTCCTCCTCCTCCTCCTCCTTTCCTCCTTCTTTTAATGTCTTAATTTTTTTATTTGTCCTAAATTATTTTTAGTTTTGAGCTTATTAAGTAATTTTAATTTTGATTCTTGATGCTATATTTATTTTTATAATATTTTTATTGAACATAAATATCGGACACGTACTTTATATGAAAATTAATACAAATTCAAATTATGCGTAAAGAATTGCTTGTAATATTTAATTTATTGAGTGACGTGATACAATATTTATTACAAGAAAGTAAAAAGAAAATTTAAAATCTTAACTTTATGGAAATTGCTAGATAATAGAATATTAAATTAAAATAGGTAATATAATTAATTAATGAAATTGTCCTTTTTTTAAATTAAAAAAAAAATAATCAGTACAAAAAAAACTAACACCATAAAACAATCAATGTCATAGGGAGATAGATAGAAACAACTCCCTAATCCTAAGACGGCGTCGTTTAGTATTGACTTGGACTTGGTAATGGAAATGAAAGCAGAGAGAGAGAGACCCCGACAGAATTAAAAGAGAAGTGTAATTTGGAGGCCTGCAAAAAAAAAAAACCAAAAACAGGGAGTTTAGAGCGAGAAAATCGCTAATGCGAAGAGCGTTTTCCCGTCAACTTTTCCGTAACTGAAACCCCGATCTTTCTGGCGATGTTTGGGTATTACTAGTACTACTAGTGGGAATCCTACTCCACCGGAGTTGAGTTCAGATTTTTGCTTTCTTCTTCTTTGTTTCAATCTCAGATTCGTAATTCATACATACATACATTGTGTGCGTCCATTCGTTCTACTCGCAGTCGCGGTGTGAAGAGGCTTTGCAGCTCAAGACTCGGAACGGTTTCTTCCCAACTTCTGCAGTTTCATGGTGAAAAACATTGAAATATTACATGTACTTGATTATGGATATGATGCTGGCAGTATTCTGACGGTTTTGATGTCCTTTTTTAGCTTTAGTGTTCAAGAGATGGTGAGTGGTGGCGGTTTCTTGCTGTGATTTTCGGTTTTAAGAGGTAATGCTGTAGATCTCTGCTTCCAGGTTGGTTGGTTTTTTTTTTTTTTTTTCTTTCTTTCTGTGTTTTGGATTAATTGAATGTCTGTTTTGCTCGATAGTTTTTGTGGGCTTCTGTGATTTATATGTTTTAACTGATTCGGTTTTTGCTTTGAGTTGAATCCGTTTCTAAATTGCGGCCCTTCCTTGATTACTGGCAGCGATTGTTGAACAAGGAGTGGAGTTTTTTCTGTTGTTTAGAGAGCAGACTTTACATATATATATATATAGAGAGAGAGAGAGAGAGAGAGGAGAAGAAGAAGAAGAAGAAGAAGAAGATATTGTGTTTGGCATATATATAAGGAGGAGGAAATATGAAGGAGGTGGTGGACAAGAGTTTGGATTCGGAGCTATGGCACGCGTGCGCCGGAGGCATGGTTCAAATGCCGCCGGTGAATTCCAAAGTATTCTATTTTCCCCAAGGCCATGCCGAGCATACTCTCACAAGTGTGGACTTTGGGACTTTGCCCAGAATTCCGCCTCTGATTCTCTGCAGGGTTGCTTCCGTTAAGTTCTTGGCCGACCCTGAAACGGATGAAGTCTACGCGAAGCTTGGGATGATTCCAGTTGGGAAGAACGAGCATGGTTTCGATGATGATGGAGTTTTGGGAAGTAGTAGATCTGAATCCAATGAGAAACCCACTTCTTTCGCCAAGACGCTGACCCAATCCGATGCCAACAATGGTGGAGGTTTCTCTGTCCCTAGGTACTGCGCTGAGACTATCTTCCCGCGTTTGGATTACACTGCCGATCCACCGGTGCAGAATGTGATTGCTAAAGATGTCCATGGTGAGACGTGGAAGTTTAGGCATATCTACAGAGGGACGCCGAGGAGGCATTTGTTAACCACTGGATGGAGTACTTTTGTGAATCAGAAGAAGCTCGTCGCCGGAGACTCAATTGTCTTCTTACGAGCGGAAAATGGAGATCTTTGTGTTGGCGTCCGGAGAGCGAAGAAGGGTGGCGGAATTGGTGCGAATGAGTCCTCGTCTGTGTGGAACTCCGGCTGTGCCAGTGGATTTTCGGCTTTTCTGGAGGATGAGAACAAGTTGATGCATCGAAGTTTTGGGAATGGGAATCTGAGGGACAGGGGAAGAGTGAGGCCTGAATCAGTCGTTGAGGCTGCTTTCTTGGCAGCCAATGGTCAGCCTTTTGAGGTGGTTTATTATCCACGTGCTAGCACACCGGAGTTCTGTGTGAAGGCATCGTCAGTAAGTGCCGCCATGAGGATCCAGTGGTGCGCTGGCATGAGGTTCAAGATGGCATTTGAAACCGAGGACTCATCCCGAATTAGCTGGTTTATGGGGACGATAGCCGCCGTTCAGGTTGCCGATCCCATTCGTTGGCATAATTCTCCATGGAGACTACTTCAGGTAATGCACTGCTGCTTATTACACTATGTGCAAAGTTGAAGACAAAGATTCTGTTACTTTTGTTGTAAGGACTGAATTCTGTTTCGGTTGTCCTGCTGGTTCATGACTAATTTGTTTCAATTTTCTCTTTTATGAAAACTGTTCTCTTATTTCTTTGGAATCCCATGGCTGCAGAAATTCATGGTCGGCCAGATGAGTTCGTATGTATAGTCAAAAGTGTTGAAATTAATAAGAAAATTAGCTCAAGAATAGTTATCAGAATCATGATTATGGAATCAACTGTTTTAATCTTTTTTATTTTTCTCATAGTCATCATTTTCCTCTTCAGTGAATAAGCATTTATACTTTGCTGTGAACTGACTTTAGCCAGGAAAAGGAGTTTGTGGCTGAGTCACTCATGTCGATCTTGCAATATTGGAATTTTATTTGGAGTTTTGGAAATGAATACCATCCCAATATTTGTGATGTTTTCTCCTTTCACCACTTTATTGCACAGGTGACATGGGATGAACCAGATCTGCTGCAAAATGTGAAATGTGTCAATCCGTGGCTCGTTGAAATGGTATCGAATATGCCAGTCCTCCATCTCTCACCCTTCTCACCTCCGAGGAAGAAGTTGCGTTTACCGCATCATCCAGACTTCCCACTTGACGGACAATTTCCAATGCCGTCGTTTTCAGGCAACCCCCTTGGCCCAAGCAGTCCCTTGTGTTGTCTATCTGACAGCATTACTGTAGGCATACAGGGAGCCAGGCATGCTCAAATTGGAGTCCCATTTTCGGATCTCCACTTTAGCAACAAACTTCAGATGGGACTGTTACCGGCCAGTTTCCTGCGGCTTGATCCTCATGCTAAAATTGTTGATGGTACGGGTAGGGGCAATATGGATGGTAATGAGAATATATCTTGTCTATTAAGCATGGGTAATTCCATTCAGAAATCGGAGAAAACGGATGGTGTGAAGACACCCCTATTCGTCCTCTTTGGTCAGCCAATACTCACTGAGCAACAGATGTCTGTTGATCAGTCCTTGGCATTAGGAAGGAGCTCCTCAGGTGGTACACCAAGCAAGATCGAGAGTTCCGCTCCTGCCCCTAAAAGTTTGTCCACCGCCCAGTTTTTCTGGAAACAAGGCCATCATGCTGCTGAACTCAGCGTGGATACTGGTCACTGCAAAGTATTCTTGGAGTCGGAAGATGTAGGTCGAACTCTTGATCTCTCTGCGCTTGGATCATATGAAGAGCTATACAAAAAGTTAGAACACATGTTTGGGATAGAAAGATTGGAGATGCTGAGCCATTTGTCCTATTGTGATTCTACTGGTGCTGTTAAACAAGCTGGAGAAGAACCATTCAGGTGAAGCTAATCATCCCGCTGCTTTTTACTTTGCATGTAGCGGCAAAGATCTAGATTGCACAATAGAAATGCTAATTTCCATTTTTTATATTGCATCATCACATTCTTGCTCACTTTCCATGCCTGCAGTGAGTTCATGAAGTCTGCTAAGAGATTGACAATTCTTATGAAACCGAGCAGCAACAATGCTGAACGGTAATTGTGATATAACTCATTCTCCCATTGATTTCTTTTTGTTTGAGCGAGTAACCTCGACTGGCTAAACATTTGTTGGAAGATGGATGACTTTAAATTTAAGTTGGGAGATTGTCAAACTGAAGGATCTCATAAATATGTATCTCAGGAAATTGATCACCGGTTTGCCCACTGCTGAACGTGGACTCAATTCATCAAAACAAGCAGGACCCATGAGCATATTTGCATAGCACGAGCTCTCAAGTCAATGCATGACGCCATTGACCAACCTCTGAGGAAACTGTGGTTCGTTCAGCTAGGTAGAACTTGTGTATGTGTGACCTATGAATAGATGTCCTTTTACATAATTCCGCAAACTTCTAGCACTAAGCAGTGTAGCTGAATGTATAGATCAGTGCATGCTCCCCCTTCTTCATGTTGATTAATGCCTAATGTATAGCCAAAAGAATGACGTTGTGAACTCTCGATTGTATCTTTTTGGATCGAGCGTTTTTTATGTTAGTTATCGTCTCTCTCTCAGTGCTTTTAATATAAAAATATAGAAAATTTTGTTATTGAAAATTTGCTTGGAAACGCAAGTATGGAGATAGGAAGGACGATCTCAAGTTCACATAATTCTTGATGTTGTTGGGTTTCAAGTTTTGGCATATTTGTTTTCGAGACGGTAGCTATTGCCGATGTCGCCTTATCCGATTTTTAAAATTCTAGAAATCCAAGTCAAATTTGTTTAAATTTGAAAAAATGTGGAGGATGAGAAACAATGAAATGAGGCAGCAGAAGCAGACGCAGGTGAGTTTGAAAGAGATGTTGAGGATGAAGGATCGTGTCTCACTCTCATGATAAAGTTAGAAAACCCGCATCCCCATTCATGTGTGTGTGGAAACTCCAAAAACCAACAAATTATTAATTCCCAACAAACAAAACATTGTTTGATTAGTCTCTCTCTCTCACACACCCCACCCGTGAAGTGGTGTTGTGTGTATGTCGGCAGTTTGACTACCAATCTCACAACTCCTCATTGTTTATTGTTAGTTACATCATCGCTCCCTAGTTACAAGATACAACACACCATCACATCTCTCTCTCTCTCTCTCTTCCTGCTTTTTGGTTTGTTTGACCAAGTCCTTCACTGACGCTTGCAATTTTGATCCCATTAATCAATCTTGGGTTTAGAACAAATGACTCTAATAATCAAATCATCTGAAAGCTTGCTTCTCCGACATATATATAATATTAATGATACAACTGAAGTAATTAATCAATAATGTCTTATTTGATTCTTGAGATGAGCAATAATCTGCTTCTGCTTGCCTCCGAGTAATGATCTTGGTTGGGTTGCGCAAAATCCGAATGGAAAAACACAAATATTATTAACGTTATAAACATTTCTGTCATGTCGTTTTGGGTTATATTAGCCACATCTAAATGCATATGACTGTGATGATGTAAAAAAGATGAAAAGTTTCCTAACTGGTGGAGCTACTTTTGTTGCGGTTTCATTATTAGTTACTTAGTGATTTGTATCACATCCTATGTGTGTGCAACTTTTATAAATATCATTTAATATTATTTGATAAAGTATATATAAAACAATAGATTAGTATTAAATTTACAAACAAAAATAGTGAGAAAAACAATGAATAAAATTATTACCAAAAAAAAAAGAATAACTATTCAAAAATTATGGGGGAGTGGGAAGTTAATAAATAAATAAATAAAATTAAATACTGAAATTAATTTAAAATATTAAAAATAAATAACGTACTAAAAATAAGTGAGAGATCAAAAGATTGCTCTCACTTTATATATAGTATAAATACTCACAAAAATATTGTTTTTCCTTTCTTGTGGTAGTGAAATTAGACATTCAAATGAAATAAAAAATTGCTGGATGGAATTACTTCATTCAAGTGAAGTGGAGATTGTTTGGTAAACCCAGACAGCTCCTACTACTACTCAATTTACTAGACAAGCCTCAATCAGCATCTCCCCTATGTCCCAAGTTTCAACCACACCTCGCCTCCTCCTCAACACAACAAACAACAACAGAGTTGCAGAAACAAAAAGTGAAACCCCCACTCACCCACACACAATGGCGGACTTCCTAAAGATGAGTTTTCAATCTTGAATAAAGACTCAACTAAGCCCAAAGAAATTGCTTCTACAGCCGTCTAACTAAGAGGCATGACCTAGAGCACATAAACCCTTTATCCTCAAGATCTAGTTTATCCATAATTAACACAACTCAGATTCCACAAAGCAGCAATAAAAATGCAGATTAAACTGAATTCACAAGAACACCACAAAACCGGGACATATAGTGCATTCATATAAAAAGTTTTTGTCTCAACAATTAGACGCGTAATACCTTCATGGTTTAGACAGTCTTTAAGTGTCATGTCCAACAGATGTTTGTCAAAACACACATGACAATTTCCAAGTTCGTCTCTCTCCTGCTACGTGTGTCTATCCTTGATCACCCAAGCTTTCTGCTATAAGATCCAACCTGCAGGCCAAAAAGGAATAGGGAAAAGCACAGATCAAATTTTAAGTTTTCATTAATAAAAACACGGTATCCCAAGTAACCTGGTATGGCAATTTTTTTATTACCTTAGCAAGGACATTGATCATAAAAAATAGTATCCAATTTTAAGGTTTTGGGGTGAACATGAGAGTTTATCTTTCTAATCTAATAAACTGGATAGCATTCTGTCAATTGAGTATTAAAATGGAGAAAAACCGAAAGGTGATCTATTTTCTTCCCAGGGTATTCAAACTACCATATCACAAGATAGGTAAATGAGAACCAATCAAACTATGTCAAGATGAAATAACCAGATACATAACTACTAAATGCACAAACAATAAGGGCATTGCAAGATAATCAAATATTACTTGACTATGAATCTATTTCCACATCCTACAACCAGATATAGTAAGGTATCAAGTGGACATAATATGGAATGCATTAATCTTTATGTCATACCTCTGATTATGAAGATTAATGAGCCTATACTGGTTTTTCCTTCACCAGAAGATTGCATAGTGAGACCATGTTATGTTTTCTCAAGTTTGAATGTCAAGAGTTCACAAAACCACTTTGTTAAAAGACATTATTTCATATATTCATTGAATACGACTTCTCAAAAATTTTAAATGTATCACACTCTGGTATAATTATCCTCAAAACACAGGAAAACATCGATTTGATTCACACCATAACATTCCAGAGAGGGGCAACATACTCTATGCCCAGATGCTAATAAATGTGAACATTCCATTGCTTACTGAACAAGGGGCAGCCAGAGTAAAAATTGCTAGAGAGTGCAAAATATGGAACTACAACCAATAATCCTAGCATAATGGCACCATGGACTTCACTGCTACTTTTCGGTGATTTCCCATTTATAAGGTCTAAACAACACAAATGAACTAAAAATGGTGTGTGAGTGCTGGTAGAATAGAGAGGACAACAGCCATTCCTCATTGAGAACTCAAGACATGGATTATATGATCTTCTTTCAATTAAGACAAGTTCAAAATATAATGGTTTACAGAACCTAATTCGAACAAATGTAGGTCAAGAATATCCTACACTCTAATGAGTGTTCATCGACAAAATTAACAGACCTGAGATATTCAGAGATTATTATGATCATCCGATCAGTAACAAGAACTCAGATGCCACGAATTCAATCACAAATTGAATTCCATCTAAATTCCAAACCCAAAAAGCATCAATGTTTCCCGAAATCCTAAGTACACAACAGTTATTTTCTCAGAGACGAAACCAATTTCAATAGAATCAAAAAATCAAAACTTAATACAACAGAGCTACCAAAACAAGAAAAACCTTCCAATCATGCAAAACCCAATTTCCCACACGATAACTTAAATCACACAATTCAAAAGAGACAGAAAAGAAAAGGGAAAAAAAAAGCACCAACAACAGAATCTACGGTCTCCCATAACAATCCATTCAAAACACAGAGAATTCAAGCAGAAGTTACCTGAGGTGGGGGAATGAACAAGAAGGAAACTAGTTGTAGTATAACTCGAGGCCCATGCCGTCATGGATCTCATAGTCCCTGAGGGTGATATGGTCCTTGTAGATGGTGTACCACTTCTGAATTCTGATCTTGTCGGCTAGGGTGCCAGTCTGGGCGGCCACGAGCTTCTTGAGGTCACCGATTGTGTCGTCCTCGTTGCACTTGACACGCACCTTCTTGCCCAGCCGATCATTCAGCACTATCTCGATCATTTCAGCTCGCCAGGCGCCACCAAATCCTAGCTATCAACGCAGAACTGAGGAGTTTTTGTGATCAGCTGGATTTTTTGAATGGAGATTCAGGAGAAACGAGGCGGCTAGAATTCCAATTCTCTCATGTCTGACTATCTACATTCACAAAATGTACGTAAATTACAGCAAATTTACTACCACATTCCATAAATTTTAATTATTTTAATTTTATTTTGGAATAATATTTATTTTAAAAAAAAAATGAAATTAATTAAAAATCGTCATACGTCTTCACGTATTAATGTATTTGTTATATCTTTACCGTTAAAAGAATAATTTAATTTGAAAGATTTATTTAACATGCAGTAAGTCAGTAATAAGTCAATAAAGGGTTGATATAAACTTTTTTTCTAATTTTTTGTAGTATCAGTTAAATTCGTGAATACTAACGGAGAGACTTTATTTTTGTAGGCAAAAGGGTTGTAATTTCTCAAACCACAGAAGGTCTACATGTAATTACACCAAACCTCGGGGGAGAGAAGTGTAATTATCCCTTTAAAATATGTACACATTAAAATATCAAATAAAAGGGGAAAATTGGACATTTGTCCACTTCAAAAAACCTCAAAAGCAGCAAAAAAACAAAAAACAAAAAAATGCACAAATCGCCCGTGTGGCTCACTCGCCATTAGTTTCTACCGAAGAGAGAGCATTATGATGTATTTTAGATAACACAAGGAATTTTTTACCTATAAATATAACATAGGGAGATTTTGCGCTATTTCCTAAAACACAGGAGGGTGTGATGCAATTTACCCAAAATTTAATTATATCAAAATTTATGAGAGTACGGTTTAATAATCCATATTTTAATTTAAATTGGAATCGTATTTAAGTAACCATGACTTACGGTATTAAATTATCTTCAACAATACACCAACTCCATTCAACTAAACTTTGTGAGTGCAGATTTCCGGGGCCTAGTTCATGGCTATACACAAAATCTTGACTGATTTTATGTTTATGAAACTGAAACGTGTTTTAGTCATAAAATTTGGAATGTCCAACACAGAAAAAAATATGTAACATAAAGACTAGAGTTAATAAATAAAAACAATAACAAGTGATTGTGCCCATACACAAACCACTATGGCACTTGACCATAATCTAAAGACTTGCATCTCTCTCGCTCATCCTATGAAATTTCGCTTGTTCGACCAACAACATTACCAGATGAGATCAAAATAGTTAGCGCTTCAAATAATCAAAATCAACTACAATCACATATAGCATGGCTTTAAGTGCCAACAGCACAACAATTTTGGCAACTCAGACCATATAAAATTCCCGAATGGAGACCTATGCATAGATTCCAGTCTCACCTGGATAACAACCCCCAATAAGACATCACGGGAGTTCCAGATGACAAGAGAGCGACTGGAGTTCCTGTATACACCTGGGAAACTGTAAGAAACTCAAAAGTTATATTAAAATGAAAAAAACGTTCACAATTGTAACAATGAACTTAAAAAAAAGGTTGAATTAATCTGGCAATGAGTACAAACTAGGGATGGTGCTCATGCACAAGGTCATGAACACATCATCACTTGGCGAAAAATTCTAAGTTCACATTTCATGTTACACATGTTACATGAGGATGAATAGTGTTTTCTTCGGCGAGTAAGGAAGAAATAAACAAGAATACTATGGAGGAGGGAAGAATCCCCTGAACCTTTAAACAAAACTGAGACAACCCTAGCAACCAAGTGTGGCAATAAATAACTGGCGACAACAACTACGTAGCCTATCAATATGATCCCAATTGAAACAAAAATATACTGTACATATGTCCCCTGTAACAGGAATGGGACCCAAAGATTGTGGCTACAGGTTTGACATTGAGATTAAGTGATTAAGTAATTACTCCAACACTGCAACCTCCTGATCGACTCTCCAGTAGTTAGCGTCATTGAATTCCCTCATCCCAGCACCACCATCATCTGAATCCTCCTTTTCTGGTTTCTTTGGAGTGATATTCCTTTTCAGTGGCCCAGCTTCCCCAACTATTCCTTCCTTGAGAGCCTGTTCCATTGCCTTCTCTGTACCCTCTAATTCCACACCCACAAATTCCACATCCTCTTCGAACAAAGAAGGCACAGCAACACTTTTCTGACTCGAATCAGATTTAGCAGAACCATCAGAGGACTCTGTAGAAATGATTTCCCCATTTGTTACGGGGTCTCCACTTGAAGTGGGACTAATGGGGGCAGGGCTGGGCGCTACTGAATGCACAAGATTGTCAGTGATGTTGCTTTGGTCATCAAATGGATTAACACTAGATCCACCAACTTGAAAACCTGACCCCTCCCCCCATGCTACCCATTCAGGTATTGGCCTGTCTTCAAATGGATCATCATTGTCTGGTGTCTCGAAACGGAAGAAACCTAAGTCATTAGAGGCAGCAGTCTTCTCATTCTGGGAAGTTAAGTCTTCATCATTCCTAGAGTTGTTCAGATTGAGTCCATCCAGGACATTAGCCTCAAAACTGGATGAACCATTAGTAGAAGTTCTACTTTCAGTCATTTCCTCATCCTCTCCTACCACAACCTCATCATCACTACTGCTGTTACCACTGTTAGATATTCCATTCAAGTTAATATCTTCCATCATGTCAGAAGATGAGGTGTTCACGGGTGCATCACCAGCATTTCTGTCATCTTGGAAAGCAAACCAGTTGGAATTTGTGAATAAACTGCTGCAATGAAAAAACAAAAAGTGTCATACAATAACCAAATTGGCCTCCTGAAAGGACTCTGCTCACAGGTCACAAAATTTCAATCTGTTTCGTCCCTTTATATTCTGACATAATTTCTCCATCCCCTGTTCTTCACAAGTTACAAGTATTTATTTGTTGGAGGTGGTGGAGCTTGCAATGGTTTAAGATAGAAGGATTATTGCACCCATATGTGAAAGAAAATTGCTAAACTATTTCTCAGTTGGAACACCAAAAAGTACAGAACCCAGAAGTTACGCTGCCCCATAATTCCAGCTCAAACTATCAAGAGAAATGCAAGAAACTCACCTCCCTTGGTCATCACCCAACCTTAGGGATGAAATTACAACTTCAGCAGATTCATCATCAAAGTAGACATCCTACAATTCATCAAATTCAAATGTCAAACACTGGAGCAATTCATCAAATTCAAATGCCAAAACATTTCTCTACATTCCTCCAAGGTAATAAGGAATTAGGGGTAGGGAAGCATGAAATAGTGCAGATGAAGAAATGTGAAACTGGAGATGCAGTTTACCTCATCATCACGATCAAGAGATCCATGGCCCTGAGAATAAAAATCAAAAATAGATCTCAAAGAATTTATATTAAATTTTGTGAGAAAGTTAATTAGATTCAGAAAACACCACCCCCCCCCCCCCAGCCCTTTGACATTTACCTCGGCATCGTCATTTTCATATATGGTGTATCTAAATGCTTGACTTAAATTATTTGCCAGAGCTGCAACATCATAATCTCTGTCATGAACATCTTCCTCATCACTATCCCTTGTCCTGTCTTGCAATGCAGAAGGCCTCCTGCAAAAGAGTTACAGAATAATCATTTTTATGGAATTATAGTGCAATAGGGCCTGAAGAGACCTTTGTAGAAGAGGGAAGTAGCAATGCTCTGCATATAAAGAAATAAAAAATACACACATCAGCTACACAGCAACAATAGGTCTCCCTAGAGACTAAGGACAGACTTCTCTGATGGTATTGGACCTTGTAAGTTTTTTTCAAACTGCACTGTCCTCAACTAAATCTGGCCTAAAGCTTCAGAAAGCTGGAAACTATCCCTGAGGCTAACATATATGTCGAACACACTATGTGATAAATTCATAATGACAACTCTTAACAATTACAAAAGCAATTGTAAAACAAGAAGAGAAAGGAGGCCTACCCACAAGCCCATCGATAAACATTCTCAACCATATTACGCTCCTGTAACACAGTAGTCTGCCACGCACTCCATTCATTATTTTCCTGAAGCACAGAGAATAGATTGCATGAGACAAGACAGCAAAGATATGAGAAAATTATGTGAAAACATATTTGCAAACCCCTCCAGGTTCTGTTATACGGAGCGATAGTACATTTTACATTTCCAATTTAAGGTTTTACAACCACAACTTGCCATCAACCAAAGATAAATTATTGAACTTGTCACCGACCTGAAGATGTCTTTGAATGCGACTATCACTGTTCCCCAACTGAATTAGTTTATTTGCTATCCTTGTCAAGTGTCCAAAGTATCCTGCTCGAGGGTGCCTGTCTTCTAGAATCTGGTATAGTTGGCTGCATTTAATTGAAATATCACCAGAATATAACACTTGTCATGCTCAACAAAGAAATCATAAACAAAGGACTGAAATGGACAATCTATTAATCACAATAATAAGATGTGAAAATGTACCAGGACTGAAATGTGCTAAAAGACCAAAAGAATGACACTTAGGCACATACAACAATAAAATTCATAAGCATTAAAAAGCTTTACCTGATTAAGTAGGCCAGCATGCGTAGGACTTTTTTCTGTTTCAAGAATTTTCCCAACCAAGCTACAATCTTTAAGAAGATGACTGACAATGGTATTATTTTTGCTTTCCAAGCATGAATATAGGATGCTCTCCACATGATGATGTAACGCATTATTATATGGGTACCTGCAGCAGAAATTAGATTATTAGAAAGTATCATTAAGAAATCTAACTCCTGACAACTGAACTCCAGTAAAGATGATATACAAGATTGCTGTATGGTGTAAACTACCATACAACGTCAAAAGAAATAATAAACAGCAGCAAATCAAACCCTACTCGAAGAAGAGGTCAAGAACTCTCTGAATTGTCCCAGAGCTGACCAATTCCTGCTCAGCTGCCTCATTGCTAGTTTTCAGCAACACCGCCAGGAATTCAACAATCTACCATCAAGTATCACAAATTGTACAAAATTGTGAAATGCCCAAGGTAAAGGCACGCATACGCATAAGACAGAGCAGCTTTATATATCAACAGAACTATGGGTATACAACTTTCATTCTATATATGCATGACTTTTCTTTCCCGAGCTTTAGAGGAATGGACAAACATCAAATCCCGGTAGATTATAATGTAAAAGAATTCAAGATAGAAACCAAACATTCTGATCGAATTCTTCAATTCCTATAATATAAAGGATAGCAACATGTCTTTTATTTCCTGCAAATGATTATACATTCAACCAACTTTCTCAGAAGGACAGACAACAACTTTAGGAGTTGCAGTATGGAAAAATATTTAGTGATAGCAGTTTCACCAACCTTCAAACGGTGTTTTCCAAGGGGGGGCCTCAACTCGCCATACGTTGTAGGCAAAATCTTCTCATCAGATGAAACATTCAAAAGCATCAGCAACTCACCTGAATGAAAAAAATTTAGATGCTTGTTTCTTCAGTACATGGAACATCATAAACAATGTGTTCATATATGTAAAGAGAAGTTCAACAAGCTAACATAGCGTGAATACTCTGCTCTCCAATATGCTCTCCCAAGATCATTTAAACGAAAGTGAGGGTTTGGCGTCAAACTCCCTACCAGAAGCCCCACAAAAAGAGAAAGTGAGAATGAAAACCATAAAGAATACCATCTTTCTCCACCCATACATACTGCATCCACATAAAATCTTTAAACTCCTTTTCGCTATTACCACATGCATCACCGTGATACAGCAGTACTGTGTTATATCCTCGTGTACATTTTCATTTCCTTGTCTACTCTGACAAATACTTCGGAATTAAGAAGGAATGTTTTGAAAAGCAAGGTTTACACCAGAAATATAGACATTTTATTTTAGCAATGACATTTTCTGAACTTCAAGCAAACTAATTTTAGTACCGTGCAGCCATAGTACAGTAAGCATACAGCCCGAAATTCACCCAAGTAAAGAATAAAAATTGATATGATATTAGCACTTCCACGTCCCACAACAGCCCAAGCAGTGGCAAAAGTGTGAATCTGATCAAATTTAGATCGAGCCAAAATGGGACTGAATGATTATAAACAATCTAACCATCAAAACGACCCAACGTTTTCCCATTTCTAACACATATGAACTTGCTATTACGGACAATAAAAATCAACTGCCAACCAAAACGTAGGAAAACTCGTGGAAGTTTAAGCCTACTGGTGCATTTATTTCATAAGATTTTTAAGAAAAGTGTTGTCATCTTATGGCAATGTGACTTATAATTTAATGAATAATGCTGTCATCTTATGGTAATATGATAGATCAATATGCAATATACCAATCTAAGTATACACCAAATCTGGACATGCACATCTGTGATCCAACCAAAATTGATACACTCAGGAGTGGACTATCCATTGTTTCAACTAACAAATTCAGCCGAATCATGGATCCTATAGTCCATATAGCACATGCTGAATAATGAATGCTGGCATCTTACAAATCCTCAAGAAACATATGCTAAATATTGACAAAACATAAAAATCCAGGACTGCCATCGGATAATATGCAACCAACTTTTGTGTTATCCATAATATTGAGAATAGTAACTGAGAAAGTAACAGATGGAGAAATCCCAAAAGTGCATTCGGATGGTCTAGTCCATAAGAAATTACAAAAACAAAGTCATGCAATTAAAATTTAATTCCAACTGCATAACATGAGAGAACAAGCCAAAGGTACAATAACCAGAATCATCAGCTTCAGACTCACCTAGTTTCGGGAGCATTGCACCAACAGTATCAGGACTAGCATTTATAGGTGATTCATACACATTTTGACTTCTGAAGGAGTACATTACTGGCGAAGGAATTGATCTTTTAGGATCCAACAATGAAATACAAACAGACAGCGAATGGACAAGCGCAGATTTTGAATTTGAGTCTTCAAGTGCATGACCAAATATCCTTGCCACAAAACTGCATATAAAGAAAGCTATTGAGTCAAAACACTCACTTAAATCATTATACAACAATTGGGGCCAAAAAATTGATCCTCAAGTTGAAACTGTACAAACCTTGGACTGGATAGTTGAGTAGCCAGAAGCGATGGTGCATTCCTTGTTATGGAACATAATGTTTCAGCAGCATTAGCATGTACTTCGGGAGGACTCTGGTGGCCACAGAATAAATGCCATTATAAGATAGTTCACACATCATGAAGCCACTCTTGAAAATGTACATTCAGCAAGCAATCCTCAAGTGAAAGAATGAATATAAGTCCAACACTGAACCATACAAGATAGTAAAGCCAAAGCACAACCTCAGATTTTCAATTGTAAAGAAAGATATACTATGAGACCAAGCAGCACAAAGAACAAAATAAACCTGGTTCTAACTGAAGCAGGATGAGAAATAGAATCAGCATATAGCCATATGTCAGAATGAAGTTACATAATAATGAAAATGCAAGAGTTTACTTTGTATATACATGATATAATAGTTTCTCCCAGATAAATAAAAAATGGTATGAAACCAAATAGGACCAGTTTATTGAGGTTCTACGAGCGAATTGATTTATAATGGACATGCGTAGCAAACCCAAGTACCCAAAAAAAAAGGTCAAAAAAATGTTGTCAACTGAGTCACCATACGACCACACATCAGTCAAGTCCAAGTCTGGAAACAATAAATGATAATTGAGTATTGACTGAGTTTAATATACAGATATTGGCTACAGAAAATCTAGGTTAAAGGGTAACAACAGCATGTTATGCTATTAGCTCTATGTTATGTCAGTAGTACCTTTTTCCCAACTGGCATTTGAAACAAGAAATAAATGAATTGGTACCACTCCTACATCAACAGCAAAAGGTTCTTATAGAGACACGCACTGCCAGTATCGAACTTACAGATGTATTCAGTTTATCCACAACCATTTCCAACAAGTTGCTATCAGCCAACCACTGCACAACATCAGAGGAATTTGGATATAGATGATCATCTGCACCTACAAGTCGCACCAAGACCTGATAAAAGAGCTAATGAGAAGAGAGAATAACATGAAAGGAGCAGAAGTAGCACAAGCTCCTCCAAATTGAGGCAAAGGATTAGAGCCAAATATAGAAATATATATATAAGACTCAACCTCCATGATGGATGTAATACCAATCAAATCAACTAGCTGCTTGAGGACATCTTGGTGGGCCTGCAAGCAATATTAGTCATTATATTATTATTGAGTGGCAGGAATACTTCTGTTCAGAGAAGATCAAAGATAACCAAGCTTCACAAAACACAATAGAAACAAATCGGCATTGTTTGCTTTGATTGATATGGAAGATACAAGCTATTGCACCCAATAAGTCATTTGAATTGGTTGAAAGAAGTCCACGAAATCAACAGGCTTCTCAATTAGATTACTATTTCAGTCCAGCATTATTGAAGGGCCCACTCATTGGATTAGGCACCCAAAAAGCATCCTTCAAAAGCTCAGATTTCTATTTCAAACATCTCACAATCTGAAATGGGCATAAATGTCTATGTGGCCCTTATCACCTGATAGGATCATGGCAGCCAAAGAAAGGCATCATCACGCAATATATCATCCCAGTTAACATCATTTCTTTGAATGAAGCAAGTACACCCATAGCATACACTTGCAATTTCACCGGTTACATGGAAGCTCAGTTTTGCAGCTTCAGATGCTCTTCCAAGATTTAGCTCATAATCAGAGCAGGATATTCTTAAAGTAACTGTAAACATATTTTTCTCTCTCCTTAAGTTTTTGAATTATCTTGAGGAAATATAATCACAGATCAAAAAATACCTAAAATTTGCTTGAATCAAGAAAAGGTGGTCAAGCAAACACCCAGTTCTTGCAAGAGATCCTTCTACCTGGATTGCTCAGAACTCAAGTTGTTATTATAATTTTGTATTCTATGAGAGACCTAATTTGCAAATATAAACTGCATGCGCAGTTAGGATGTAATATAATCCCGCTTCACATGGCCAATACTAAAGACCAGGATGAAAACACCATGGCTAGGTAAATCATTCTTCCAGTTAGAGTGATCCAGGAATAAAATGGCATCTGTATGATGAAGTTCAGCTTTCTGTAAATCAAATTTTACTGCTCAAAAAAAAGACCTTACGCATGTTTGATATCAACAACTTAAAATGGATATTAAAAAAAAGGTTCAAGGATATGATGCACGTGATAGCAGATCACACGGAATTCAATACACACATGATCCTCCACCCAGCCCCCAATAAAAAAGGCAAGAGGGGAAGGGAGAGGAAACATTGATGAGGCATCTAAGTTTTTACAGTTCATGGTATAATCACATAGGTATGAATTAGCACGCATGGTTCAAAAGTTGAGAAGTTTTACTTAAATCACCTTGACATAATTCATCAGTGGAATAGTCTTCCGTAACATTAGGCACACCACAACCTGCATAGGATTACATAAAACAAGTCAGTCACAAGTTAATTAACGGCTTTGAGTCGGAATACTCCAGAAGCTTATTAAGCAATCAATCCACACCTTACTAAAATACCCAGCCAATAGTGCACTATGAGGATGGTTTGCTTCCAAAAAAGAGAAGAGTAAATCCATAAGCTGCAAAAACATAAAAGGATTTGATTGATCTATCAATTGAAGTGACCACTAAATTTGTCAGTTAAATATATTTTCAAATGTCCCATAGGATGATCTCACCTCCTCATCCTCCACCAAAGTCTTCAAGATGACATCAATTTCACAGGTAAAAATTTCACAGGCAACAAAAGGATACCTACATTGTTAAACAAAAGTTTGAGCCACAAATGAAATGTTTTCCATGCGAAAACATGAAATAAACCTAACAAAACTTGGATATAGACTATTGGACAAAAGCTTTTTTCTCAAAAACTATATTGACATACTTGAAGGTCCGTTTGCTATCTGCATCCTCTAGGGCTCCTCAACAATATATTGCAGCAGCTGCTCAACCTGAGCTCTATCTCTCAAACTGAAACCAATTAGCGTTAAAGTTAAAATCATTAAGTCCAGTTCAGGATTTCCAAGGAAAGATAAACCGGCACATAACTTTAAATTATTTATGGTAAACAATAAGGAAGTGAGAAAGGGCGTACAAATTTATGAGGCGACTGTTTAATGCTTTACACTCTTGAATTATCTCCTCTTCATCCAAAAGCTCTTCCAGTGTAAAATTTTCCTTGTCTAGCACACTCTCGACCTGAAGCAATAAAATATAGACATCAGGACACTACTAAGAATTAAGACAGACAAAGGAGGCAAGTTACTAGACAAATTAACAAAGAATAAGCGCATATTTAGCAAGTAAGCTCAGCAAGCTTGAGGTTGACTTTCAATCTTTCAAGTCAATACGTTGAGACTAAAATACACTTGATAATCTATGGAGTTATATTGTTGCTACCTTTTAATAAAGCAAGGCTCAAGTGCTTGATAAGATGAGCTTAAGAAATAACCAATCTTGATTATTTTACCCAAAGCATAATTACAAAAGATGTCAGGTTTGAAGACTCTAAACCAATAACTTACAAAAAATTGCACAAGTCGGGTCATCAAGACCAGGCGAGGGGGAGTTTATGTTCAATGCAGTTACAGTTATATTTCTACTATAAGTATCCTAAAGCTGTCTTCAACAATATATGTTGGTGCTCTATTCTTCTTTATCATATTATCCTTTTCCAACAACAAAATAACAGCAAAGAGTTCAAACTTCCAGATTAATTAGCAGTGAATTTTGCCCATTCTTTGCAACTCAAATCATCAAATAAAATATAGCATTTTATTTATTATTTTATATGAAATGTTTGCTCTTATTTAAGCTGAATATCAAATTGATGTTTCCATCTTTACTAATTCATAGGATTACTTTTCCTTAACAGAAATGCTATATTCAGTGCACAAACAGAGGAGAGTCAGGTTCAATCTCTTCTATGTTAGTCCTAATACACATTTTATACAAGACAAATCCATTCATTCCACAACTGAAAGAGTTAGATATCTGTTTGATGAAAAGAAAAACCAGTCTCCCACAGATATCTGATATGAACCATTTTCTGAGCCATCTGGTTTCCTTCCAGTTTTTTTAACTACCTTAACATAAGACGGCCAAAGTTTCAATTTCTAAGCATCCAGATGATCATCATATATTTGTTGAACATATTTCCAGATATTACGGAAGAGAATTTTCCTTTACTAGTTAATTGGTAAGGTGGTGCATTATCAATTTCAGTGTTACTGCTTCGTAGCAAGCATCGACCAGGCTACATGGGATCTATAACCAGAACAGGTTTGATGACTATGAAGAGGGATCTAAAGGGCTAAAGTTGTCCACTTCAAACAAGTCACCAGTTTGAGTTCAAAGCATAAGTTCATCTCACAGTACCATGCGACCTACTTAACAAAAAGGGCAGTTTCTGCAGGTCTACTAATTTAAACATCAAATGATCAAGCGATCCAACCATCACATAACATAGAAAAGAGAGTACAAGAGAGTCCCGCTAAGAAAGTAACAAAAAGCTAAGAGCATAACATTCAGATGACAAAGCAAATGCCTTCATAATCTAATGCCCATGCACCTGTTTATATAGAAGGTGGTGAGTTATAACTTATAAGTTGGGTGATCCAGAACTACTTAAACTTGCGTCCAACTGGCAATACATTGAGGCAGTGCATATTAATAGCGTAGAAGATAAAGAGATCCAGGAATTTTACCATGTCTTCTCAACTAACAGACCTACGGAAGGATGACAGCCGGATTTACATCATTACATCAAACTCCGACCAATCACTGGCAGAGTTCAATTAATGCAAAAGATGTAGGAAGAGTATTACATGAAAATGCAAACAGAAAAAACCAAAGATCCTAAGTTTCCATCATCAACAAATAAACGAATCACGTTCCTTAATTGCAAAATATGCCAAATATATAAAACTATCCATTGCCACTCCAATAGCAAAGTAAACGAAACTCAGCTCAAAATTTCAAACAAACAAAAAAAAAAATTTAATTCAACCCAAAACCACTTCATGAACCACACAATTCAGACCTAAGAATCCAAACTCTGAACCAAAAACGAAAAAACGCCAAACATTCGTTCTGTTGACTTACAGGAGAAGACGTAGAAAGAGCTGTGAGCTTCCAAAACATATTTCCTACGCGCGAGTACACAGAGATACAGCGGTTGTGTGTATCGGCAGGGAGCGACGGAGACGCGAGCAACGGAGAGGTGGACGAAGCAGAACAGATCTGTAAACCCTAAAATCTGAATCAATACAAGGAATACAGAGATAGAAGACAGCTCCAGATTTCAAACGAGAAGCTCCGGGAGAATTTGGAGCGAAAGATGAGTGGTGGGGGCAGAGAAAAACCCTAATTTTTGGAGGAAGATCGAATGAGGAAGGAACAGAAGCCCAAGAGATCGAGCGCGGCCTGAGCCCTCCTTTTTCCTTTTTTTCTTTCAATAATGAGAATTATTAATTAAACAGAAATAACAGTAGTAGTAATACAGGCCAGGGGTGGGGTGGGAGGGGGTCTATGGTATGTGTTTGCGTATGTATAACGTATAATTTTCAGTTTTTGATCATGTACGAGTAGAATAAAGAGGTGGGCCAAGAGCATGCAGAATCTCTGATGTTGTGGTTATTGTGTTTCTAGTGGAATATAAATTTCAAAATATGAATATAAAATAAAACTAATTAATTGGACTTTTGCTCATATATTCAAATTTCAAATTTCATAATTATTTACACAGTTGTATAGTTGTAAGAGATCTTTCTGTTTTGTTTTCTTGTGTTCTGATATAATATTTCTGAGATTTTTTAAAAACGCTTTTCAACTTATTATTTCAAAAAAGTTGTTTTTATGTGTTTTGGATTTCAACTCTTACTTCTTAACCTGTTTCAAAATATATTTTTAAATTTAAAAAAAATTGTTGCTTTTGGTTTTTTATAAACAAACTAAAGTTAACTTTTGAGTTTTGACTATTTTATCTTCGTTATAATAATTTTTATCTATTCCTCAAATTCACGCGTCTAAAGTTGATATAAGAGTTTTTAAATGACTTGACACTATTAAAATTTGTATTTTCTCATTTTATATTCAATTTTTTTATATTTTATGTGCAATATAATATGATATTATTCCTTTACTATAGAGAAATATAAGTTAAGTTTCTACGATTAATTAATAAATATATATATATATAATTTTTATAATTATGCAAGTTTAATTACTTATTTTGTATCAATATGGACAAGTATATTACTTACTAATGAGCAATTTTTTTGTTTGTATTTAATGACATAAATAACACATGTTTGTAAGAAGTTATTACTTACAATTATACTAATGAAATGCAAAGGTTGGTGGAGAGAAGTTTATAGATTTTGGCTTAAATTAATTAAATATAAACAATTAAAATTTGTAAATTGTAAAGCAAATACACTTATTTAAGTTTGTTTTTCAATAAGGAGGTGTTTGCAATAGCTTGATACTCTAAGGGCACCTTTACTTTGGGTGATTAGCCATGATATCATGCCTAATCACCATTTATTTTTGTTTACTTCATTTTGGATTAGTTTGTGATTAGTGCCTTAAGCATGATATATTATGTGATTTTTTCATGATAATAATCATAATTTAATATATCCTATTTAATCACATCACTCAAAGTAAATGTGGCCTAATGGAAATGAGTTGTACAAAAAGTTGTAAATTTAGTTTTAGTAAAAGTCACTAGTATTTGAAAATAAAAATTAAAAGTGGGGAAAGAAATGAAGTTGGAGTGTTGAGGAAAATGGCTTAATATTTACAATTTTATTAATTAGTTGCATAAGTTGATACGAAACCACTTATACGTTTTGCCTTAAATCATCTTAATTTAAGTAGCTTAAAAATATAAATTATTGATAAAAAAAAAAAAAACAATCTTTCAACTTATTTCATTATGAAGTTGATAGCATCCCCCCAAAAAAAAAATGGTAATCAAAATGTGTATGCGTGATTTATTTATTTGAAAAAAATAAAATTTTGAACAAAACTAATTTGTAAATCACCCTTTTCGTTTATTTTTATCATTCACTCATTTAATTTTCAAACAAGTTATATATATTTTTAGGATCCACACATCCTAATATTTTGCATAATTAAGTATACTTCATATTAGATTAGTACATCACTTAAAATTTGTCATCTTACATGTAACTCCATTCAGCAGTCATGGCGATTTTTACATTTGATATTCCAAAAGTACCATTTTACTATAATGTGATTCTTTTTTTCCAGACTAAAACTTCATTTGGAGATAAAGTACTTATGGTCACTTCACCAATGCCGCACTACTTTAAAGTGAATAATACTAACGATAAAGAAGACAAATGACTATTGAATATGACGACATGATGGTATAAATACAGAGATATGGAGAAAATAAATAAAATTAGCGACATGTACTATTATCTATTTTGAGTATTTCTTGATCATTTGCCAAATTTTGGAAAAGAGCAAGTGAATTATGTATTTTTTACATTTTCATTTGAATTAGTAATATTTGCAAACTTCAAGGAAAGTAATTATAATTTTAAAATTATCAAATATGTATTTATGAATAGACAAAACCTCATAAAGTGATGCAATTTACCTTTTTTTTTTTGTGCAGTTGGAAATGAAGGCACACTGCTAGTAATAAGGTATATTGGCTTCAAACAGGATAAAGCACAATTCATGTGGTACTAATCTTAAAAAATAATAAGGCCAAATCACGTCATATATTTTTAGGGTAAAAAGCACTTCAATCTATCAACCATCTTGTCATATTGACTATTTATATTTTAATATTATAAAATTTTCAAATCCCAATTTTTTTAAATATAAATTAATTAAATTATTTATTACTGTATATAAAATAATGTAGAAAAATAAAGTATTGAGCTTTGAAGCAAATCTGAGAGTAAAAAAAAACCATAGCAAAGATATTTGGGAGAGAAATTCTCTTCTGAATTAATTTAGAAAATGAGGCCTCCAGCCTTATATACAAATGAAATGGAATCTGTTAATTAATATCTGTTAGCTAAAAAACAAACTACTGCTACATCTGCTAACAACTTTAACAATTGAGATAAAAAAATAACAAAAACGTGTTTTTACTTACAGAAGTGCTATAGACTAACAAGCATTTATTACCTACAACTGTACAGAAAAAAGCGTAATAGCGAGATAAGAAAAAAAACAGAGAGCAAAATATGTAGAACAGAGTGTTGAAGAACAGAGAGTGATGTCTATATTTACAAATAATGAATATAATTAATTAATAACAAGAATGAACATTATAATCGACAAGTTTATCCCTTGTCAATGTTCCAGCTAAATTGATACGACATTCAATGTGCGGAGTCATATTGATATGTACACTAAGGTGGTTGGGGTACAAGAAAATCAAAATTGGTTTTGCTAACAAGTTTTAGTTAGGTTGGAGTTTGAAGATGGTATTAGGCTCTTAGGTTTCGTACATTGTGGGCTGTTGATTTTATCTCAATTGAGTTTAGACTCTTGGTAATGGGGCTGAACATTTCTTTTAGATTTAAAAAGAAATACTCAAAATATCAATATATATATATATATATATATATATATTTTCTCATTTATTTACTTCATATATTTAAAAAATACAACTATACTCTCGCTTGCAATTCACATGTTACACTTTTAAAATTTCTACAATAAATATCCCAAGATCCAAAAAAAAAAAAAAAATTGTCCCGTGAAAATATTAAATTTTTCTGTATCATATTACTACGAATTCAAATTCTACGATATGAATTACAAAGACATGATCGCGACTTTAAAGTAATATAATTAGTCCATGTTTTCATATCAATTTTGTGTTTTATTTATTTTTTCCTATAAAAAAATATAAACTAGAACCACAATGTGATTTACGTTTGAATCACTTAATAAAGATCATAAATATGTACGCATATATATTGCACACTTAAGGAAGCAACAATTCATCTTGATAACATCACAATAATTGTGGTGGTACACTATGTGGGAAAAACAATATATTATCTGTAGTGGTATCATTAAATTTATTTGAAATTTGTTTCGGGGATGTGATGTTTTTATGGGACAATTAATAGGACGACTGTGGAGACATTTTAGTAGAAATTTGTAGTATTAATGTCCAATGAAACTTTATTGCTTGTATGATTGAAGATAATGATTAAAAATTTAAGTATTTCCCAAATTATACTAATATATAATTGTTAGTACCCTTTTATTAAAATAATATGTTAAATGTATAGAATATTTACAGTACACAGGCTAATGGTGTCAATCTTTTTTTTGAAATATAAAAAATAAACTTTGAATTTTTAAGAAATAAAAATTTTAAAAAATATAACCTTTATTTTTTGCCCAGAAGTAATATATGGTATTCTGTTTAAACTTTTTTTTTTTTATGGTTACGGAGTAATATGGATCGGTCCCATCACGACACGACTTTTCATTGTACTTCTTATTCAACTTGAAAGCTCTTGCCAGCAAATAGAGGGAGGGTAATTTTATAAGTTATAGGTTATAGCATTAATTGTATTATTAGTTTTTATTGACATTAGTACATAAATTATAACGATATATTATATATGTAAAGAATAATAATAAATAAATTATAATAGTTTGAATAAAATAAGACAAACATTCATATAAAATAAAATTGGATAAAATTCTAATTCATATTCTTAAATTTATTTAGGCTTAACCTTAATTACTGCACTAAAACATGTTTGGTAATTGTAAGATAAGTTGGGGGAATGTAGGAAATGGAAGTAGCATGCAAAAACTAAAAACAAAAGTGGAAAGTGGAAAGTTAAAGAGTTGTAGTTCTCTAACAAACAATTTACGGGTCGACGGTCTACCTAAGTGGCCCCAACTCAACTGCACTGGCCCACCGGACTTGAAAATGCTTCACCGGTCTTACTCCGCCGTCTGAACACACACAAACCAACGCCGATTCTCCCTTCCGCCTTTAGTTCAGGCGAAGACTCATCGCCGCTGGGGCAGATCGAAGCGACGACGTCCTCGCTGAATCCACCACACACTCGCTTATACACTCGTCTATCGCTGTTGATATTCGTGCAAGTTGGGGAATCCACAGTGCGGGCAGTGCAATTTATTCACCAGAGATGAATGTGAGCCAGGGAGCGGTGCACCCTGTGGAGGCGCCGCCGCTGCAGACAGAGGGCGCGCCGAACGTGCCGCTGCCGCGCGTGAGGATGAAGGATCTCCAAGGTATGCCGGGGACAGTCGGCGGCCTGGTGTTGCGCGTGGCTCAATTTTTGTTCGCGGTTGTGGCGCTCTCCGTCATGGCAACCACCAGTGACTTCCCATCGGTTACCGCCTTCTGGTACCAATTATCTCTTACTCCAATCATTTCTCTTGTTTAATTAACTCATTTGATTTAATTAACTCCAATCATGGTTGACTGAGGTTTTGATACAATTCAATTCTTGTATTTATTTATTTTTTTACCTGTAGTTATTTGAGGATGATGAATCGGACAAATAGAGTTGTCAATCCAGTTCCTATTCGTTGTATAGGGCAGTGGAAATAATTTGTAAAGACCACGATAAATTGCTGAAGTTCACTTGACTCTTTATCTTCTTTATTAGTATTTCAGCTTTTTCGTTTTGGTCTCCAATGGCAAAAGAATGCTGAAGATGAACTAACTTGCTTGGAATACCGGCTTGAAGCATGATCCTGAGGATTTGTTGAGTTCTTTTTCTCATTATTCTGAGTGTATCAACATATTGGATTTTCATCCCAGGGTTATGATGTTTGTTACTGTTAAGTGTGGTGCAAAAAGCTCATTGAATTGACAAACGATTGATTATTTAGTGCATTGATCTTAAAAAAGCACTCCTTTTTGTGGCCTCACGAAGTTGCTGGTTTCTCAGGGGCAAATTGGGTTTTGGTAATGATATTTGCAGTGATTAGATGTACTGCTTCACGGTACCTACTCTGTCACCAATCTGAAAATGCCAGAGGCATATTCCAACTAGTTCAAGATAGAGCAAAGGAGAACAAAATTTGGTGTTTGTACTCCTATATGTCCTTCAAGAATGGGCTAGATTGCTACACAAATTTCATCTATGAGCAGTGATTTCATGTACTTTGGTATACAGAACTAACTGAAGCTACAGAAGTACAGAAGTCTGCTCACAATAAAAAACGTCTACCTTGTAAATAGCTTAATGGATAACTCTGTTGTTTCTGTTTTTGGGATTTCTTTTCTAATTTTGCTCTACCTTGTTGGGAGCATACAAACTGGATGGATGCTACACTTTGGATTTATCTCCAAGAAGTGTGCTCTTTTTCATATCTTTTGCTTTTCTGTACCTGATACTTGACCCCATCTACCTAGTAATACAATTGAACTATAACTAGTTATATATAGATTCCACTGGAAGGTATGGTCACTACCTCCTTAACTTTCACCAGGTGAAGAGAAGGTTCAGAATTTGAATTTTTGTCTTGTGGATAGATTTGAAGAGTACCAGAAAGACTTTTATGAGTATTTTCCTCTGTTGAAGACTTGATGAGCACGTTCTTTCATTAATGAAACAAAGTACAGTGTTTTTCCTGGTCTTGTATATCCTGACACTGACAGCACTCCTTTTTTTTTCCTTTTCCCTTTTTAGCTACCTCGTTGCTGCTGCTGGTTTGCAAAGCCTGTGGAGCCTTGTATTAGCAATTCTTGATGCTTATGCACTTCTTGTAGGACGTCGTTTGCAGAATCCTCGAGTTGTTAGCTTATTTGCTGTTGGCGATGGGGTAAGTTTGTCACCAAGCTAAATGGCCATGTATTCATGGAGCATTCTTGCTGCAGATTAGTTAGACCTTGATATTTTATTTAATCTTGGACTTCTCACCATTTGTTAATGTTAGGGGCTGCATCTTAGTTGCATTTGAACATTGGCACTCCTAAATTCCTAATTTTCTTGCTGCACATTCTAATTTTATGTTTTCTTGCAGATATTGAGTGACCTCTTTCATTTCTCACGTTAGTTATAGAAATTTCCTTCTTTTCTTTCTTTTGTTGGTTAAATGAGATGAGGAAGAAAATTTAGTGCTTGCAGTAAGTTACCATTCACTTTTTGCCAGATACTTAGTTCTGATTAACTATTACATAATATTGTATGTTAGATTTTATTATCTTAATTGGATAAAGTCTGTGCTCCATTTATATTAATCTCCAAGAGCATAGCAATGAAAGACCTAAGAGGGTCCGCTGACGTGCTTGGTAAGGTGCAAAAGTTTGGACCTAATGCTGGGCAAAGGCCACACCCAATTTCACTTTGCTGGTAATTTGGTGTTTTAGTGGAAAAGACTTCATATATTGGCAACTTGGCCATATTTGAAGTCTTCAGTAATTTTGGTATTTTGATTTCACCTACTTGACTAGAAATTTTCTGATTTAGCCTTATGTAGGTTTAAGTTCTACACTATTTTGCTGGTTCTGAGCTCCCTTTTCTTTCTGTCAACACATTGTAGTTTTTCAGCTTACTTTTTTCTGGTGTAACAATTGAGTTTTGGCCTATATTTTTCTCTCTGTAAGACTGAAAATAGTTTTGTAATACCAGATGTCTTTGATTGCTGATTCCCGAAAAGATTTATTGATTCTTGCACGGACTATTGAGACTTTGAATGAGGACTAGAGTCGCAAAATCTAAGAAAATAAGGAATAGGTTAATCACGAGAATTTTGTGCGATTGCAATCATGTTAAATTAAATATTGAGGAAAATAACATTGAACTAGAGGTGGAGAAAATATTCAAAGTTATAATCACTTCACTCCCTATGGATGGAGGTGAGAGTTTCCGTTTACGTACTATTGAATTCGCATTCAGGACTTGGTTCCAGTTTTGTAGAGCAGACGGGGAGTCATCCACATTTCGATAATCATTGACGAGGAAAGGGTTTGTAGGTATTATTGATCCAATGTTGTTATGCAGAATGGTGGATATGAAAGAAGGGATGATGGACACAGAGGTTGGGTCTTGTGAATGGGGCTTTTGACTAAGTATGATGTTTGAATGGGATGAACAGCCCCTGATATAATGTAATATTAGTTACAAAGTTAAAAAGGCTAATAATTTCAGGATATAGTTTCAGTTTCTCTTGGTATTTTTGATAATTTTTAGAGTTGGATGACAAAGTGCGATAACCTTAACATGATCCTGCAGTTTTGCCCTTAAAAATTATGTGGGCCGTGCATGCTGGAATTCACTTTTGGATGTTATCATGTAATTTTTGCTTGGTATGGAGGCAAATTTAGATAGTAAAGTGTAGAACTGTAAATGATCAGGAAAAAGAAAAGCATAAAGTTTGACTGGCAAAATGTTTGACAAATGTGCAGGTTTAAAAATATTGTATCCAGGAGAATGTGGAGATTTGGCATATTTGGCAGAGGCTGTTGGATGTGCCTTCTGAGAAAATGGACGGTACTAGTTCAATGACAAACACAGATGGCATAGCAACCTGAAATCACGCAGAGTGATTAGTGAATAGGATTAGACCCTTAAATGTCTAGCTGTAGATATAAACTGCAGTTTTTATATTCGAATCTAAGAAGAAGATTCATATAGTTGATCTCAAGTATGCACGGGATTATGCCTTGTTAACTGTTAAGAGTTATGACAAAGTATAATCATCCTAATAAAAGAATAAGCAAGCAGTGTGGTAACCTGAATAGCCATCTCTCTATTATGCGAAATATAGGCGTTACTGTTATTAACTAGCTAAAAAAGTTAATGACATTTCTATCTACTGCTCAAACAATGTGTACGTTAGAGGATTTAGGGGGGCCAGGGCCGCTGGTGCCCTTTTGCCCCTGGCATTTCTGTCCCCGAAATTACTGAACATGGAAACGCTTTGATATAGTGGCCCTCAGGACTAGACTGTTTGATTGAATTATGCATGGATCTCATGGTGCATGGGGTAGAATTATCATATTACACATTGTAGCATTCCAGGTGAGAATGCTACTCTGTCCTATGCTTCTTTTTGACTGGATTACTAGGTCTGCACATTCTGTTATTTCATTGACGAGTGACACTAGTCACTCATACTAATCTTAACTCATTAATCATGTTGTATCCAAAGCCTTGTGCTGTCTGGCCAAATTTCTTTTCCTTTATTCTTAGATTCCCCTACTTAGAATATAGCAAGTGAGCATTTTAGGGGTCAGATGTTTCCCCTCGTCAGATGTCAGTCGCTAGTTGCACTTTTTGGTACTGCCCTGGCAGCGAATTGCTTTAACATGCTGACAACATCCTCTCAATGTTAAAATTCATGTATGGGAGCAAAACTGTGTGGCCAGCATTCCCTCGCCAGATTTTGTTAAAAAATATTCAAATATACTTTAGCTCAGAATCCTGTTATTGTTTCGACTTTTAATCTCTCTCTGTCAATTCCTTTTATAGTTTGGTGAATGACATTGATTTCTATCACCATGGACAAATATCATTGCCTGCCATGATACTTTGGCAAATTGTTATGATTTTTCGTGGCTTTGGTTCTCAACAGCCTTTCATTCTCTGCTCTATCCACAGCCGCTATTACAAATAGTGAAGTGCTTTGCTGTATCCGTTAACTTGATAAGAAACATTACTCGTGTTTATCAAGTTTAACCCTTGTTGTTGGCTGTTGCAGGTAACTTCCACCCTAACATTTGCCGCTGCCTGTGCATCTGCAGGCATTACTGTTCTAATTGGAAATGATCTTGGGGCCTGTGGCAAGAATCATTGCACAGAGTTTGAAACTGCAACAGCTATGGCCTTCCTGAGCTGGTTCGCTGCTTTACCTTCATTTTTGTTGAATTTCTGGTCATTGGCATCAAGGTGAAGAACATATCTATTATCATGCAATATTGTTTAAGTTTTGAAGGATTATTTGTAGTTCCCATGATTTCATGTAGTCGTCTGTCCTCTGTGTGATTAATGATATATACAACTCAGAAGTTGGTGCTGTCATCTGTACATACATACAGGGAAAATTGCAGTGCTATTTTCTGTACGAGGATTGGCTTGGTGCTATGTAATTTCAAATTGTAATGAAGATATTGTATGAACAATTACTATTCTTTTCTGTAATTATGAAGGGGGGAGAGTTGGGGCTTGGAAATTTAACTTGTCTAAAGGTAATCTAAATGCCATGTTTGGATTAAATAAATTCAAGTAGTTTATGGTAACATGTTCTTAGCTGATAAATGACAGTAGTTTGTCATTCGTCCATTCATACAATGTTGGACTCTGAATCCTGAAAAGAGCACAACGATCTATGTTAAGTGCCATATTATACAATACAGTACACGATTAAGGGAAGAAGAACAGGAACTGCAAATGATGTTGGACAAGCAACCACGCACTAAGTTTAGAGTGAAAAGTAATTTCTTCAATAGATCAAGAAGATTACAGCAGAAGAATTTACATAGGAGGATCAAAATTTTGGAACATATGTGATAAACTACAAGTAAATTAACAAAAAATGCAAGCCAATGAAAGTTTCAAACATAACAAAACTCTATGATTCCTCCTTTATATGCCATCTCGACTCTCGAATCCTTCACGTGGATGTACACTGTACATCATTTCGTCAAAGAAGGAAATAAACTCCAACAATTGATCTGTAACATTCAAACAAAGGACCAGTTCACAAAAGAGAATGCGAGGCAGTGGACACTGTTCTCTTCAGCCGCAAAGACTTTCCACACAATGGCTTGTTCAAAAGAGATGTGACGGCCCATTGTTGACATACAGATACCACCAGGCAGGTAAGCAAATCCCTGCAAATGCAGACTTGTTGCATCAGATGCAGAGGAAAAAAGATTTTTGTATTCAGAAACCAGAATCACACTTTATAATAGATAATGTGGATTAAGAAGAAAATTCGAGCATATCACTTGTGCTGGCATAACAAAATCAAAACTACCTGTTCCATAATTTTGGCAAATTCTGAAAACAATGCCTTGCGCCCGGAATCATCAAATATCTTATCTATCGTAATGTCTTGTAGGGCGACCAGAGTAGTCTCCAGCATGTCTAGCCCGGCCTGATTTGCAAATATAAAAACTGGCAGAGCCTGCTATAGAAGCAACAGATCAATGAAGACCTCGACTACCAGGGAAAACATTCCAATCATCCATACAGATACGCATGCTATGATGCACATATACTTTCAGAAGGGAATGACATAATACTCCTGAGTACTACGTGGATTACATATCTGATTCTTCAGAATGCATAACAAAAAGAAGTATTTAACCAAAACCCATATTCGACACTTTCACCACATATATTACATGTGTTTAACACTATTAAAATATGAATTGTGGAACAAAAATATAGAAAGTAAAGATATCATGAGTTTTATTATGAATGATTTATTACGAGATATATTCTAAATCATATTGCAATTTATTAATACATTTGATGTAAATGTAGTCCATAATTTAAAATCTGTATATATATATATATATATATATTATTTATTTTATTTGATGTATTCAAGCGTACTATATCCTAAGTTTTGCATATATACTGTGAAGCCATATCCATGTTGTACCATATTCGTATCCACATCCGTATCCATGCAACATAGCATGTTAGGTATCAGCAGGTGGCCAGAAGTCCACTCACTATAGAAGCAAGCATGAGAAAAGAAACTGGATATAAATTATTCAGAACCATGCATACCTTTAACGAGCAGCATAAGATGGCATCTTGGTGATGCCAAAGTGTTTTTAATACTGATTCACCACTCATAGAGTCAGCTCTTAGCAACTCCGTTCCCAAATGGTAGCTGCAAAGAATAAAAGAAGTCTCAAACGAAAAATAACCATTTGAGGTCGGGTTGGACCACTTCTCTTTCATGTTGGTTTCCATGTGCTGCACACATGCCGGCTAAGGGTGTAGACAAATTTAGTCAAGCCAAAAATTACTCTTCAAAATATTTGAGCTTGGTTTTGTTATTAATCAATCGAATTCAAATGAGCTCTAATTAAGCTGAAACTAATCAAACTCAATTATTCTTATTATTCTTTTTCACATTTTATCATATTATTTTTTTGTCTGAGTTGGCTTGAGCTAAGATTCAAAACCTATTGAACAAAAACTACACCCAAGCTTGGTTTGCTATGTCTAATGAACCGCACTCAAATGTGCTTTATTGATTGATGTCGAGTTAGTATCCAATAGTCAAATTAATTTTTCACACCTGTGGAATGGGCTGAGGGGGTCTTGGCATGAATATGAAAAGCAGTTGGAAATGAACAATTTGAGTTTTTAGGAACTTGCAGAGGATATCATCCAGCCTGAGAACACTAGCAAGTCAGAATCATAAGATTGAGTAACATACCTATAGCTCTGGCAGATCCAATGTGCAAGTGTTAGAGCTTCTGGAGAACCGGAGATAGCTTTGGCCCCACTGTATGGCTTAATCCAGATGGAGTTATGGCCATGGCAACCCTCTGCACGGAGGAAACTACACTACGGACATACTGGCGCGCCATTGTAGCAACATTGTCCTGCAAATTGCTCTCAAATGGGAATTGGAAAGCAATAGTCAATACTGATCGTGCATTGTAAGATGTCGATGCATTTTCAGCAGAATTGCTGGTAGCGGGACCAACTTCAAGACTCGATGCCAAATCTAGTGTCTTATGTGAAGTCAATACATCCTGTGAGTCACCCTGTCAGAGTGATCAGCAGTTAGAAGCATAGTGATTATTCCGCAACGTTCAACTATTGGTTATTGTGGGCACAGAGGAAAATAATGAACATGTTAGTCTTGCCTCATCAAGCGCTTAAAAAAGAGCTGATGAAACGTCTTCCTGGTAAGATTGTGAGAGGCTTGAGGAAAGGTAATGATTTCAGACATAAATTAGTGACAAATTTAGTAGAAAGTGCAGCATCTATGTTCCTTTTACCTGGCAAGAAAATTTGCCCTATCCTCATAGATTGAGCCATTATGAAGAAATTTTATGTTATGCAGAAACTTATATTTGAACCGAGCCAAATATAAAGTAAAGGGAGCAACACGATGGACAAAATCAACCATGAATTCAAGTCTAGCAGATCTGCTAGAGAATTATAAAACCCAATCCTAAAAGCAGAACCAAAAAAAAAAAAAAAAATTTTAAAAATGGATAAATCAGGTGGATAATGCTTCAACTCAACTGGTTTTGAATCAAGTGGAATTATGCGAAAACCAGAAGGCAGCAGTGGTGCATCATCTGGAAACATCTCATCAATTGGTGCAAAGACAAGCTCTGAGCAGGCCCCCACTGCATTCTCATCAACTCCGCTGCACATCTGTAAATAAAGATCAGTCACAAAGTGCAAATTTATTTATTTCTCAAATGTAAAAGTTTCAGATTCATTTATGTCAGAGCAAGATACCAAAGAAAGCACCTGTAGAAGATGAATGTCCCTGGATCCAAAAGCATCCTCATGAATAAGCGAGTGTCCTTCCAAAACGAATAACTTCAAGCATCTGGATGCAAAAAATTAAAAAAAGATAAAAGAGAAGGGTTAGGAAAATCTGAGGCTAGGAATTTCCATAATGTTCCGTATGATCGAACAACACAAAATCAAGCTCAGTTTAGAGTACTTGATTCAAGTAAAATTATACATAAAGATCAAAATGAAGGTCTACTACTTAATGGAAATATTAGAAACAAGATGAAACTGGGAAATTCAATTTAAGGTCTCCATGAAACTAAGTATCTGAAAATGCAAATTCTATCCCCATATGAGCTTTGAGCAAATTGTGGGACTTAAGAACATTATCTAAACCATGTAACATTTTTGTTTTCTTGTGTGTTTTTTTTTTCCTTTCTTATTTTTGCACACATTTCACAGTTTGTGTTGCAATTTCCTATTAAATAGTAAACAAATTATGAAAATGGGGGGAAAACGAAAAACCCATATACCTCTTCATGTTCAATTGTATGACTAGTGGCATAATTATTTGGCTTCCAGTGAATCTCGTTGGTCGCATTCCTGGATATGCATATGTGCTTGCCTTCAAAGATGCAGCAGCATACGCATCTACATTGAAGTCTGCCCACTCCGACCGGTGCTCCCTTAAGAAGCGAACCAACACTGCTGGAGGGACATTCTGATAGGAAAGAGCATAAAACAAAGAGCATAGGTTAGTCCCATAAGTGCGTGACTGCTTGTTGCAGCCATCCTGAATCAATATATTATAACATATTAAATGATAATGGATAGTGGTAAAGCTCTTCATTCAAGCATACAGGAAGTTTAAATGACCATCAACAAATTTAAACTATACATGCAGTCAACACTACAATTATTGTTAATCCTCCAACTTCCACAGTTAATCTTCACAATGCCACAAAATGAGTAGAGCTACTGTTAGCATCTCATTGTACATGAAAAGAATGCTCCAAATATCACTTTGTCAAGGAGGGAAGTAAAAAAAAAAAGTTACTTGTAGATGTGGTCTTGCTAAGAGCTTAGATTAATTACATAATGAAAGCAAAAATAGTTGAAGTGAAAAATCAAAATGAAAAAATGTCTCTAAGCAGATAATGAGATAAATGAAAAAAGTGCTAAGCAGTAAGCATAGCTATTTGCCGAATAAATAAAAAATGTCTCTCTAGGAGCACCTGAAGTAGCATAGACGCTTTTGCACAGAGAACACCTCCAAGCAAAGAAAGAGCACTTGATCCAGTGGTCAGGTTCTTGGCTGAATTTATGGCAACTATAACATCTTCAGCACCATCACAGTTCAATAATGACCACCGTCATCATTGAAACCATTAATAGCATCATTAAAGCCTCTGCAAGGAAGAAATACCAAATTATCAACATTGTTGACACGTTTTCATGCTGTAAGCACAAGATGTATACAAATTGCGTAACTATATCAATATACCTAAGTGTTTAGTCATAAGAATACAAGTTACCTGCTTAACCTCTGGCTGAATGTGCGTAGAACAGCTGGTTGCCTGCCAAGACCATATACTACTTCCCCACTTGTCTCCTGGGCTATCTGCCGAATATATCTTAGTGCCTGTATAAGAAGCATCCAGAGTAAAATAAATAAGTAATTCGCCAAGTCAGTGACGTTGAAGGAACACATCGCAAATCAAACTGTTGTGCATTTGAGATGACACAAAATAAGACAAAGAGCAAAGGTACAGCATTCTTCAATTGCTCAATTATAATTGCGCAATCAAAATTTATTATAAGAACAGAATTCTATGTTCAATCCATAAGCAATCAAAATATACAGTCAAAAACCAGTAATCCATGAAATATGAAAGTTCCTATGTACAGAACTCACCAATCGTCATTTTCTGGGCCACAACTTTTGATGATTCATAAAGCGGCCGCAACACCTCCGGCACGCTCCATGCCTGGAGTGGTGCAGTGAATTTTAGTAAAGTTATAGCCATCTAAAGGAAATTTGTGAGCTCATTGAGCAACTGAAATACCTGTAGATTAAGGTGGTCTACAATGTGTATAATCGATCCTCCACCGTCACATGGCCGAATCAAATATCCAGATGGAAGTATCTCAGCTCTAACAAACTGTGATGCTGCAGCTGCACTTGGGCCAGCACCAGTACCAGAAAGCGAACGCTCACATATCTTCATGGATTGAAGAGGAAATTTTTCAAAATCATATTCATTTAACCACAATGACAACGAAATATATTGGCCTCCGAAATCAATGTGAGCATTCACTTATGATGGAAGTTAGAGATTTTAATAGCAAGCAAGGAGCATAATAGTATAAACTCATCATTAGGTAGAAGACACTTGGATCCTTAACACTGGAAATAATAATAGGAAAATTTTCCATCAGGAGCAAGATCCAAATGACGATAAATGGGGGCATGAAACACGTGTATTCAGAACTAGAGTGAAGGCACAACCCCAAGAATCAAGCACCTTAATTTTCAACAATTCACACATCCTACTCACACAAACAGGCCTTTAAACCACCTAAACAATAAGTACGAAATTAGCATGTACTTAGCACAATGGTTAGATAATATCACCACCAGAATGCACAAAACAACAAGCAATAGCAAAGATATGTATACCACAAGACTGCCGTTCTCCAAGGTGGTTGTGTATCTTAGGGTCCAGAAATCACGAGCAGGAGCCAGAGTAGTTGGTGCATATGTCTGAGAACAATAATAGATTGTTCAATTCTCCAATATGGAATCTGAACACCAAACATAATAATAATAATGATGATGCATCACATAGTGAACCTGAGTATATAACAGTTCGATGTTTCCTCCATTTCCAGCCGGGAACATAGTGAAAACCTCAAGGCTCCGACAATCACGGAACCAAGATGGACGATCTTTAAGGATCTCGGCAATCTGTAAAATTTGAACACTCTTCAGAAAAAACAACTAAACTAACAACTTAATAGATCTAGTGGCAAGATCATGTGGAGAAACATTAGAAAATGGTTTCGCTTACCTTTGTAGGTTCTAAACTAACAAGACCACAAGCTCGAGCTGCCACTCCACTACAACTTTGTGAAATGGCAAAGATCCCAACCGAATCCGGACCAGGCTAACAGCAAAACCAAAAGTCAGAATGTTTAGAGTTGGAATAATTGCAGAAGCATCTGATAAAAACATTTTAGATGACTCAAACCTTCATCCCAGGCATCTGAACCCAATCAACAGCAGTTCCTGTAGCCTTCGAAAGGAACTCTGCCAAGGTCTCCTCTGCAATCGAGAGGAGTCTGCCAAAACCATGCACCAAAATCGAAGTAAAAACACAGCGAGTATGTTCTCAAAATCTGAGTATGTAAGAATACAAGGACAAAGAGAAGATGAATCAGAAGAAGTACCCAGCGGGGTTGTTAGCATCCCTGAGAGAATGCTGAGGAGTCGTGACTGCTGACTCACAACTTGCATCAGTGGCCGGAGCAGATGCCTGGAGAAATTTCCACAATAGAATAAGATATAGAAAGCTAGATTCTAGAAGTAAAATGGTAGATTACCAGAAACACACAGTGGTAATCATACAATGGCGCACTAAAAAGGAGAAGTATTTGACAGCATACATGTGATTGTCAAAAACGGATTCACAACAACAAAAAACATAGACTAAGAATCAATAGAACAAAGCAACTAGTTTTGCAATTTATAATCATATATCTGTCCTATATGTGCCACATAATTCTATTGTCAATATTGTCAAAAGGCAGTAAAGATCTATTATACTAAGCCACCAGAAAATAAGAAAAGATCATTTCCTAAGATGCATAGGTTGCACCCAACATTTGCTGAAGGATGCCCCACATTAGAACAGCTTATAGAGGTCATGATAATAGATCAAATCAAATTACAGTTATCTAGAGCAAATAGGTAAACCAAACAATTGAGCAACAGAAGAGGTAAGGATAATGACATACACTTTGCAACTGTTGCCGCATGTAACCGTTCTCACATACAAGCTGAGACACCTGTTTCTGGAGGCGATCATTTCCTCATCAGCAGCTTGTTCATGGCAGTTAATTTTCTGTTCACACTCTGAAGTCTAACAGATTCTTTACGCTGCTTTTCTCGACACCTGCATTCATTAATTTACAGCTAATTCTCGAGCCTTCATCAAACTAAAACACCCACTTTTATCAAGTTATTTTGACCCAAATCCACTCAAGTGACGAAGACCTAATTTCTGCTAAGGTTCAAGAATCTTAAAAATCCAACTCTAGATAAAGACATCATATCCTAAATTCTGTACTAAATCTTCAAACACCAATTGTAGAAATGTTTGACAAGATGCAAATGAATCAAGTTAAAAATCACAACACTAAATCCAAGAATGATTATATGAAAAGAAAACAAAATCAAATGACTGGCAGCCCATTCGAATTTGATATATAACCTGCGGTTTTGGAACCAGACTTTGATCTGTTT
This sequence comes from Sesamum angolense, assembly GCA_034509725.1. Classification (NCBI taxonomy): domain Eukaryota; kingdom Viridiplantae; phylum Streptophyta; class Magnoliopsida; order Lamiales; family Pedaliaceae; genus Sesamum; species Sesamum angolense. The sequence goes on from JACGWL010000002.1 coordinate 15,189,722, forward strand.
GGGCTCAATGTTGGAAAGAATAGGGCATTCTCGGATCAGCTGCTGCCGGCGTATAGAACTGGGCTTTGGGCACTCGGCATAGACCCTCTCCAAAGCCTCCACCTGCTCCGCGGTGTACCGGACATACTTTCCAGAATCAAGATGCTTATTTATGCTCCCGCTACTATTCTCTCTGTGATGATGTGCCACCATAGCCATTTTTCCCCAAACCTTAAAATATTCTGAAACCGCTTAGAGAAAAACAAGCTCAAACCTCGCCGATAATGCAAATCTTCAAGAACTGATTCTGTGAAGCTGCTCTTGGGAGTCCCACTAGAGAGCTGAGAAAGATTCTCTGACGCAGAGGTTCGATTTTTCTTGGTTTATTTATTGTTCAATGATGATGATAATCCTACACCTAGTGATATCAGAAGGACAAAGATACACGCCCTGGATTGAGGCAGAAGATTCTTGGGGCTTTTAGATGGCTGAGAAACACACTTCTACCACTTACCTTATGAACAAAGGTAACAGGCCAACAAAGCTAAGCAGCCTTATGCGTATAAATTATACGCAAACTGACAAAACAATCTGTTTCTTTTCCTTCTCTTTGTTCACACAAGAAACCACCCTTCGCCTTCAGCACCACTTGGAACAGAAGCAGTAACCCTCTTTCAATTACTATTGTTATTCACGCTAAAAGCTCCAAACCCGATGTAAGGTGAAGTCAGCTACTTTTGCCACGCAAAACCCCCCCCTGATTTTCAAACAAAACATGTGCGTTTATCACGCTGATTACTGTGGAATCACTCAGCCTTTTCCTAGCTGCAGCAAATTACTGAATACAGTTTTAACTTTTTTGGCCTGCCTGGGATACTTCCGAAACACCAGCACGAAGCTCTCTTCTTATGGCCTAAATTACCCAAGGAAGAAACAGGTTGGAGAAAAGGGTGAGCAAATTGAAGGGCAGAAACGCTAAGTTCGTTCCACAGAGGCCTTTGCAATATATAAATGTAAAGGGGGAGGCTCTCTTTTATCTTTCTCTCTACGAAGAACAAGAGGAAGAAGAGAGCCGCTGGTTGCTCAAGGCACCACGACACGGTTCTTTGAAGATCCGACAGAAAAGTAAAGAAAAGGAGAGAATGAAACCAGAAACATGTCAACTACGGTTGTTTCCCCTACTGCGCAAAAATATAAATAAAGGTGACAAGAAAACACCGACGGAAAAGAAGAATTTCAAGATACAGAGAGAGAAAGAGAGAGAGGTAAAGATGGCGATCAGAGTGTGCAGTTTGAGGCGGAGGCGAACAGAGGAGAGAGAGAGAGAGGGGTGCTCCGAAATCGAAAAGGGCAGAAGTGGTTTTATTTTATGCTGCAGTTGGCTGCTGCAGCTGTTACTGTGTCTACAGAGCTGCCTGCCTCCCTCCCGAATCCTCTCTCTCTCTCTCTCTCTGTATGTAATGTAAATACTTTATTCTTCTTTTTCTTTTTCACCAATATATTTGATAATTTTCATAATCTTTCATAACATTCTATTACCAAAAGAAATATACAAAAATTAATAAGATTAATTGGTTCCATATTTATAGTTAAATTCTCGGATGAACCATATTTTCTAATCGTATAATAATTCTCTAAACTACTCTATCGATAATGAATCAAATATTTATACGTAATTTGTTTGGAAAAAAATATATTTCAATGACTAAATATAATATTTTTAATATATTCAATGTATGGACTGAAGTAATAATTATATATCATACTTTTAATTCTATGGCAAATAATATCTAAAAAATTCTGCTAAAAATGCACTTTAGTTATGCCACACATTGATTTTTATCTTAAAATGTTTTGGGTTGAAAATCATATTTTAAAAAAGGTTTAGTTTATTAATTATGACTTATGAGATATTTAAATGCAGAATTTAGTTATATTTCATAAATGAATTCATTCCTTATGTTAATGAAGAACTCAAAAATCATTTAATGGCTAATAATCAAGAATAATTGCGTCTAGAAGCTACAAAATTAATTTTTATTTAAACATAATTCAAGTGCGAATTAACATGAACAATAGAAGAAATTGATGTTGCATTTGCACTCAAAATTTGGGTTTAGATTGTTCGGTCACAAGGCCAAACGGGGCAGAATCTTCACTAAACTCATTTTTGTCACTCCCTTCTCACTCGTATTATTATTATTTTTAATTATGTAAGAAAAATCTAAATACTTCTAGGGCCATTATGTTCCGAATGGTCTTCATTGCCCACGATGGGTACATTGTGGATCATACATTGAAAAAATTATACTCGAATAAAGTCTAATCATAATGGATTGATTATATTATAAATGTTATTACATGCAGTTATTATATAATCAGTTATTATTTTTAAATTACATATTAATAACATGACATATATATTACATTTATTATATAGTTAATTCTGACATCATCAAATACAATTTGAACTAAAATTCCTGATCATATGTTATCGGTGATCTCCATCGTATATGAATAGAGCTTTAGGTTCTACATCATGAGTGATGAAGATCATCCGCAATTTGGTATTCTAGGAGCTTGTAAATAAATTCAATTAAACTTTCTACCGTCTCAATCCATTATTTTTGTTCTTTGATATAATTTTCGAGTTAAAATATAAATAAGACATTTCACTCATTAATTAAATTTTGACTGATTTAATACACACTATTGCTTTTCCTTTATTCAACATGCTTTGAACTTGCAAATTAATAAACGTGAAAATTGCGTTCGGACCCATCAAAGGTGTCTTAGAATTCAACTAACAGACAACAATTTATTCAAATGTAGATGTTTTTTAAATTTCAAAACTGACATCACTTCTAAAATTATAGTAGTTAAAAGGAAATATTTAATAGAGTTTATGGATAATTGTGCATAAAAATTATTACAACGAGATTAAAGATTGTAAATTATAACTTTTACTAAAATATGGCATAATTCGGATCTAATTGAAACATAATTTACCCAGAAACAAGTCAAAACCGTTTTCGCATTCGAAATGCAAGTTTTGACTTCTCAATCATATGGCCAAATTGGGACGCTTATTTCATACTTTTTTTTATACATGTCATAAACTTGCAAATTTAAATACGTGAAAATTACCTCCAAATCCATTAAAACGAACAAAGCTTATCGAAAAATCATATGTTATGTACGCGCTCATATATTTTGATCAAAACTTATAAAATACCCACTTTTATTAGTTTTTAGTTAATTTAAAAAAACAAACACAATAATTTTTGCAATTTTTACACAACATTGAGGGAATTTAGGCCAAGTATATTAAGATTTTGATTGGTTGGACGCGTCTCAAACCTTTACGACAATTTTTTTTCTTTTGTCATGTCAAGTCCAAATCATGTTTAAGAATGTCAAATATTGTGCCCTGATTAGTCTTACTTTTTTTTTTTTTTTTTTTTTGAAAAAAAAAAGATTGACATAATTAGGACAGGCTAAATTGTTGGTGTAGTCCTAACACAATCATTACATTATTGGTTAATGTTTTGCTCAAATTCAATGTGCATTACCTCTCAAACTTTGTTTGCTTCTCAACTAATCGAAAGTATATTTTACTTTTCATGGTAAAGTCATTTAATGCTCTAGGCCACCATTGTCCTCTCCCTCATCATCAAATCAAAACAACTACACTCTATGCAGCTTGCATGTGGACAAATAATTTACCCCCCACCCACAAACAAAGTGAAAAAAATAAGTTAGAAATGAAATGTGATTGGGTAAAATATTATTTTATAAATAATGTAATAATTGGTTTTTGATTTAATAATTTTATTTAGTTTTTAGAGTAAATCAATGTGGTATGGAGGAGAGATCTTTAAAGTAGATGATAGAAAATATATATATATATATATATATATGTAATTAAAAATAATAATTATAATTTTTGAATTTATAATATCATAATTAATTATGTAGATTGTAGTTAAATTTCAAAACTAAATGGTTGGGATGGACTAGGGACCCACCAGCTTTATTTTGAAAAAACTCGGATCCATCCCCTCCCCTCCTTAACCTAACTTGTCGGACTCGATTAATTGTTTAAAATTATTATTTTTAATTATATAACAATACATATTTTCTTAAATCAAATTGCATGAAACAATTCATATAATTCAAAAAAGAGATTGTATTACTTGCTAATGAATTAAGTCATGCTATTTTTTTCATAATTGTTGTCTTAAATCTAATTATCATAATCACTAAGTATTTATTACATAGCGTATGAAAGATAAATAAAATGTATTATTAATCATTCAAATAATGATATCATCCGTACTTAATTTCAAATATTAATTGTGTTTAAGTTTGAAAAACTCTAGGACTTATTGGGCAATGTCTTTAGAATGGGTTCAAAATTGAACCAGTCAAGTTACTGGGTTATTGGTCCAATCAATCAGACATAATTAAAAAATTCAATTGATGTGTGTGTGTATATATATATATATTACATAATGCAACAATACATTATAAAATAAAAAGCAAACTTAAATAAATATACATTCAATTCAACTAATAAGTGCATGTGCTCAACATAAATCTTGACAAAATAAACAAACAATTAAATAAAAGTAGTCAAATCTACATAATATTGTAAAATCTTAATCAACTCACTCCCAATAATTTTCATTTGCATACATTTGGAAAGAAAAAAAAGTAGGAGAAAAAACATCGTCTTTTTTAGATTTGGGAAGAAGTTGAATTTGATTTAGTTTAGAATATTTTACATGAGAAAATTGCAATTGATCTGTGGGCAAACCCTATTCTTGTTTTTCCCCTTTTTGCCAATTTTCAAGTTTTACTAATTCGTATGATCCAGGCTGAATGCATGGCTGGTTCAGTCATCATATGAGAACACTTATGACGAGTTCACAAAAATTAAGCAGAACCCTCGAAATCCATTTTATTAGAACTGAACAAGTTGTGGCCCCTATTTATCAGGACCCATTGCCATGTTTTACAGGCACAATGGGTAATTTAATAAAAAAAAAAAAAATTATTAATGGATTAAAAGTTACAAATTGTAACTTTTACTTAAGTGTGATTTGATAAATTTTAATTTCAAAAGTAGTTATTCAAAATGGAGCAAAACTATATAAAAAATTGCATTTGCATTCGAGGTGCATGTTTGATCTGCTCATCTGCAAACCAAACGCATTACTCTACTTTGCAAAAAAAGTTTGAAAGGGATTAAAAATGACTCTATAAAACTTTTGGAAAACACACAATATTAAACAAAATATAGTTCAAAACGAGGGTTAATGAATTTGAAATAATCTCCAATATATAATTATCCGAAAATGATGGAAAAATAAACCAAAGTACTTTATATTCACTCGTATTTCGATTAGAAAAAAATATTTGTTTAATTCATGAAGCTTCATAAGCCAAATTTGGACACTGTGTTTAAGCTTAGCTTGATGAACTCGATTGGATTAATAAAAAAAATTATTTTTATGTTGATTTAATTAAAGCTCGTTCGAGCTCAGTTCCATCAATAATCAAACTGAAGTCAATCATAAGTTTTAAACTCGACAATAATCCAAATAAAATTTAAAAAGTATTGTGTTAGGCTATATTTGATTTGTTTACATTCATAGTTATTAGGGGTTTTTAAATTCTTATCTCCAAATCCATTAATCAAGACCTTAATATAAGAAAATTTGATAAAAACGCATTTTCAAACTTTAAAATGAGCAAATAGATGTGATCTCAATCATCAACAAATTACCATCAATATATATATTAGCATTAATATCAAGTATTTATGATTACTCAATAATTAACATTAAAGTAGAATAATAACTTTGCTGACTAATTTAAATCTTCATGTCAAATGAACAACAAATATTTAAAATAGACAAGATTAATCTCAATCTTGAATCGATAAATTACTATTGCACAACCCATAATTAACGGTCGATGAGGTTTTATTTTAATGGTTAAGATCATGATTTATGAGTTTTGTTTCATGCTACGGGTGAGCATTAATTCCGAAAAATATGATTTTTTTTTTATATAGTTTATCATTTCAATGATATTCAAAATTTAAATTTTATTAAGGAATAATGAATTATTAATCATATCTTAGTGTAATATTGATGATATTACTAGTTCTATAAACAAAAAAAGAAGATGAGGCCATCTTACCATATTTGATTAATGATGAAAATAGGATGAATTCTTGAAGCTCTTTTGAAGTGAATAATTGTACAATATATAATTGATTTGAAAAATACATCTTAAAAAATGTTATTTCCTCTTTTGCAAATATTACTTTATTTTCCTTGTTGCAATAATCCTAAAATAAAATTATCCATTTTTTTAAATAACCCCTCTCCCCCTCCGACCTCTGTTTTTTTTTTAAATGACCATTTCGTCCATCACAATATAATAACTCCTTCCAGACAAGCGTCGGAAAAAAAAATTAAGTGGTTACATCAAATTCAATTAAATGAGAGAAATGATTTTATTTTAAAAAACACAATTTTATTAAAAATAAAAAACACCGCTTTATAATATACTAAAGTGATAGTATCAACTTTAAATTATTAATTTAAAAAATATTCATAAATACAAATAAAAATTTATTATAAAAAATTATTTTAGAGGGAATATATAAAAAAGAAATATTATTAACAATTAATGGAAAAAATAAAAAGGAGGGAGGGGGGCCCACTGGAAAGAATAAGAAATGCAAGGGTGGAGCCGGTTCCTTAGAAAAAGGCAAGTGCGCATGTTAGTGGACCTTAAACAAATCAAATTAGCTTTCCGGCGCAGACCGTGGCCATGGGCGCAAAGTAGCCTTCGGTGGTAGGGATTTGATAATGTGCTACGCTGGTGCATGCTTTATTTTTGTACGAACGATCACACGTATCTTCAAATATCTTAAATGAAAAATGGATTATTTCATGGTATTGCATTCTCTCCACATGCATTTGGCATGCGTAAAAAGACGCCCCACGTGCTTCCCACGAGCCATCTCCCAATAACAACAATTTTTCTTTTCTTTGGGGTCGTCCAAGATTTTTTCATCCCATCAGATCTGAATCATTGAATTTTTCATTTCAAATATTTCATATGCTATTGCATTTAATATTGATAATGTAAGCAATCGTTCTATATTAATTTTAATAGAGAAACTTGAGTGGTTTATTAGCTCCAAGATTTTTTTTTAACAAGATGTATTTTTCAAGATAAAATCGTGAGACTCATACAAAATCAGAACTGACAATACCTCGAACAATGAGACAACAATAGAGTTATAAAAGGCGCATCATTTGGCGCCATATGTGGGTACAAGGTCATTGTTCGTCCCAAGCCTCTCATTTAGGGGACTGATGATATAAAAATCTCTATATGATTGCATATGATGAGCTTAAGCGGCTTATAAGCTCCAGAACTTCATCTTTCTAGTGAAGCGCATTTCAGAACAAAATCGTAAAGCTCATACGAATTTAAAGATAACAATACATCGCGCAATATGGCATATATTACACGTCCAGGTGTGCAAAGTGTTTTTAAAAAAAATAAAACAGATAACATGATTTTTTATACACATATCCAACGGAAATAAAAAATATAAAAGGATTTAAGTATAAAATTTTAGGCACATTGTTATGTATAGTAAAATATTTTTAGATATACGAGACATGGAAATGTAAATAATAAGAATTGGAATATATAATAGTCGAATATGCTAATATGACTTAAATTTGTATTAATGTTTGTTAACTTTACACTCTCATATGAATAAATAAATTATATTTCAACCTCATAAATTCGACAATCATCATATTAATTTCAATAATTTGAATTTATATGATCATTGTTTGATATTTTTACATTTAGTACATATAATTTTTTTTAATCCCAATTATAATTTGAAACTAAGAATTTGATCAATCATTAATTACTAGAAAATAAATATTTACTACTTAGGCCAAAATTACTTACGAAAATTAACAAGTGTATTAACACTTAATTTATATGATTAGTTCCCAATTAAAAATTTGTCCAACCACAGAACAGCTAAATTAATTATGTAATTAGGGTGGTTTAATTAATTAATTAATTAAATAGGTCCTGATGCCTTTATTATCTAATACGATAAAGAAATTATTATTTTCTACTTTATGAATAAATTAATGCATAACGACATTATTTATCTTTTATATGGTATTGCATCACAAGCAATGACGAAAAAGCGTTTTCAGATGGGATTAACAATAATCTTAAAAGGCGACTTTAGAATATTGCATCTTCGAGGAGCAATCATTGTTTTATTTTATTATTATTAAGATTAGATAGATTTATATAAATAATTTATTCCCAAATTTCCTAACACCATAATTTTATTTATTTTTATTGTAAAAGAAGCTGAACCAGCCAGTTATGTGATGGGCTATGCTTTATGATCCAGTTCATTGACGTCCACATGATGTCATATACATTGTCTAAAAACTAATTCGGAAAAAGATAAAATTATTAAAAAAAATAAAGTACATGAATTATTAATGATTGATTTATGATTATTTACTGCAAAAAGGGCAGTTACATTTCATTACAAGAAAGTTGTAATATTTTGTGATTTTTTTTAATAATTTATGTGTGTTCGTCAAAATATTACGTTATTTTTTTGAATTAAAAAAATACAATAAATATTAAAAACGACTTCATGATTGATTTATGTTTACATATTTAGCATATTATTTTCTTAACAAGCAGTTTTACAATATATGGGGATATTTCTCTCAATCATTCATTCTCTACGAATCAAGACTCTCTATGTTGAAATTATAGACGGTATAGAAGTACTAAGATTGTCCCTAGGATGACAAATAAGGTGGATAGAGAGGGGCACATGCTTGAATGTGTTTTAATTTATTAGATTCGAGTTTGAAGACAATTTTTGATTTTACAAAATTGACAGTACTCGTGACAAATCTCAAATCTTGTCTAAGATCACTTGGGATAATATTTGCAAATATATTTAATTAATTTATTTTTATTCAATTAATATAATTAGAAATTTATGTTTTTAACTACTAATATCTTGTAAAAATATTTTGAAATAATAATTTTAATATATGAAGTAATTGAAGAAAAAAAAATTATTGAGTTTTACGATTTAGCCTGTTGGGTCTGGAATAGGGTGGGGTCCCAGACGTATTTGAGGTGGGTTAGGACAAGTTTTGGATCTATTTGATATAGCGGAGGCGAGGGTAGGGTGGTACGAGTTTAAAGGCGGGTCTAATTCAATAAAAAAATTTCCTACTTTATAATGTATGTTAACTCAGTTATATGCTATTTCTATTATAAAGTTGGATATTCATATTTAATAACTCTAATGGGTGGGTAATAAATAAATATCTCTAATACCTAGGGCAATAAGTTTAAGGAGTTACTTAACCCAATCAATCGAGGAATCTAATCCCGATGATGTCAAAACTAGCACATTGAGATACACTAGACCCACCGAGTAAAATACAACATCTGCCTAGTTGAGGCCTGCTGATGTACCAAGGTTGACCGAAGACCACCTGTAACCACTAACGATTCAACTAGCCCCGTTAACATATTAGTATTAATTTCTATCCCAAACAACACAGTGACACATCAATAGAGAGTAATTGAACCAACAATGACTTCAATATAAAGGATGAGTTGGCTCCAACAGGTATCAACTTCTATCTAAATAGTCATTTAGCGACTGATGTGATAGTTTTGTTTCCTGTTCATGTAAGTTTGACTGATTAACATACAACTGAATTAATACAATTCGATAAAATTAGATTTTTCCTAAAGTATGTGGATATGAGGATTATGCTCACCCAGCTCCTATAAATAGGAGTCTGTGCAAGTTAAAGAAGTTAATCACTTGACTTATTTAAATCAGTCAACTTAGCTCACTAACCTATCTATTCTCTTGTTCTTTGCAGCACCTCGTTTGTCTTTTGTCCTCTCTTTCACTTAGCCTATTGATTTTTAACATACTTTTAATTATATTCTTGCTTTCATCTAAAATAATTACTAATTTAAATATTTGAGTACCAACTTCTATTTTACAAGCCAATCCCTCAAAAATCTTAAAATCTTTATCTAGCCTTTCAACCCTTTTATAATACTATTGGACTCTGATAAGTATTATTATATGAAAAATTAGAGATAAGATGTAAGACTGACCAATTCTAATAGTACTGGAAATAATGTTATATCCCTCTTCCTGCTTAAGTGGTGGCTGTGGGACAACAAAGAGACCCTTTTCCTGGAGTAAGCCTGCTCTGTGAAATTAGATGGAAATCTAACGCGAATATAATAAAACAGGGTCCTTGTTAAACTAATGCTAAAATTATGATGTATTTATAATTTTTCAAAAATGATGAAGTACTTGTAGTTATACAAAAATTTAACAGAAGTGGTTATAATTTATCCGTTAGTATAAATTCAAGTTGGCATAGGTAAATAAAACTCATGAATTTATTAAGTTAACCTTCACATGCTAAAAAATATGTGTACATAATAAAGCATTTGCATTTTTTCTTATTTTGTTTTATTTAGAGTAGTCAACCCGACTTAACCACTCAATAGTTCGAATTCTTGATCCCTAAATTTTTGGATACAAAGAGCAATCTGAGCATGCCCAACGGGTACCGTATCATTAACCTATAAACAACGCTTTATTCTTCCATTACAAACTTAATTTTTATACAATCCTACTCTTGTCTATGATCCTTATATGACCCTTAGATCACTCATTGACTTGATTATGGAAATGTTTCAATTGTATCAAACCCCAATACTTTTTACAAATATTATGTTGATTTGAAGCTATTCCAATAAAGACTAAGGACTAGAGTGCACCGACAATTGGATTCCGATTATAAATTCATTTTCATTATCATCATATAAAAAAATAAATAAATAAGCAAGTTTGGTGAACTCAATCATAAAAAATATAGTTTATTTTTTTTATAAAAAAAAAAGAAGAAGCACAAATGAAAAAAACAACTTAGTAACATGATCATTCTTGGACAACTTTTGTAATTGACCTTTTAGTCCTCAATCATAGCCTTTTTGCATTAATTCATAAATTTAAATGTGGTTAATTTTACTTTACTACAACATAATTAGCAGGCAAGAAAAGCTACGAGCTGTCGTTGAAATTGAAAAGTGTCACTTTTGTTAGGATTCGATTTCGTGAAAATCGATCTCGTATTCAACTGTAATTAATGTCAGAAAGGAAAAGATTTCACCAGTCTCCCTGTATTGTCCCCCTCGAGATGTGCCAATGAAGGGTCGACACGTGGCGGCGAGAGTTATAATTGAACAGGTGAAAGTAAAACAGAGTTTGACTTTTTTTTTCTTGTTTCTGGCAGTGGACAAACCGAATCTCATGCTCCGCCTCCGCCCCATCAAAAGTAGTTGAAGGGTATGATTTTGTATGCATCATTGTCGACACAAACTTAATTCCTTCTGCTCGCTTCTGTTTGTGGGTAAATAACCAAAAACACTTTCTCAATCTTTTTTCTTGTTAAAACCTAATTCTTGATTCTTCATCTATATATATATATATATATATGTGTGTGATATTTTTATATGAGTATTATCGTGATTGATCAGCGATTCAAATTACGAGTTAGATTATATGTTAAAATCATTTATTTGATATGAGATAATGCTCAAACATATAAGTACGATAAAAGAATATATCTAATATTTTTGGGGTTTTCATATTTATTGAATGATCAAGTTGTACATTCTAATGTGAATTATTGACTTTGGTATGACTGGATATTTATAAAGACTGGCTACACTACATAAGTACATATTGGATACGGTTCAAGTTGATTTGGATAAAAAATGCGATGATATTTAGATTGTTTGGCAGTTTTGGAGATGCCTATAGTGTTTTAGCCATTATAAGTAGTGTGGGTGTGGTTCCAACATTAATGAGAAAACCCTAAGCATTCTAAAGTTCGTGTCTTTTTTAACACCTGACCAACGATTCGGATTGTCAACCATTGATTTTAAATAATCCAATGGCTATTCAGGTGACACGTGGCTCGGTATAATTTAATACAATTGGCCCTCTATAAATACCAGTTGATACACTTCACAAGGTATGTCATTTCATTACTATCAAATCCACTATATGATCCCTATAAACTCAACCTCAATACTATTTAAACATTGTAGGGTCTTAGTGGGAGTCACCCCAACAAGCCTAACGTATTGTGTGCAAGCCAATAATTACTAGTCCAATTTGATGTACTCACCCAGACCCATACTCCAGATCATCGCCAGGTCATAGTCAAGTCATTACTAGATCAACTCCAAGTCAATGAAAACCTCAACCCTGTTAAGGTATTCGAAGAAATGTGACTTTTTATCACGGTTAATTATTATATTAAAAATAAATAAAAACTAAAGTGAATAATAAATTAATAATTGATCACAATTGCACAACAACTATTGGTTGTTGTTCAAGTGGTGAGGCTAAATATTAGTAATATTTAAAAATTACGACAACTATTTTGATCATTGTTAAGAACTATAACAAATATTTTAACAGTAGCTAAGACAACACCAAATATTGATTAAGCATGATTAAAATAAAATTTTTATATTAATTGGTGGTTATTTATAGTGTATGGAATAATTAATTTTTTATTTTGTATCTAAGAAAGTTTAAAAGTTCTTTTTCTTGTCTTTTGTTAACTTTTTTCTTATTTTTTTTAACTATGAAAGTGAAACCTAATTTTACAACTTGAGGTATTCGATAACTTCCAATAAGATCAAATGTTTTCTTAACTTGAGGTTTTTGGTGAGTTTGCATTACTACACTAATATATTCGACGACAATATTTTTACAAAATTCATGTAGTTGAACACTTTTAAGTAAGGATTAAAATTTAGATAAGTCTTCCCCATGTATCTCACGGGTGTTAAATTGGAGGAAAATAAAATCATCAATTAATGATTTTGTCCTTCAAGAATAAGAAAACAAAAAGATACGATAAGAATTCATGTAGTTTTTAACTAGGTTGGATTGTACTTGACACACTGGACAGACCTAAAAACTTGAAATAATAATCGTTGATGTTTATACCACTTCAGGGCTTTCAAGAGGACATATAAATTCATATAGTTCCTGACAATAGATTATTTATAAATACCAATTCACTCCATTTAGCAAGGTATGCAATATTTACTCTGGAATTTTATTTGCAAACCCATTATTACCCTAAGCAATCTTTAACTTAGACATTGGAGGATTTTAGTTAATAGTCACCTCAACAAGTCTAATGAGTTGTGTTGCAGGCCAACATCTCCACTGATCGTTTAACATGATCATGGACCCCATCCAACTCAGACCGCCACCTCACCAGTGATCTAGATTTGAGTCAATGTCTATATTGATTGGTGTTTCATCAAAATAAAAATAAAAATGATCAATTACTGAGTATAACTAAAAATGTTGTCTTAAGCTACATGTTAATGGGAAACACACATTTTTTAAATTTAAATTAGGTATACTCGAACCAAAGAAATTTATTGCAGATTCGACACTTTCCTCGCTAAAATTCATTAAGATATTGCCAACTTAATTATAATAATCCCACCAATCCATTCAATAATTAAACTGAATTAAGTATTATAAAGTGGTTAAAACAAAGGAACTAAAATTGTAGGTTTGAGGTAAGAAAAGGACAAGATAGAAGTAGAGTTGCATTTGTGTAGTAGAATGAATGGAGTGGTGGATGATGAGCTCAAACTCAATAATATTAATACCCTACCACCATTTTTAATTGAAAAATTTAAAACAAATAACATTAACATATTACTCCACTTTGTCTCAATATCTCTGTCTTGTGTTTTTGTTTTCTCTTTTGGGATTGATGTGGTGATGGGATTGGGAGGGGTTCCCAATTCCCCCCCATTGCCTTCACCCATTCCCTTTCCCTTTGTTTTGTTTTGTTTCCCTAATCCCAAAGTGGACCCACAGGGTGGTCATTTGTGGGCCCCGTACATGCATGTCTGTCTGTTTCTCTGGGCCTGGGCCGACCAGAATATTTGTTTGCTTGAGTGAGTAGACTTTGCTTTGGTGGGTTGGTAGTGGAGACTTTGGCCCACCACTTCTCTCTCATCTCTCTCTACCTTTGCTTGTTTAGCACATTTGATAACATTATGTTCTCACATCATATTAACTACCACTTTTCCCCCATTTTCCTGCTCTTCTTTTCACCCTAAACTTTTAACCCATGGATGGTTCGAATATTTTATAATTTCTTATTATTATTTAATATATACACATTCTATGTATAAAAATATTATTATTTATTTTATTTAAAAAATGCATAGCATATCCATAGTAAAAAATAGTTATAATTTAAAATAGAAAATTCGACCCAGTAATAATAAAGCCCATTAACGTTTAGCTATAAACGAGGGAGTTTATATGAGTGTGGTGGAAGTGGTAGGTGCAGAAATTAAGGTTTCAGTTCACGCCATACGTTTGATTGCATGGCTAATTTTGAACACAAACTAGAAGCAGGAAAGCAAGTCTGTTTGAGAATGGAGTAAGGAATTGTGTACTCAAACATCTTAATCAAAGCATCCTATTGACAGAAGACGACGTCTCTCTGTGAAGAAAATCATTTATATTACATATGTATCAGAACAATCCTTTGTACGAGGAAGATTCCCGACTTAACTGCAGGGGATTAGGCGGAGTTGAGTTTTCAAACACTTCCACTGCTAATTTCCTCTTCAAAAACATCGGATACAATTTTGATAAATATTCAAAAATATCATATTATTATATCAAATAGATATAACGTTATTTCTAAAGTATTTCTACATTATTAATTTAAATAAAATTATCAAATGATATATATAACAATTACTGTTCATTAATTAAACATACCCAAAGCTGATCTAGGGTTAAAAACAAAAAACAAATTTATCTAGGTCCATAATTTATCTCTTATTACACTGGAAAAACAGTTATTACTGACCAATATAAGGTCAGTGAACATCACCATAACAGAAAGATAACATGGAATCTAAGACAGGAAGCCATTTTATATCAGCTTTCAGTTTTTACAAATTTTTTAGTTTAAATTACATCGACACTCTCTGAAATAAAATTTAATTATACAACAATTTTTATTCTTTGTAAAATTTTAAATACACCATTTGAGAAGATGTCCATGTAATTTTACCTCAAGAGGTGTACCCGTAAACCGTTGACTTTGAATAAAGAGAGTATATTTGTATTTATAATCACATAAATTTAATACAATTAAACCTAATATTAAGGGATGCCATTTAATTTATTTCTTCTTTTCTTTAAAAAAAAAACAATTATTAAAGAAATACGTTATACTTATTATATAATTACTTCATCCTTGACCAAACTTAATTAGAATAAAAATTTACATGAATTTCTTTAGTAGGCAGACAGATGGTGCCACCAAGTTGATGTTTATAGCTGAAAAAGAAAAAGAGAAGGTAGGCCCCCAAACAATGTCCCAAAATATGTCATGCACTAGTAACTGTTATGAACTGTATACAACATTCTTAAAAGCAAGGTTTCCTCAATTACTAAACAATTTGATACTGCTCGGACACCTCACCTGCATTAACTCATCCTCTCCTTACGCCGGGGCCGCCACCAACCGCCAACCAACCAAAGTACTACATCTAAAACAAGAAAAGAAAACCAAGAGCAAAAAGGCATGCATTCGACTAGTAAAAATAGGTATTTCAGGGAGTATTATCACATCTCAAGTTGTTCCAGGCATTTGACAACAGTAGATTCATCGGCCTCAGTTGCAGTTTCCTCAGCCTCCACCGACAACTTCTTTGATGGTGCAGAAGCGGCAGAGACAGATGGCTGATCTTCTTTTGGGCCAGGTGGAGCAGCAAAAACGGGAACTGCCTGCCTGATGCATACAGGTGGGGCTACTTGTACAGGTCGGGGGGGTATCTTTTGCGCGGGTCGTGTAGTAGGTGATGGAAGTGGTGGTGCAGAGAAAACCGGCACTGATGTTCTTATTGTAACGGGTGGAGCAACCCCTTGGTAAGGTTTCCTACAATGACTCATCAGGACATAAGGAGCAGCACTGACAGCAGGAAACCTATGTGTAGCCCGAAATTCTGGTGACGCTGGTCGGGTTGATGGCATAGGCTGTGGTGGCGTAGTGTGGCTATCATTTATCAAAGATGGGGGCCTGTTTCGAGAAGCAGTTTTCTGGCAGAATAAGGGAAGGATTTTGGATGTGGACATTGCTGGGCGCTGTGGGCTAGGGGGACGAGGGGTTGGAAGGGGGAACTTTGTCTGAAATGGTAAGGAGACGCTATTTAAATTGTGCGTTTTCGACTTTTCCTTCATACGGTAGTTCTGCAAGGCCCTTGCTATTCTGATCTGTTCCTGCTCTTCGTTATTTTCATGTTCTGATGAAGAGCTTGCATCTTGCTGTGCCACTGACCAAAACAAAACATGAATTATGAGTGAGTCTACAAACATTCGCTAAATCGACACAAAACAATAAGAAACACCAGCTGTAGAACAGAGCTATCAATCTATATCAGGATTTTCATCAACATATCTATGTAGTTGAGGGAAGACATAATATTGGTACTGGAACAATACATAATGTAACATCCAAACTACTCTGCTGCAGAGAGCCGAGAAAAGTTACTTACATTGTTTTAACAACAACCAAGCAGCCAGGGCAGCGTTCTTCTCGGCTTGCTTTTTGTTCTTTGCAGGTTCTCCAGTAAATGTGATTCCCGCCAATTCCACAGTTCCTGTAAAAACAGGAAGGTGGCCTAAACCAGACCTGAAAGTTGTGTATTGAGGCAAAGGAGATCCAACTCTTTGTGCAATCTCCTGCAACAGATTTTTGTAGACCCCCGTCTCATCCTATCCGACAAACAGAAAAAACAGAAAATAAGAAAAAAAGCTTTCGGCAAGGTTTGACAAAATTGATACACAAATAAAATAACATAAAGGTTCATAAAACCTGATTAGCTAAAACCCTCAGGATGAAAAAGGTCACTATTCAGAAATTAATACTAGTTTCTTAGGTTGTGAAAGTTTATGGTACACAACAAAAATGCTATAAATCGCATTTTGATCCAACTTTTTGGTTCCTTGTCTCGTTTTTTTTCAAGAACCACCGACAGCAATCAGATGAGATCAAGTTCTGGAGTTCAAGATAATAAATAGAACAGCGACTTCGATCCCAAGTATACAGTAGTCAGTACATGGAAGTGGACAGGCACATGCAAGGTGCAGCTTACTAATGGATAAGCACATTAAATTGAGGATGACAAGACTAAAACCATACCCGTTGCTCCGAGTTCATAAGGGAAATCATGCATCCAACACAAAAAATATAGAAAAATACGAAACCGACACCTAAATCTTTTAAACATTTAAATCTATATCCCCAACCTTGCTCGCATGCATGCATTTAATGAAATATAACATAGTCAACAATTTCAATTATCCATCTTTATCATAGCCTCAAGAATCATACTAACTGGGATTAAATTAATTTAAACCCCAAATCCTTCCCCCCACATGCACCCTACTTCCAAGAAGTCTAATTTGAAATGAACCCAATTGTTATTTTATGAAATATTAGGTATCCATCCCCTGCATTTTCAAAGTTTTCATACTGAATCCAACCTTCTTATATAATATATTTATGTATTAATAAAGAAACACAACCACAGAGAAAGTTCTTCATCATGCATCACTTCAGTTTAACTAACTAATAAAGAAATCCAATTTTAAAATGACTTACACTTGCTTCTCTCATAATGTACATTGACTGGTCCATTACTATACATCTTCTCAAAGTCATTAAGGGTTATTTGCATTTTTACTCCCTCAAAAGCACAAATTAGCACAAAAACCCACCTAAACAAGATAAGAAAATAGCAATACGACCCCTGAACTTTTAAATTTTTCTAAAAAATAAGCTCACTGTCTCCGGAATCTTTTTTTCATTTTACTAAAAGTTTAGGGTATCGAATTGCCCTTTCTTTTTTTTTTTAATATTTCAACATAAGCCCCCTTGCACTTATAAAAATAATAGCAAGCAACATTGAGCTTCTTTAGCCCAACAATGAAAAAGGGTATTGACATTGGAGCTCCAAGAAGGGGGGTCGAAATGACAAGAATGCCCTCCAATTAATGGAATTGATGAGTGAACAGTAGAGGAAGAACGAGAACCAGCTGTTGATGAAAGATAAAGACAAGATTGATGGTTTCTGCATTAATTATGGTCCCTTCCACCACCCACAACTCCATCTTCATCCCTCCCTCCTTGAAACTTCTCTTTCTTTTACTTTTTTCCCTTTGATTATTCTGCTGGTCTGAACTAATTTTATCACTAAACTATTCTCGGGGGCATTCTCGTCATTTCATCGCACCAGCTCGGTCGTCGATCAGGGAGAAGAATATCATTCCGCAACCTGTGGGTTTAACTCGTAAACCCGGCGGCGCAGGATGACGCTCTAATCACTAGCTTGCGCGTACAGAGACGGAGCAAGTTAGCACCCTTATCCATTTTAGAGGGCCAAGAGAGGACACGATAAATGCCCTCCTCCACAAGTTTGGTTTTGTAGATCAGTTTTTTGGAAATAATTGCTACTATTTTTACTTCAAATCAGAAAAAAAAAAAAAAAAAGGATTAATGGAGATATAAACGGGAAAAATAAGAAAACAGAGCCGCGGCGGAGGGGGAATGAGAGGGGATAAATAACGTACTAGGATGCGGGCGGCGAGGGAATGGGAGGGGCCGCGGGAGGAGAGGGAGTGAGGGCGCCTCGGCGGCGGAGTGCTCGGCCTGGCGGAGAGTGGAGCAGTAGTGGGGGCTCTCGAAGCTCTCGCCGTTGAAGTTAACGATCGCCTTGAAGCGCGGCGCGTGGTCTGGGCCTTCCCTTATGCAGGTGTAGGATGGAAGGTTGAAGCAGCTCCGCTGCGCCAGCTCCTGAAGCTGGTTCTTGTACATCTCTCTTCTCTCCTAATCTCTCTGTGTCTCTGTTTAAAGATAGAAATGCGTCTCAGATATTAGTTTCCGTAAATGGGAAATGGGGATGGGGTGAAAGGGGTATGGGTTTGAAATGAGGTTTTCAGGAGAGAAACGGTGGTGGTGAGGGAGAGGGAGAGGGAGAGGATTGTTTGTTGCAGAATCGGGTTTGGGTGTTGGAGTTTTCTGAGAGAAGGGAAGAGGGGTGGGGTGGTAATAGTGAGCAAACTTTCTGGCTTTTGGGTATACAATATATAAAGAAGTGTGTGTATATATGTATATAGAGGTGGGGTGGGGTGGGGAGAGTCAACTCTACATACATAACGTTAAGGTGGGTGGGGGTGTGTGCATGGAAGTGAATGAGATTCTCTGCACTCTCTTCTCTCTCTCATCTCTTTGATTTTCTCAATTTTCAATTGTATTTTTGGCTGTCTCTTTCGCTACTCTTCTTTTTCCTTTTTGTCTCAACCATTACTCCTATTTTTTTTTTATTATTATTATTTTTTTTATTATGATTAATGGTGTAAAAAGTGAAATTTTGAGTGCTTCAACTTACATTATTATGAAATGAAATTCTCTAAATATTCAATCTGGATTCTATCAATTTCGATTTCAACAATATTTACTATTGCTTAATTTATTACTAAAAATAATATTTTTGAGTTGCACTTCTTATTTGTTACTATTTAAATTAAATCAAAAGGATTTAAAATTTATAAGCAGTTTCTTACCAATTTATTAGTAAAATTATAATCCCAATACTTCAATTTCTTTTCTTTTTTTTTTTTAAATTTTCAGACACTCCTAACTTTCTCTAACATTTAACTTGCAACTCTTTGTACAATTTGTATTCAGTACAAAGTAAATATTATTGCATACACAACTTAGTGATGGACAAGTAAGAAGCAATTGTTAAGTTCGTATTTACAAAGTAGTGAGAATGGTCACGTCACATTCATTTGAACTAAAAGGTCCACCCAATTTACTCTTTTGCCAAGGGCAAATTCTGGTTTGCATCTAGCGATCGAATTTAAATCAATTAAATGATAATTGTAATATATTTTGTTTTATTAGTACAATTTTAAAAAAAAAATAGCCAATCATATAATAGTTGTGATACACTTGCTTTGTGATTTGTTTTGATTCAACCAAATTTAATTTGAATAACAACATATTATACATTACACAAAAAATATTTTAAGACAATTACATTTATATTCTTTGACCTATATCCTGATTATGTAAATTATGCATTTTTTTTGGGTAATTACGCATATGCCTATTAGAAAACGTCAATATTATTTATACAAACTATCCGAATACACCACCCAGAAAATATCACAATTAATATACAAACTATTCCTACTTTTTAGATGGTTAGGAATAGTTTATAAGTATGAAAAAAAATAATAAACTAAGTAATTTGTATAAATAATTAATCACATTACAGTCATGTTTCAAATCGTTGCCCATATTCATTAAATAATCAATTTTTGAATTCAGTAATACCTTAAGAATGAATTTAGTTTTGAATCTGTATCCGCATAATGAATTATGAAATTATAAATACATAATACTTATGTCTTAATTGTTTTTTAAATCAATTATGTTAAACTTAATTCTATTATATTTTTTATTATATAATCGCTGAGCCTTACTCTATATCTATAATGCACGAATACTCCAAAAATTTACGGATACAACTCAGACACACCTCATCAGACACGACATTTATATATTTAAAATAATAATAAAAAAATATGATGTTGGACACACTTGTTGGCGCATTTAACATATTTTGGATATGTTTAGTTTTTTTTTTTATATATATAATTTCAAATAGGCTATGGCTGGTTTAAAAAAAAAAAAAAAAGAGTTATGGGTTGAATAAGAAGAAAAATAATTAATTCACTTATGGCAAACTAAAATTTTTGAGATAAAATTACTAAAAATCCAAAGGACGGTCACGATGATTTAACTAATTTAAAATGATTAGAAAATTTTCATTACGTACTTCCTAAAATAAATTGATAATGTATATTTTAAAATCATATATTGTGATTAAAATTTTAAATGTAAAACATGTTTATTTTATATTCGTGTATATCTTTATATTTTT
This sequence comes from Sesamum angolense, assembly GCA_034509725.1. Lineage (NCBI taxonomy): Eukaryota > Viridiplantae > Streptophyta > Magnoliopsida > Lamiales > Pedaliaceae > Sesamum > Sesamum angolense. The sequence continues at coordinate 15,210,932 of JACGWL010000002.1, forward strand.
TTATTTTATATATATTTTAATCTCATGAAAATTTGAGAATATAAATAATATAAAATATATTATATATATCCATACAAGTATCTTATATATCCTAATTTTTTAAAATTTTTATATAATTATATCCGCATCGTATCGTATCCGCATCTCTCCATATTCACGGACCATTGCTCCAGATTGTATCCTACTTATCAAGATTATTTTCGGAGTAAAATCATTAAGTTTGACCTTAGGTGTGCGGGGATAAATAAATAAATAAAATAAATAAATAAATAATAATAATAATAATTTAACATAAATATTTCAACTTTGAATCTTCTTCGTTTGTTTCTATAAGTCAAAACCATCACACACACACACAATATATATATATATATATATATATATATATATAGGTCATTATTTACTACAAATAGAGTTTCTCACTCTAATATTAATCATATCATGTCAATACTTAAAATTATAAAATAATTTAGTATTTTAAACAAATGAATTCTTGTATTAAAAACAAATTATTGCATTCCCTCATAATTTGATGGGGGGTAAAAATTGCCGCACTAAACTAATTAAATTCCTGACAATTAAATTTCTGTATCAAATTTTATTCCCGTCAAAGAAACGGAATTTTATATTTTTTTTATTGTAAATATTCTATATTAATAATTTAAATACCTAGAGTATATATATATAATTTAAAATATAATTAATTAAATGACATTTATTACATTAAAATTTTAGGGTAAAAATAATAAATATTTTTCTCTCGAAGATAAATAAAAGGACGGGTGGACAAATCTAATTATCATAGCCCGACGATTGATTAGAAGTCAACGCTCTCAATTATGACTTTGCAGATTGCCATTGTTGTCATCACAACTGACTTTTTTGCTTATTTGCTCCCTCGGCTTATTTATAATTATAATTTATACTATATATAAAAAAAAGTTATTCCACACTCACGAATTGCGTAATTTTCACTGCAACACCAATTTTCTATAAAGTAAAAAATATCCTTCAACCAATAGAATAACTAATTTATTTAACTTTTCAAATTTTACATTAATTATTTTCTATTTTTTCTTTTCTTTCTTGTATTTATAATGTAATGTATTAAGTTAATATATATGTATATTATTATAATATTATTTCTATAATATTTTAAAGTATGAATAAAATTATTTATTATATACACAAAAGAACGACGTGCCACAACGACTAGTATTTATAAAAAAAAGATATTGCTCAAATATTGTACCAAATAACAACCTAAAGAAAAAATGCATATCATTGAAGAGCTCAATATTTATAGTTGTAGCTTGTTGTATGACCAATTGAAATTGGTTGATTTAAGAATGTTCGAACGGTCTACATGAATGATAGTATCATGGGGACATGACTAGCAAAAATCGACTTGGGTAGAAAAAAAACACTCAAATATGATGAAAATTGAGGCTATATGATATTTAAATAGGTTCTGTTTGCAATATTCACATCAGATATAATAAATTTAATCATTTCATACATAATTCATACGAAAAAAATATTTCTAAAAACATTCGTGTACAAATAAATAGTTGAACTGAATCAATTTATAGGATAGTGCTTTGAGTAGGAACAAGCAAACCTACAAACTCAAGCCAAGGGATTCCTTAGGGGACAATTCAGTGGTTAGGATCAAGACTTTGTCGGATTGTATGCATGAATAATGATCAACGCATATGTATAAAAAATAAAAGAAACTTAGGTCAAGGGGTATATCAGTAAATTCTAGTTTGGTTTGAGACATCATGATTATGCATTATAAGTCCTACATGATGATGATGATGTGAAAACATACATCTTGCTACACATAAAAAAGTTATATTGGGAATTCAAATACTCCAAATTGGATAATTATATTTAAAAATATTCATAAAATGATCCCAAAATGCATAGAGTCTATTTTATTAGGTATTATGCATCTCAGAGGATGTGATCTTTTAGGATTGGGTCAATTTTAGGAGCCACTTAGGTAATATGTAGGGATATTTTGGAAATTATTGGCATGTTATAAAATATTTAAATAATTGTAGAAAAAGAGTTTATAAAATTCAAAAATAAAATATTAAAAATTTATATGTTGTTTTAGAAAATTTAAAGAGTTCTTAACTTATTTTTAAATTATTAATATACTTTTTACATTTTAATTGTAATAACTATAAAACTGCAATTAGTAATATTTACAAAGTATCCTAATTTTATTTTATTGATTATTTTAAAAGCTTATTTTTAAAATAACATTTAATGTTTTATAAGTTTCGGACCCACCACCTCTACTGGGACGGGTTCGATTTTAATATTGGGTATGAGTTTTGTTTTTATGGACGGTCTTGGGTTTCGTCTTAAACCCATCTCGATAATATTTATAATTATATTTAATTCATTTAAATTATTTAACTTATATCTAATATCTATAATTATAAAATAAATTTTATATTTAACATAATGACAATCAATTTCTTATAGACAATAATATTTATTTAAAAAATACATCAATTAATTGAAAAAATTTAACCAGATTTTGCGGGTTAAACATGCAGGTCCGAACTTGGGGCAAGTTGGGGACGGGTTTGTGGGCAGGTATGGTGGGTCTCAATTCCAACGAAATTTAAATGGGGCCAGGCTAACAGCCCTGTTATTATTTCAATTAAAATCGTGGTAAATATAAATTTAAATTAAAAAAGGGATAATTATACGTTTTTTCTTGAAATTTTGTATAATTATACATAGATTTTTTTGTAGTTTGAGAAATTATATTTAGTACTTTGAGATTTGATTCCGTATAACAAACTAGTCCCTCCATTAGTTAAATTTTATCGAATTTGTTGATATTAACAAAAAAAAATTAAAACAAAATCTATATTTACCCAAATTAATTTATTACTGATTTATTATAGGTCAAATAAATATTTTAATAGTTAAATTGCCCTTATATGTCTTCACGTGTTAATGCATATGAGGAGGTATATCTTCACTGTTATAAGAGTAGTTTAATTCGAAAAATTATTTGACCAACAATAAGTTAGTAATAAGTCAATCGAGGGTGTGTGTCAGTTTTCATTCAAATTTTCTGTTAATATCAACAAATCTAGTGCATTTTGACTAATAAATGGACTCATTTGTTAGACGGAAACAAACCCCAAGGGTGCTAAGGGCATCAAATTTTCATTAAAAAAAGATCTCTATAAAATTCAAATAAGATAGGAACATTTTCATCGTCTTTTCTTAAAATTTAGTATAATTATACATAAGTTAGAAAAACTACATTTAGTTGTCTCATAAATATATCCATCCACTAGTTAAAGTTGAGTGATTTTGCTTATATAGTAGAAAGAGTTAAATAATATTACATATTTATCATGAATTGACTTAAAAACGACTTGTTTACATGTCAAACAAATTATTTTTGACAAAACTACTCTTATAAGGGTGAAAATATACATTCTCACATACATTATGTGTAAAAATGTACAAGAGTTGTTTGGTAAAAAAAAAATTATTTAACCTGCAATAAGTCAATTATCGATCAATATTATTTTTCATTAATTTTTTTTAACATCAATAAATTCGATCAACTTTAACTAGCGAGGTATCTATTTGTTAGATACAATCAAGCATCATGGGTACCAAATATAATTTTTTAAATTATAAAAAATATAAATATAATTACATCAAATCTTAAAAGACTGAGACGTAATTATCGAAATAAAATATTGATGATAGATGGGTCATATATGGAGGTCTTTTTCAAAGCATTAAAAAATACCATCCAAATCTAAAAATCCAAAATTATGTGAGCTTTTTCTTTTATTTTGATGTTATGGTAGGAGTAGTGGTGGAGTGATGATGATGATGAGGAGGAGGCAGCAGTGTGTGTAGTATAGATCACAGAATCTTTGATCTTCGAGGTTGCTTCTCCATTTACACATAAAAAAAGCTGGTTGATTTCGTTCATACCTTGGATTGGACTTATGTTTCGTTTTATTTTTCTCCAGGGGTAGGAATGTAAATGCGCGTCGCAGTAGTCAAATTACACCATTTAAATGTTAGTGGGGAACAGCTTTAATGCTCTCCGCATTTAATCACCTTTGACTCTCCAATTCCCTAAATTGCCCTCTAGTTATATTAAAAAAATTGTAACAAACAAATGTTTATGGTATTTTAACGCAAATTAATTTAATTTTCTTTTTAAAAGAAAAATTCATTCTTTTATTTTTATATAATTTATAAGATGTAAAGTATTATTTTGATATGAAACTTTTTATATGTATAGTTTATAAAATGTTAGTAATTGCACTTCTGTATTCGTGATTAAATACAAGTTATTTTTCAAAATTTAAGAAAAAAATCAATCTATTTGCTTTTTTAAAAGAGTTTATAAATATTTTTTATTGAGTTTTTTATCAAATTTAAAATATTCATAACGTATTTTTGATAGATCCAATTTCATTTAATATTTATTTTTCCTTTCTCCTAAAAAATCCATGATGATTACGATGGGGGAAAAATGTGTTTTTAAATAAAAGAGTTTTTTTTTTTTTTTTTGTTATTGGAATTCAATTTGTGTGTGTGTGTGTGTGTCCACTTTCACCTAGGAATATGAGAAAAGGACTCAAGTGATAAAGTGAAAAGGGAATCCTATTTTCCAGCCCTTTCACTCCATTTTCTTCTTTTTAGCACAAATTTTAAATTATGTCTGATCGAATCAAATTATTTAAATAATAATTAGTTATTATTATTTAATTATACAAAAATATATATTATACTTATAATATAATTTATTGTGTTATGATCAAATCTGATTTAAATAAAAATTTACGCTTTCTACCCTCTCCAACCAAAAATCATAATCCTCTCCTCATTTTTCTTAATTTCCTTTCCACCCACTTTTAACACTTCTTAAATCATTTTTTTGATTTAATATATCTCTTTTATTTCATAAGTGCATGTTAACTAACTTTAGGCTACATTCTTCTTGATGCATTAGATTTTAAAAAAGAAAAGATTTCAAACAGACTCTACAAGGGAAAAAAATTTAAAATTCATCAATTTTTGGAGTTAAAATGCTTCTAATCATTTGGATTTAAAATTATCCTAACAAATATCCATTACTAGGAACTTGAGATCATGAATTATACTTGTACATGGAGAATTTTGTGTTTACAATTACATTTTTTTTTATTAAAGATCGGATAAAAAATACCGACCTCAACAAACAATTTTACATAAATTTTTTTTTTTACCCCTACCCCTCGTTCACGTTCGATAAAATTATTGACAAAGATACGCTAGTAAATTGCTTATACTTATTTGAGGGTAAATATAATATATAAAGTCAAGACAGTATTGCAATAAAAAATTATCGTTATTGAATAAAAAGATAATAATTGATTAAATGGAACCATATTGTCAATATTTTATATAAAATGCTGAATGAAGCGTAAAAAATTATGTATTCTTTTCATCAAGTTCAATACTTTCTATCGGGTGCGGTTGTAAATAAAGAATTTTTATAGAGGATATAAGAGTAATTTTAAATTATTTTGAGGTGTGAAATTTGATATTTTCAGGACGGTCTAAGTGTAATTAACAAATTTCTTACATAAAAAGTGTTGTAAAATTTGAGGGTAGATGGGCTAATATATTGGGCTTTAGCAGCGGTTGGATGAATATTGGTTTGGGCTTCATTTTGTGACTGGGCTTGAGCATTTTTGTTTGGATATCACCCTTTATTTCTACTATCCTATCTATTAAATTAATTTAAAAATATTAATTTATTATATACTAAATATTGTAATAATATATAGTAAGTTGGTTTATTAGAAATATTAATACATTTTTATTTTTTAGAAAAGACTGCTTTTCACTTGATTTTGAATTTAGCACCCAATCAAATGTAATGAACACTACAAGCTTTTGCGACTTAACTTAAAAGAAATATATCATAAATATTAAAGAGGTAAATTACATTTAGAAAATTAAATGTTTACAAAAATTAAATACACACATTCATTTAAGTATGTAAGTATTAGTTCGACACACATATAGAACCCCCATTTCAATCGAAGATATATAGTTCTTTTGTATAATGTAAAAATCTTTTTGTAATTTTCAAATAACGATGAAGTATTTATAATTATGTCAAATATTAAAAGAGCGCGTTGAATAAAAATGAAAATTACAATCGAATATGATACAAAGTTGAGTGCATTGCAAAGTGTAAAGTCAAAAATCCATGTTCATGACATCAGGCAGGAATTCCATGCCTTTGTCCATGAGCTCATCAAAACCATCAAACAAATCATTAGACGACGATTTGTTGCACTGATCAGAGCAACCAGCTTGCTTTGTAGTATCACTCCCTAGAAATAGAACATCATCAATTTCAGGCATGCTGGCCGGAGCGAGGGCTTCACTGTCTTCAACAGCAGCTGAAAATGTCTGCTGCGGAATGGGATGGTCGGCGTCCTCTACTGCTGAAATTGGATTTGGTTGGTATGTTGCTCCATCATTCTTCCAGTATTTCTTGTTATGGTTGTGGATTCTGCATACGACGATATCATCCGACAACTGCACAAATATATAACAATAACATCAATATATATACTGTAATGAGCTGAAAGATGAACAATCCCTAACGATATATTTCCAGCATAAACAATCAAACATGCTTGACACACTATAAGAAAATTGTTTAATAGTACTGAAAAAAATTAACGTCGAGATAATTAGAAAAAAAAACTCTCGTTACTAATTTATATTATCTAATACAAGAAATTTACTTGCCAATGAATTTAGCAAGGGAAATTAACTTGCTACAAATTTATCAACGAACTGTTTAAAAGAAATATTAAATAATATAGATTAGCAACGGCAGTTTTACTGCATAATTAGTTCGACGTTGATTTTAGCATCAGATTTATTTGTAGCTATTAATGATTATTTTCTTGTAGTGACAATATCTATTAATCCCCAACAAGCATTTTAACTTCATTGAATTGGACATGAACTAATGGTATCAGGGCCTTAAATATTACTTCCACAATTAACAAACTGCAAATAGACTCTTTAATTAATGCTAACCTGAGTACTAATTAATTAAGCTAAGGTAATCAAAACCTACGTAAATACTTATTTGATTTCCTCCTAAGTTTCAAGATTTCAGACAGAACCCACGAACTAACGTAATTAATTACATGCATTCAGACACACAAATTGAAGAAAAAGAAAAAGAATAATACAAACCCTATCAACGTTCTCTGGTGCATCGGAAGGGGCTGGATCGGAATGATTTTTCAGCCTATATTCATGCATAATCCAGTCGGTTTTCCGGGCAGTACTGTTGTGAGATTCGGCCTTCATGTAATACACCAATGTCTTCCGATATCCAACTTCTCTACCGTTGTGTCTGATGGTCTTGTCACCACTAGTGGCCTTCCAATATCCGTATGGAGTGATCCTGTCTGCTCTCGTGCCGCTGCTGCTCTTTCTCTTCCGAGGACAAAACAAGTACCATTCCTTTCCTCCCAACATATCTGTCGGATCAGATCCATATCAAACAAATTAAGAATTCTGTGTTTTCATAACTATACAGCAAGATCTATTCAAGAAACAACATATTACATACATAGTACTAACTAAAGTGATTGTTTCCCATAAACTTGTTCATAATCTTGATATCGAGAAACGTTGTATTTATCTAGTACAATTATTTTCACTACACATACGAATAATTAAGAGACAAATAATTATAACAAAGATCAAGAAACGAAAACATCATTGATCCAACAGCTTATTATAAGTTTATTTACGTACCACATAGATCTTCTGGTCTGCATTCATACACGTTAACAGTATGAATGGTGTTGTAGGGCAGCGGTTGATTGTTCACCTTCCTCTTCAAGTAATGAACGATGAGTTCAGTATCAGTGGGCAGAAAGCGGTAGCCGACGGGCAAGCAGTTCATCGTTGATGTCCATGACGATCCAGGGTATTCTTCCTGGACGACAGCGTTCATGTTGCACATTACGTTTAGATCTGACGGTGACATGCAAGTACGATGGGAAGACATCTCCTACGTATTCGATCTTTTAAGGTTTATGTATATTCTCTCTATCAGTATTTTGACTTTGTGACGACACTACTTTAAAACTCCCACTATATATACTACACAGACGAGGGGCGGGAGGGGTTCCAACGTAAAACAACTTTAACTAATTCGATAAAAGCCTATATACTGATCCTTAGTGATTAAGCGATAATCATGATTAGTTCAATAAAAAAAATAAGAAATTTTAAATTACAAAACCATAATATGGACGGAATTGTAATTACAGCCAAATGTCTAAAAAAATTATTGACTTAGGTTTTTTTTTTTAATTATATTTTCAGATTAGATAAGTTTTATAAAATTTATTCTTAATTTTGGTTTGTTTTAACTATTGAAAAAAATAGATTGTTTATTTTTAGTTAAACAATATATCATTATTATGTTTACAAGAGTTTAAAATTTTCATTTATTCACATAAGATAATTACAACATACAAGCAATATATATATAAAAGAAGTTATTTTTTTTTTTAAATTAAGAAAGGATTAATTTGATGATTTTGCAAAATTAAGGGACTAAAATTGTTGGGATAGTGAGTGTCAGCATCCCTAAAAATGTTGAGTTATTAATTACTTTTCTATATTATAATTAAAACTTTTTTATTTTAGTAAATAAATTATTCCATACTAATTTAAGGTGAAAAATACTAAAATATATCATAAATTATATAAATATATATGGCATTAGAGTGATTTTGTCCGAACAATTAATTAGGGGGTAAATGTTATATTTCATTAGTTTAATATGGTAAAGTATACTTAACCCTACCCTATATTATTCACTAAGGTTTAACCCCTATCGTTAATTAAAAAAATAATTTTCAATTTAAAAAATAAACTTTTTAAAATTTACATATTTTTTTATATTTAAATAGAAATATTTAAGAAAAAAATTATTATTTTTGATATATATGAAAATACAAAAAAAATAAAAACAAAAATAAGATTAGAAGAATTGCATTTGACATATCATGCGCACTAAAAAAAAAGATCAAAACACACTAAAAATCATGCCAAGATGCACTTCAGGCAAATGTTCCCTATTTTCCATTAATTTCTTATAAAAGAGGAGTTTCGTGCAAGGATTTAAAAAATAGGAAGGGTTTTTTTTTTTTTTTTAATATTTTTTAAACACAATTTTTGTTTAGCTGCTTGGTGGAAATACATGGGGTAAATGGAGTTTAGCTATTAAATATTTCATACATCATCAGGGGCATAAGAGTAAGTTTGGTCCTCAAATAAAATTACTAGTACGATTTTTGTTCTCAAATATTTAGGGGAGATGAAAGTATTTTTGGTTCTCAAATATAGTTACTAATGTGATTTTTGTTCTCAAACAATTGAAAGTTGTAATTTTGGTCCTCAAATTTTAATATATTTTGGCACTTTTGATCATTCTGTTAACTTTTTTGTTAAATTTAACAGAAATTTCATTCAAAGTGAAAAAAATTGCTATTTTCCTCCTATTTTATAATGTTTTTCAAGTTGCAATTCAATATACTCATTTTTTCTAATTTTCTTCAAACTTCAAAAGAGATAAACAAAAATTAAATAAATAATTTAAGCAACAAATTTTATATAAAATTTTAACAAAAAAAATTAAAATAATTTTAAAAAAAATTTAAGAACAAATTTTTAGTAATTTTAACAAAAAAAATAAATTTAAGCAACAAAATTATTTTTTTGGTTTGTTCTCTTTTGAATTTGAAGAAAAAAAAATAAAAAATTGGTGCATTGGATTACAGCTTAAGAGATATTATAAAATGGGAGAAACATAACAACTTTTTCCACTTTAAATGAAATTTCCGTTAAATTTAATAAAAGTACAAAAAGCGCAAGAAAAAAAAATTAACATTTCAGGACCAAAATTATAATTTTAAATTATTTGAAAATTAAAATTACATGAGTGACTAAATTTAAAAATAAATAAAAAATGTAATTTTCCGAATTAAAATTACACGTACATCCAACATACATGTTTGGTTGGGCAGTATAGATAATAGGTGGTGTGGAGTGTGGAGTTGAAGAGAGACGCGGCGACCACTTGTACTTGTCAATAGTTTTTACAGCACGGTAATTAGTTAATGAATCCCTCAGGAAATGGATAAAAGTAGAAGTTGCGTGGAATCTTTCACGACTTTTGCGGGGAAGGGAATCGCACAACTGTCCTCCCTATGATTAAATCGCATTTGCAGAGAGGGAGATGACAGTTGTGCAGATTTGAGAGAAAGAGAGAGACAGAGAGAGCGTTATCCATTCCAACGTTCCATCCCTTTATTAAAGCAGTTCATATAAAAAACCCCTCTCGTTTTTCAACTATTTTCATCATTAACACAACTGGTAATTCCCATTTCATACAAAGCAATACAAGACTGGTGGGCTGCATAGTTGATCAATCGTATATACATGCATATGGCGGCACCCAGAAGCTACTTCGGCAGATCAAACTACAGGTTCCTTCCCATCGACCATGGCCTCACCAACGATGCAATTATCTTTGAGCTGGAAGAGTCCGACGTCTGGAACTCGGGGGCTCTCTCTCCGTCGCCGGAGTTACGGAAGTCGAGTTCTAGAGTATACAGAAAACGGTCGGCGGGTGCGAGAGCGGCGTCGCTGCCGGTAAACGTGCCGGATTGGTCGAAGATATTGAAGGAAGAGTACAGGGAGAGTCGGCAGAGGGACCTCGATGGCGATGATTACGACGAGGAGGACGAGGAACATGGGAATCGAGTTCCGCCGCACGAGTTTCTGGCGAGGGCGAGGATCGCCGCCTCCTCAGTGCACCAAGGGAGAGGGAAGAACCTCAACGGGAGAGATCTGAGAAGGGTAAGAAATGCAATTTGGCAAAGAATTGGGTTTCAAGATTGATTTTGTTTTTTATTTTCCACTTCTCTTTCTCTCTCTCTCTCTTTTTGTTTTTTAATTTTCAAGATACAGTAGCTATAATTTGTTCTTGCTTTTCTAATTTTGAAAAGCCCTTTTTTTTTTTTTTTTTACTATGAGTGATTGATTGTGAGGAGAGAATTTACATTGAATTCTAATTTTGAGATGAGGGAATTTAAAAGATGTATCAGTTTACTGAATTTTCATTATTTATTCTGTGTTTGATTATCTTCATCGTCATGTATTTAGTTGTACTTGAATCCACAAACATATTTAGATTCGCTATAAATTTTTTAAAAAAAAAAATAAGGGTGTAATTATCCGTTGTGTACATAGGTTTTGAGAGGTTCTCAATTGGTGGGCGTACAAAGTCAAGTAACAAAGCCAACTTCCAAATAAGAACGCAAAGTATTATGCGGGGGGTTTGGCTTTGAATCTGACCTGCTGCTGCTGACCCAACTGCTGCTTGTACAAGTCCAGTCCACCCACGAACTTTCTCCCGCAAATTGAGTATAAAAAATATTAAATAATACCAACTAAACAACATTAATATAATATTAAACTTTATTCATTAATTATTTAATGTAGATTAAATAAAAATGAATAATTTACATATTCATTTCTTAAAACTATATAAAGAAAAAACATATATATTATATATATAAATTATTTTTTTCCCGGAAAATGTTGGAAGTTTTGTTTAACCATAATTTGTCCATTTTTTATTGAGTAAACCATAGATGATATTAACACGTTGGAGGTTTAGCTTAATTTGTAAAATTTTGCCCTAAATAGGATTGATTGTATGTGCAATTATCACCATCACCTCAAGGGATGTGCTTGTAAATTATAATTCTACAAAGAGAATGGATATTTGTATAATTAGGCCTACCATTAAAGGGTGTTTTTGTAATTTATTTATTTATTTATTTTTTAAAAGCAGAAAATGAATAGAGATAATTCGGTAAACCTAACACATATTTTTCAATTTTGTCTTCTCAAAACTGGAATTGAATGCCCATCAAAGTTGCAAATGTCCTCTCTTCACTATCACGCATAGTCAAATAAAGCACTTCCCAAAATGAGAAAAGTCAAATTTAAAATAAAAATAATAATAAAGCTACAACATCTTATAGGGAGGGAAAAAAGAGAAAGAAAAATCTCACTTTTAATTAAATGAAAACAAAAAGAAAAAGTGAGAATGAATGAATGAATGAATCAATCCTGAAACCCAATTCTTTGCCAAATTGCATTTCTAACTCTTCTCAGATCTCTCCCATCCTGCACCGAGAAGGACGCCGTCCTAGTCCTCGCCAAAAACTCGTGCGGTGGAATCCGATCCTCGTTTTCCTCCACTTCCTCCTCGTAATCATCGCCCTCCCTCCGCCCATTCTCCCTGTACTCTTCCTTCAATATCTTCGACCAATCCGGCACGTTTACCGGCGACGATGCCCTCGCACCCGCCGACCGTTTCCTGTGTATCCTATAACTCGACTTCCGAATCTCCGACGACGGCGAGAGCGCCCCCGAGTTCCAGACCTCAGATTCGTCGAGCTCGAGGATAATCGAATCGTTGCTGAGGCCATGGTCGATCGGAAGGAATCTGTAGTTTGATCTGCCCAAGTAGCTCCTCGGTGCCGCCATATGCATGTGTATACGATCAACCGATGCTGATTTTTGAGGATTTGATTTGCAGCCCACTCTTCTATTGCTTTGTGTGAAATATGAAATAGATTTTGTATGAAATGGGAATCTGATTTGTTAATATGATACTTCAAAAACAGGGGGTTTTGAACTGCTTTTATAAAGGGACGGAATGGATAACGTTCTCTCTCTCTCATCTCAACTGTCATCTCCCCCTTTCTCTCTCTGCAAACGCGATTTAATCATACAGAGGACGTGTACGTTTTCTATGCCCCGCAAAAAGCGTCTAAGACGCCACGCAACTTTTACTTTATCCACTTCTTTGGACTAACTAATTACCCTGCTGTAAAACTATTAAAACTTATGACCAATTTTCACTGTTCGTCCTTTAAATATAAGAATGTTACACTTTTGGTCCTTCATCTTGTTTAAAAAATACATTTGCTCCAATAAATTTTATATTTTTAACAAAATTAGTCTTGTAATTATATAGTCATCAATTTTAGTCCTACTCGTATTTCAATAAATCACATTTAGTCCTCTATATTTTTCAAATAGGATTCTTTTAACCCTTTTTTGGCTGGAGAAGAAATAACAATGATCCAAAAAAATAAAGTGGCCCTTACATTAAACTGATGGAATAAAGACGTTATTTTTCACAAGAAAAAAAAACACATATCCTAAAAACTCCAAACAAAAATTCCATATAGCCTCTTCCAGTCTCAAACCCTAATTCACCCAAATCTTCCCCAATTCTCTTTCTAATTTCTCACCCAAATATCCCTTTTCTCTTCTTGGTAATCGGTGAGTTCTCCAAAATACTTTAAAATCTTCAAATGCTTGATGTGTTCTTTCAAAAAGATTAAGAACCAAAGTACGATAATCCTATACTTGCATGATGAAAAGTGAAATTTCACTTATTATTTATTTTAGGTTCGATTCCAAAAATTTAAAATTAATAAACAAAATGTATTAATGAACATCATTCATTTATGGCCAATCATGTCGAGTTTCAAGTTTAAATTAGTTAAAAAGACAATTCACATTTTATAACTGTTTTAAAAAACTATCAATAAAACAGTTTAATAAATAAAATGAAAGCGCGATGTGTCAATTTGCCAAAGCAAATTCTTGTGCTAGGCCTAGCTAGTGACGCATCCATTACCATAGTATTACACATAATGGGTCATAATGTGTTACATTACACTAACGATTCATAGTTTATATAGATCCAAATTTTTTACGAGTAACATAAAACTTTCCTTTACGACAACATAAGATACTTAACGATCAACTTTCAAAGCAAGTTTTTCAAATATTTTCTGTCAACTTAAGCACATTTCTTCTTGATTCGTCAATGATTGTGGAGAAATGTAGCCAATTTCATGTTTAATGGATAGTCATAATTCTCTGTTAAACTTCTGATTTTCTTTCTCTACTACTTAATTCAACTATTATCTATTTATTAAAATATTTTTCCATCATTTATGAAAATCAAATAGATAGTAATGTAAGATGCACTCGTGCACTGTGAAAAATTAGTTCACCGTTCACACTATGAAAATAAAGATGGAAAAACTTTGACATTCTTTCTCGAAATATCAATATATAAAAATTTTAATATATTATGTACAAAATTAAAAAAATTTAGACGACAAGTAAATCTAGTCGATGTTTATAAAAAAAGTACGAATTTTATAATTTTAAGTTAACAGATATTTATGAATTTTTAAAATATTAGATTTATGCGTTCAATATTTATATACTCATGGATATTTCAGCATTTAGACCCAAATCCATATCTATATTTGATATCAGTATATTGAGCATGGATTTGAGTACGAATCTAATATAAAATTAATGGGTCTAAGTTTGAGTATTGAGTCTATTGACTGTTACAATGAATTTGGGTCCTGATCTAATATAAAATCAAGGGTCTAAATTTGGGTATGGACTATTATAATGAATTTGGATCTGGATGATCCCTGCCGTTGACAGTTCTAATAAAGCCCAATCTTCCTCTCTTGTCATTTTCTATACTAGCCGTGGTGGCACGACGTTCCTGTGTACATATAATAAATAATTTTTTTATATTTTAAAAAATATTATAAATAAGAACAAAATATACAAATCAATACATGACACTGAAAAAGAAAATTAATTTATTATTTTAGAAATTGGAATGAGTTAGTTATCTTATTACTTGAAGGGCATTTTTGACTTTATAAAAGATTGGTGCGGCGGTGTCACTAACCGCCGTTTGTGAGTGTGAAACCTCTTTCCTTTTTATATTAGTATAAATTAAAAAATATTATAAATAAGAGTAAAATATAAAAATCAATACATGATACTGAAAAAAAAATTAATTTATTAATTAATATATAATTTAGAAAGTAGAATGAATTAGTTATCTTATTACTTGAAGGGCATTTTTTACTTTATAAAAAATTGGTGTGACGGTGTGTAAGCGTGGAACCTCTTTCCTTTTTTATATTAGTATAGATATACTACAATCCAACATCTCTCTCTCTCTCTTTCATCTCTTACCCGAGTTTGAAACTAAACGCTACAAACACACGCTCGTACATATAACCCTGTTTGTTACAAGCACAGCCACAGGATTTTCCACTTTTCTATGATATTTCGGCTAACATGTTTCAGGTACTGCATCCAATTCCTCCTTCACTCTTTTGGGGTTCTGAAATGGTTTATCCATTCCCCACTTTGTTCAATTTGATTTTTTGTTGCAATGTTATTGAAGATTTAGATTGTTATATCGACTTTCTTTTAGTTCGGCTTTTACCTTTATAGCTTGCGTTTTGGTCGATTTCATGTTTGAATTGGAAAGTCTCAGTTGCTGATTGTTTTTTTTTTTGAGTTTGGTCAAATATTTTGCTGTTTGGTGAGAAGATTGGCACTGCAAACATGGAAGAGGAACTCGACGGAGGGGATACGAACCTTAGACACCAAAGGAATATTCTCATAGGACAAATACAGAACATTTCGATATGCTTGAGCCTATTGGAGGAACCAGTATAAACTTATGTATTGGATGCTGGAGTGTGTTGTGCGTACTAATTTCCATTTGTGTTGCTTATTGCACTTGAATTTGTATTTTTTATATTCTAGTTTACATCACTTTATTTGTTATCCTTATACTATATTTAGTCTTTACTCTTCAGACATGCAGTTAGTCTATGTCACTTTTTATGTTTTAATTACTCTGGATTTTCAATTTCTAACTTTCCTGTTTCATTCCTAATGCTTATAGGTATTAAATCAAATGGTACTTGCATATGGATGATGATAAAATTTCAAAGTTCTCCAAAGCATCTCAAGCATTGGATCATGTGCCCAATGGTTTTCTGTTATTTAGCCTTACAGAATCAGATCTTCTGAATTGGTATATGAAGTTATGTCCTCATTTTCTCCTGTTGTTGCACCACCAACACACCTCACTGCAAACACCACACAGAACCAGCGTCCACAACCTGATAAACTTGCCTTGCTTATAGATAAAAGCAAAACCATCAGGCATCTCAGGCAAATCCATGCATTCCTTATCCGTCATGGCCTGGAAAGTCATCCAGTCTTGAATTTCAAGATCCAGCGCTCATATTCTTCACTAGGACATGTTGAAGATTCTGTGACACTCTTTAGTCGTACTCAGAGTCCTAATGTTTTCTTTTACTCAGCCTTAATCCATGGCCATGCAATAAATGGTCTCCATGAGCAAGCTCTTCATTTTTATGTGCAAATGCTAATTGGAAACGTGGAACCTAATGCATTCACATTATCTTCTATCCTGAAAGCTTGCACATTGGAAGTTGGAAAAGCCCTCCATTGCCATGCTCATAAGTTTGGGTTTGAGTCAGATACTTATGTTAGAACTGCACTTGTTGATCTTTATGCAAGACGTGGATATGTAGTTTTAGCTCGAAGGCTTTTTGACACAATGCTTGAGAGGAATTTGGTTTCCTTGACAACAATGATTACTGGGTATGCAAAGAACGGCGATATTGATGAGGCAAGAATTTTGTTTGATGGAATGAAAGAGAGGGATGTGGTGAGTTGGAATGTGATTATTGACGGGTATGCTCAACATGGAAGGCCAAATGAGGCTTTGATTCTCTTTAGACAAATGTTGAAGAGTAGGGTAAAGCCTGATGAAGCAACAATGCTGGCAGTTCTTTCTGCATGTGGTCAGGTGGGAGCATTGGAATCAGGCCAGTGGATCCATTCTTACCTTCGGTATAGCGTGAATTCCATGAACACTCAAGTGGGCACAGCTCTGATTGATATGTACAGCAAATGTGGAAGTTTAGAGAATGCTAGAATGGTGTTTGATGGGATCGAGGACAAGGACGTTATTGTTTACAATGCTATGATTGGAGGATATGCAATTCATGGACTTACCCATGATGCTTTGAAGTTGTTCGAGGAAATGTCTCGTCTAGGTGTCCGTCCTACAGACGTAACCTTCATTGCTGTTTTGAGTGCTTGTGCACATGGCGGATTGGTCTCTGAAGGCCGGGCCCTTTTCAGCGTAATGAAAGATGAATATGGTATTCGACCAAAGGTTGAGCATTATGGATGCCTGGTGAATCTTCTTGGTCGAGCTGGACAACTTGAAGAAGCATACGAGATTGTTAAGAGCGCAAGCATTGATGCAGACCCTGTTCTATGGGGAACTTTGCTTGGTGCGTGTACACTTCACAAGAACGTCTCTTTGGGAGAGAAGATTGTGGAATTCCTTGTCGTACGTGGTCTTGCTAATTCAGGAACTTATGTTCTTCTTTCTAATGTATACGCTGCCACAGGAAACTGGGATGGGGTGGCAAGAATGAGGGCTATGATGAAACAGAGTGGGGTGCAGAAGGAGCCTGGCTGTAGCTCAGTTGAAGTGAATAACAAAGTACACGAATTTCTCGCTGGCGATACGAAACATCCAAAAAGAAAAGAAATCTACGAGATGCTAGAGAAGATGAACGGGTGGCTTGACGCTCATGGGTACATTTCACAGACGGAGGCAGTTTTACATAACATTGGAGAGGTTGACAAGAGGCGAACGCTTGAGGTTCACAGTGAAAGGCTGGCACTTGCATTTGGGCTCATCAGCACAAAACCAGGGACTACAATCAAGATTGTTAAAAACCTCCGGGTGTGTACAGATTGTCATTCTGTTATTAAGCTGATATCCAGAATTACGCGAAGAAAAATAGTTATGAGAGACCGCAACCGGTTTCACCATTGCGTTGATGGTTTGTGCTCTTGTGGTGATTACTGGTGACCGTCACCCCTAGCCTCTGTTGCTTAACAAGACAAGCCTGCTTGTTAAAATTCAACCGTAATTGTAAAAAATTGTAATTTATTTATCATTCTACTTGTTTTTTTTTATTATATATTTTTATGACTTAATCTATAATTATCAACATGAGATGCATATATCGGTTAGTGGATACTTCAGCAATTTCTTTCTTGATTTTGTATTGAACATTTTAAATTAGTTAAGTTGTGGTCAATTTGATTTTGGCTCCAATAGTGCTTAGTCATGGTCTATCTAACTCAAATCATTATGGTCTATTTGATTTCAAATTCACTTTGTATTGGCTCATTAAATCCAAGTGGAAATGCATTTCACTTTAGATTAGTAATCGGCTCACGCTCGACGTGTGTGTACTCTTAAAGCTTTTTTTATATTTATTTAATTTAATAAACAAAAAATAAAATGAATAATTTAGCTAAACTACTAAAATATTTAATTTTTTTAAATGTGCATGAGTGGAAAAATATTGACAAAACTAATGACTAAACAGAAGATTATGTTGTGAAAAAAAATATATATATATATATATTTGAGGGTATTTTAGTAAATAAATATTTTGTCAAATCAAAATTATTTGTTCTAAAACCCTAATGTTTAACTAACGATGGAAACACACTCAATATACAATTACGCATGCATGCTCTAAGGGTTTTTTATTATATTTATTTAATTAAATGGAAGAAAAAGAATACTTGATAATTTATCAAAATCGATAACATAAATCAATTTTAAATGTGTATGAATAAAAAATTGTAAAACCAACCACTATATTTGTTTTCGGTTTTGGCCCATCTAACACACTCAATGTTTGCTTATTTTTTTTACATCTTAATTGTGTGTTTTTTTATTTTTGGCTTTTTTATATATAATATATATACACATACATATAAATAAATATAATATAAAAGAGACATGATTTGATAATAATAGTAATTTTTGTCTCACAATAACACAATATTAAACATACAATATATATATATATTAATATATATAAAAAGACAAGATTTGATAATGAACAATGATTTTTATTTCCCAAAACACAATATCAAACATACAAAACACTCCAAAAAATGAATCCAAACATAATGAACGAGTTAAAATACATTTTTGCCGGCGACGATAGTTATTTTACGAGTCTCCCCAAATAATAATAAAAAAAAACATAAATAAATAGTATAGATAATTTAAAAAAACTTAAACCCAACCTACAAACTCTCGTATCATAAATTTGTGAGCCCAATAGTGAAAGGCCCAAAGCCCAAAATGGGCCTCTCCACTGATTTCAGACTCTTCTCTCCACCAAAACCCTAGCTTATATTTCTCAAATTTGCTTCTATTTTTGTTCCTTTTCATTCTTTCGTACTCTGAAAACCCTAGCCACCACCCGCAATGCCGCCGAAGTTCGATCCTACACAGGTCGTCGACGTCTTCGTCCGCGTCACCGGCGGAGAAGTCGGAGCAGCCAGTTCCCTGGCCCCGAAAATCGGTCCTCTGGGGCTGTCACCTAAAAAAATTGGTGAAGACATTGCCAAGGAAACCGCTAAGGATTGGAAGGGCCTCCGCGTCACCGTCAAGCTCACGGTCCAAAATCGCCAGGCCAAAGTCACTGTCGTCCCCTCCGCCGCGGCGTTAGTCATTAAGGCTCTCAAGGAGCCCGAGCGAGACCGCAAGAAGACCAAGAACATCAAGCATAACGGGAATATCTCCCTCGACGATGTCATTGAGATCGCCAAGGTGATGAGGCCTCGTTCCATGGCTAAGGATTTGGCTGGCACTGTCAAGGAGATTCTTGGCACTTGCGTTTCTGTTGGATGCACTGTCGATGGAAAGGATCCCAAGGATTTGCAGCAGGAGATCTCCGACGGCGATGTGGAAATTCCCCAAGATTGAGTGGGAGGAGGTTGAGTTTGTAATTCCCAATTTCATATAGTTTTTGTTATTTATCGTCTTTCAATTACGACTGGTTTTTGAGGAGGGAGCTGTTTTGAGCATTTTTTATGTGGAGGTGGAAACATCACGATGAAATATGCTATTAATGGTATTATTAGTACTGTTATATTACAATGTAGTTTGAAGATTGTTATGTTCTTTTTTGCACCAAATGTTTATTTTGCTTCTTGCGGTATGGTTTGTTGCAGATGTGGCTTGTGTTTCGTGATATGCATATAGTTTAACTGATCAGATTAAGTTTTAAACTTTTGCAGTTGGCACTAAAATTGGTTTTGGGAATGACTTTACATTTGTTGTTTTATCTACTGTTCTTCTTTGTTTCTTTTGTGGGTATCTTTAGGGCTTTTGGCCACGGATTGGTAATTGAAATGGTGATGTTGGACAATTAGAATTTGTATTGGAAATACTTTGATATTGCACGTAATAGCTTGTGTCTTGTTTAGTTGATGATTTGCTTGGAAAAAATCGAGGGGCCATGTTACTGATTTTAGTTTATTGTTCGACTTGCTAGTTAGTTCTTTGGTTTGGATTGATTAATCTTATTCTCAATGTCTACCAAATTGCTAATGTGCTGTTCTTGATGCTTAAATAGCTGAAAACCCTGAACTAGATTTTAGTTGCGAATTGCTGATATTTTGAATCTCAATTTGGGCTAATTTTTTGAATCACTTTGTTTGTTTCATTCATGTTAGGATTCTGCGTGATAACCTTTTTTGTTAATGTAATTATCTGGGTCTTACCCTGAGTAATTATAAAATTGTCAGATGCTGGTAAGAAACAACTGTGGCAGAGTATGTAGTGGAAGGTAAGATATTAGTTCAGAGAAAATTGTGTAAACTGATACTTCTACTTCTTGCAATATATATGTGCGTAAAATGATTCTGAAATATCTCCCAATGACTAAGTGCAGCAAACATGTGAAATATAGGTCAAATACGGTAGATTAAGAAACAATTCCCTAATTGTGTCTTTAGTCTCTAATTAAGAAGTTGACCGCTGCTATTTGCTGTCAATTTTAAATTGGTATCTTATTTGATAAATTTTCTGTTAAATGAGTTACTGGTGCATAAATCTTAGTTTTTATTCATACTCAACTTTGAGTAATAACGAGAACTGAGTTTTCGCTAAGTACTTGTGTACTTAAAAGTACTCAACTAAATGAATGATAAAAGCTTATAAACTGTTTACTGAGATGTATTGTTGCCTCGGGATAAAATCTAGTCATGTGTTTACTTTTTCTAATACATGGGTTGGGGAGAAATTACTATTGAACCCTTTGAGATGTATAAAGACAAAAATATTCTGGACAAAATCGAGAAATCACATGCTTACCAGGTTGGTTGTGATTGTTAGGAGTGAAACAGTGATTAGAAGGCCCATGGTCTAATATAGGGCACTAGCACCTCAAAGTAAACATTATACTAAGTTATATTATTTATTTATTTAGGCTAATACATCAAAGCAAATGGGGCCTAAAGGTGATTCGATGTGTTATTCATCTTAATTCAATGGTTGATTTGTGCATGCGTTCTAGTGCTTGACATGACAGTGTGGCCGTGTTTTATCCATGTAAACCACCGTCTCGTGGTGCTTGGATTTTGTTTAGTGATATCGCAGGAATTAGTTGTATCAGAAGACACCGTATGTGCTCCAAACACTCAGCACTACGTTACTGAACGGAATTTGTGGTGAGTTACCTCAGCATTGTTCCAACCAGGTTCATGGTTTATACTTGTGATTTGATGCACTAGTGGGCTAAATATTGTTCCAACGTGGGTGAGCTGCCGCTATTACAGCTTTTGCTCTGTGCTTTGCTTGTTCCAAGTCTTCCCAAGACTTACCCTTGTAGTCGTTTCTGTCAACTCTGTCTGTACACATCCCTTAGCTCTCACTTCCAACTTTCTCAAGAAGAAAGCATCAGCGGTGCAAATTCTCCCGTTTTGGTCTTTCTCTACTTATATACATACATATACATATGCATGCATATGTATATAGTTCATGTGTATATATTGCATATGTATATAGTTCATGTATTTATAATATACACATATACATGTGTGTTGATTATGGTTGGGGTTTCGGTAAACATAAGAAATTAACAAAGAAGGTTCAACTATGAAAATAATATTCTTAACCTAGATCGATCAGTTTCGAGGACTCCCAGATAGAACAAATAGTAATTGAATTATAGCTTCCTGTAATTAGTGCACCATCAACTAAGGGCTCATTTACTTTTTAGGAGTTAATTATATTGGGATTGATTAGGTTGTGATTATAATCATGATTATTTTATAAAATCCTCAAAATTTGGATCACAATCCTTGCATAATTCTAATTTGGAGCGGGCCGCATGTGTTAGTGACGGGCTTTGACATTTGAAGGTAAACAAAATATAGAAAATGATTAAATGGGATATCTAATTCAATACCAAAAAGTAAATGAGTCCTAAATAAAATAATTTATCACGTGATTAGTGTACTATCATTTAGAATGAAATACAAGCAGTATTACTTTGGGTAAGAGCTTCTCCAAATCCACTTCAATCAAACTGTACCAAGTTGTTATGCCAATTTGACACTCAATCTCAATCTCTTTTTGTTTAATATTATTTGGGTTGGTGAATGGTGATGGTGAAGAAGATAGTAAAGAAGTGAGAGATAATTCTAGAAGTAATGCTAATGTGACAGCAACAAGATTAATCAGCCGGCTGTGGTTGCCCCAAAAGTATGGGAAGAAGAATATACCACTCATCAAACCAATACATAGTATCCCCCAAGAACTCCTCCAATTCCCTAACGCATCACCCCTCCCCTCAGTCCCATCTTGTCCGAATCTGTCCCCACACACACAACCACGTGGTGCTTCTTCCACCATTTCTCATTATATCCATCAATAATGTTCCACTCTCCCAGATATTTTCCCTCCTCTTCTCCCTATTTAAACCCTCATTCAAACCATCTACAATATCGTCTTTATAACTCCAGACACAATATCATTCCATATTTCTTGATATATCCATCTCTTCAACTGACGCTAATGAGAAAGAGAATGGTGCGAGGAGCGGAGCAGTGCGTGGAGGTGGCGCCGTTGCCTGTGCTGTTCCCAGTTAAACCCTCTCATTGTCCGACACTTGAGACCATTAGAGAAGAGAGATCAGCGGAAGACCATGATTGGGACGACAAGTACTTCATCTTTGTTTTCAACCTCAAGTATTGGTTCCTCCACATTCTCTCTCGTTTCCGGCTCGGCTTCTCCCACAAATTACTGGTTAGACGATGACAACCACCACAACCACCCCAGATTTTCCAGGTTTCATGTAGTAATTAGTACTAGTAATGCAGCTGTTTGATGATCGATCATCATCCGCTGCTGCTTGCTGAGAGATGAGGTTTTCTTGTGTGTCTTGATGATTTGTTGCCAGGATTTTGTGCGGCGCAAATTGCTCAAAGTTAATATTTTTGTATATATATATATCACAAGTAATGTAATAATCTCTTATCACTTTTTTCAATAAAATTAATTAAGTTCATGCAGTTATCATATCATATCATACATTATCACCAATACTGACACATGCATTGTCCTGATCATATACTTTGATCCGCAATGTTTCTTCTATATATATATAAATTAATTCCCCTTTTCACCTTGCAATAGCTTCTATTTTTTGTGATAGGAATAAAATGTTAAAATTGTTGAAACTTAAGCAATAGCGAAAATTAGGGGAGGGGGTTTCAAAACAAATGAAAAAAATAAAAGTTTAAACTTGGATTATTTGTGTAAACAGTTGGATATTTACAAATTTATCAATAAACTATAAAAATTGGTTTATATATAGCTTTTGACTTGAACTAATTTAATCAAAGCAATTCAAAAGCATGTGCTATAAATAAAAAATATTTTCAGTTTTTTTTCGAAAAGAAGCTGATCATAAATTTACTTTCGATAAGAAGGTGATAAGTGCCGTCTATTTCAAGCAGTGTACATGTCAAGAAAAGTAGTCACTCATACTGGAGTATAATATCATATAATTAGTTCAATTCAATCAAATTTAATTTGGATATAAAACTTCAAATGATTTGAGAAAATATATAACACAAAGGGAAAAATGAACCAAAAAAAAAAACATTATAACGTTGGAAGAACTTACATATATAAGAACCCTTGTAAATTAACTCTTAAAATTGGAGACTATTGGTTTTATTATTCAAGGAGATTAATTCCCTTTTCCAAGAAATATAAAATAAAATAATTAACACAATACAGTGGAAATCAGTACACTGAGACAGTATTTAAGCTCCCCTGATTGAAATACGTACAAGTCAAAATATGTATACTAAAATTAGATTTACTACGCAAGTATTTTTGTTATTTGTAAATTATTACTAGCACACGAGCTCTAATTAGGGGTGTCATTTTTCACTTCTAATGTTGTACGGATGTAAATTATAATTACAATATCTATGACGTACTTGTGATTTTACAAAAAACCTAAAGGTATACTTAATAACTTCGCACAGGAAGTACTGCTGATGTAATTTACCCAAGAAAATGGTTAAATTTGCCGATTCAAAATAATGGAAACAAAAGAAAATTAAACAAGTTTGAGTGCATTGTAATTTGAGAGCTTATAAGATACAAACAACATGAATTGTTGCACCTCTATGCTTGTTCCGCCATTTCAAATTAATCGATTCAATTTTGGTAATTAATCGATTTTTTGTAGTGTTTTGACCCAATGTTTTGATAAATTGATTTTTTTTTATATGGTTCGACAAACCATAGCTAAAAAGCGAAAGCGAATCAAATGCCAAAAATTTTGTAAATATAACATTAATCAAACATCTACTTAAGTTTTTCTATTCGATTCAATATTTTGATATATATATATATATATATATATATATATATAACCAGACCTAAAAATTGAAAGTGAATCAAATACAAAAAAATTCGTAAATATAACAATCCAACATCTAATTGAGTTTTTCTATTCGATTTCAATACGTACAAAGTTTTCAATTTTAATTTGATTTGATCACAAACTGACCCCTATTTGCTTTTTCATTTGAAAAGATGAACTATTATTAATTGAAACAATTTAATTACAATCATTTTTGTCAAATATCAATACTTAACAAAGACAATTACAACAATCATACATTGATCAACAATATCAAATAAATAAATCTAAACAGCACTTACTATTACAATAGATAATACCTATTATGCAGTAGAACACCATCAAATAAATAAAATCTAAATATTACCTACAACTGTTATAGTGGACAAAACCTACTATATAATAGAATAATATCTCACGTATATGATGGGGTTGCCATAAATGAACTAACCCATACTCATATACACCAAAAATTTATCATAATAATGTAGGGTTAGTACATCAAAATAATTGATCCATATATTTATATATATATATATATATATATATTATGGAAGTATATGTTTTGGGTAAATATAAAAAGCACTAATGTATTGATTTTTCACAAAGTTTAATTGTACAGATATTTTATGTTTTTTGCAAAATTATAAGAACAACACACGATATTGTAGTTATAATTAAAAATATAGCTTCTAATTTAGGGTGAATTACGTTGAACCACAATAGAAGATGTATTTGTAATTTTACAAAAAAATAAGGGTATTTGTATAACTAAATGTAATATTAATTAAGAGATATTGATGTTATTTATTTAAAAATAAAAGCGGTCACTATTAAGAATGGAGATATCAAATCAAATAATAAAATCTAAATTTGTATATATAATAATTTAATATTAATATACTTAATATTGACGGAGACGGGACACGTGGTGCAGTAATGGCCATAGATAAGAGTTCCAATCTCGGAAAAGGACGTGAACGGGAAAAAAGGGATTGACGTGACATGTAACCCCAAAATCCCACTGCTGGATAATATAATAAAATAATAATATGTGGAGGAGAAGAGCAAAACCAAATGATGTGTGGAAACGTGGTGGGGTGTGAGTGGATAGGAATGATGAGTCATGACAGATGGGCTTTCACCATTGGGTGGTCGGCTCCGCCTACCTGGTCGGTGGGCCTACGTAACCCCACCTCTTTCTTATTCGTCCCCCACAATATTTTGTTGTTTTCATTTTTCTTTGTTTGTTTTTAAAAAAAAAAATCATTTTGCAACCTCAGATAATTACATAATTAAACTAATATTCAATTGTATATATATATATATATATATATATATATGATACGATTCATTTTGCAACCTCACATAAATTCAATTAATATTTTAATTTTTTTTGAAAATTTATCACAAAAGAAAATTAAATTCTTGAATATATTAGGTTCTTGCAGTTAAATGTTAATATCTCGATTAAATGCAAAATAATAATTTGACGATAAATAAGTATTTACATGTCCTATATATTGAATTATATTAGAATAAAATTACTATTTTTTTTTTTTTTGGAGTGGATTTGGCTATTAGTTTAAGTTTTTAGACAATGAATTTCTTATAAATGTCGAAGGAATAAAAATATTACAATTTTGATAACCAAATATGAAAATTATACTCAAATAACTACAATAAATCCAAAGTACATTAAATAAAATTTATGCGAGTTCTTTGTTAGTATATTTATATTATCTTAACATTGTCTCGGTCATTAGCTAACAAGAAAATAAGAAAAAACATATTAATTAATTATCAAAATGACATTAATAATAGAATTTATAATTTATAATTTCATACACTCATTAAGTCATTTATAATTTATTCAGGTCCTAAAATAATATTAATGACCAAAACTTAGCTATCAATATGAATTTTACTCATTTTATAAACAAAGGGGATTTTGAACCAAGTATGCCAATTATTCAACCTTAATTAATTAATATTATTCAAATTACTAATAACTTCAAACCCGTCCATACCATAAAAAAAATGTACACAAAGCAGCACCACAAGTTTAATTAATAATTAATAATTAATAATTGAAGAACTTTATAGGTGTAATACAGATAAATTCATCTGGCAAACAATTAAGCTGCTCACTACACTACAACATGACAACACACACTACTACTGCCCATAATTAAATTAATTGAACTCATAACAACTCTGTTTGTATGCGTAATTAATTATCGGAATAATGATTAGTAAATTGTCTTAAAGATAATATTAACAACAAATGACACCACTTTTATTTTATTCTTTTCTGTCACAAATGACACCACTTTATCATAATAAAGTCATGTAGAGACTTAATTAATTAATTGTCTGGTTATGGATTATTATTAAGCGCGATAACTGAATTTTAAGACGGATTCTTGTCAATGAATAGATTTAAAATCTTGAAGTTATACTTTTTTTTTTTTAGATAAGAGCGACAAACTATTATTAATTGAAATAAATCGATTACACGTACAATCATTCATTTCGACATTAATATTTAACAAAGACTATTACAATAATCATATCATGGTCAATAACACCTGGTATACTCTATTTTTTTTTTTTTTTGAGGTAAGAGCGATGGACTATTATTAATTGAAATAAATCAATTATAAGTTCAATCAATCCCGTCGACATCAATATTTAACAAAAGACAATTGCAATAATTATATTATGCTTAATAACACATGTTATTGCAATAGACAACAACTTCTATGCAGTAGACCAACAAGTTATACAACATGCAACGCATTTGACGTGGTTCGAACCTATGACTTTTAGAATCACGAGGCCTCAGTTTCGCCAATTGAGATAGACCTTATTGGCGAATCTTGAAGTTATATTTATGGGAGGAATTTAACTCTTTCACTCCCATCCCAAATATGATAGTTTTATTTTCAATGTGGATGAACACGCCTGTGGTGAAAACTAAAAAAAATAAAAAATAATTTTAAGCATATAATTCAGTTAATTGATTAATTGCCTTTTAATCACCTATTAAAATATTAATAAAAACAAAAGCTTTCTTGATAAAAGAAAAAAAGGAAATGCGACTTCCTAAAACGTTTAAAGAAGAAGTTTATTGCCTCCTACGTCAGAGGATTGCGTTGCTCCATTTTAAAAAAAAAATAATATTTACAAGATCACAACATATTTATTTATTTATTTTTAATTTCGGACTTTTTTAACCATTAACATTTTAATTTCAATTGAGGCTTTATCGCATTTAGCATATCAATTAATATATAATTCCAATTGGTGATGATAATTATCTATTTGGTGAAGTGATGGAAGTGCTCATATCATATGCTACTTTTTATTAATTGAGATAATGGGTGGATTAATTCATGGTGTAGGTAAAAGAATTTGTTAATTTCTTTCTACAATTTAATACTTTATATTTTGTGGGCTATTATTTTTTTATTGATAAAAAAAAAATCAATTACAAGTACAATCATTGCTGTTGACATCACTATCTAATAAAGACTATTACAATAATCGTATTTTTACTTAATAGCACTTACAATTACAGTAGACAACAACTCCTTTAGGAGTATTAGTTAAATTCCTTTTGTTTTGTTATTATTTACTTACAAGATTGAAATTAATGTTAACATTAAATATTTTTTCACCTCCAAATCAATAAATTATTCTTTAAAGTATGATAAGGTATCCTATAAACTAAAAAAGCACTTTTAAAAGGTCTTTGAAATATATTTAAAATTTATTCAACCAAATATCCCTTCAATGTCTTTCTCATATTATAAATAACTATGATTTAGAAATTATTATGACAAATTAATTAATACTATTTATTATGATCAAACAAATTAAACAGATTCAAAAATTTTAATTTTGATTATGATTAATTAATATTTATCATAATTTTTAGATATGACTAATAACCAGGCTTCACTTGCGAAGCAAAAGTTAATAACAGTTATACAATTATAATTAATTAATAATGACTAATTTTTAAAATTTTTAATCATAATAATTAATTACGTAGGTGACAGCAATAGAGAGGCGTTGGTGACGATGGTGGGGGGCCATGCAAGCGAAGAAATTCGCCACTAATCTGTAATGGTCGGCTACAAATTTCGGTTAATAATTTCTCTAATCTCCCATTAATTAACAATTAATTTTCTTTTTTGTTTTGGTTAGGGCGGCCACTGAAATTAATTTAAACTTTATAATAATTTAATTAATCTCCATAAATACCAAACACGCCCTCCACTCTCTCCGCCATCACACACACTCTTCCAGCTTACAGAGACACTCACACACACAGAGTGAACATATATATCATCTATGGCAAAGGACGTTGAGAGTGCGGAGCCGGCGGCGGAGTACGGAGCCAAGGACTACCACGACCCTCCGCCGGCGCCTCTGGTCGACTTCGACGAGCTCACCAAATGGTCCTTCTACAGAGCGGCGATTGCGGAGTTCATCGCCACCCTTCTTTTCTTGTATATTACCGTGTTAACTGTTATCGGGTACAAAAGCCAGAGCGACATCGCCCACGGCGGCGATGAGTGCGGCGGAGTCGGCATTCTCGGCATTGCCTGGGCCTTCGGCGGCATGATTTTCATCCTTGTTTACTGCACCGCCGGTATCTCTGGTGAGTGAGTTCCTATGCATGTCAAAGGCTTAATTCTCTCTTTTTTTGCCTGCTTGATTAGTTTTCAGTCTAAAAGTGACTAATTAATGAAAAATATTAAACAATAATTCTCAAAATACATTTATTAGTAATCATTTTCATCTAATTACAATATAATCATAAATGAAAAAAATTATGCATAACATTATTACTACATACAATCAGTAACACATATATAGTGATTAATTGTCAATATATTTTCGCTATACATTTGCCACTAATTATTTATACTGACAACTTTATGCAATAAAAATAAAAATAAAAATATTTACCACTAATTACTGTTATTAAACTTATATACATAATTATCACTATAAAAAATTATTAAAAAATAGTATTAAAAGAAAAGGTCTCGTCAAATACGTAAAATTAGTGATTATTGTAATATTATCATCTAATATTTTATAATAAATTTGAGGGATATACATATATAATAAATTAATAATATTGTTAATTATTGCAGGAGGGCACATTAACCCGGCAGTGACGTTTGGGCTATTCTTGGCAAGAAAAGTGTCGTTGATAAGAGCATTGGTGTACATGGTAGCACAGTGCTTGGGTGCAATCTCCGGTGTGGGTTTGGTGAAAGCATTCCAGAAGTCGTACTACAACAGGTACGGCGGCGGAGCCAACGAGCTCGCCGCCGGCTACAACAAGGGCGTGGGTTTGGGCGCTGAGATCATCGGCACCTTTGTTTTGGTCTACACTGTTTTCGCAGCCACTGATCCCAAGAGAAACGCCAGAGACTCCCATGTTCCGGTAACCACCTAATCCTTCCCCCCTTACAAATCTATTATAAAAATAAATAATAATTAGAGACAAAAAATAAATAGTAATTTTAATATTATCATTAATTATATATAAGTGTATTTGTTATTACAATAACGACAGTGAAATTATTTATAATAAATTAGTGACAAAATAATTACATGAATTTGTCATAAAAAATAATTAGTGATACGTATACAATGACAATTTAGTAAAAGCAAATTATTATTGTCACTAGCTTGTGACTATAGACTTGTCACGGATTGTTTACTTTGAAAATTTTGTACATAATTTTTATCATTAATAAAATTAACAAGAATTAGAGAAGCATGAAAAATTAAGTGTGAGGTGTAGGTATCATTGTAGTATATATGATTGTGGAGGATTTTGAATATTATTAAATTAAGAGTAGGTAAGCTAAAGTGTTTATCATATGTAATTTGCATGTTAGGATGATTATGTATTTGATTAATTTCTTATCCTAAAAATTGAATACTTATTAAATTTCTCCCTTATAATCCCAATTGACTTTATCAATAATTTTTTTATTTATGCAGTTTCGAACAATTATTTTTTTCTTTATTAACTAATAAATATTAATAAAAGTTTATAGTATGCACATACATTCAATATACTTCAACTGCTAGTATTTAATCAATTAATCATGCAATGCTGCTAATACATGAAGGTGTTGGCTCCGCTTCCGATTGGATTCGCGGTGTTTATGGTTCACCTGGCCACCATCCCCATCACCGGCACCGGCATCAACCCTGCTAGGAGCTTTGGCGCTGCCGTCATCTACAACAACAACAAGGCCTGGGACGACCATGTACGTATATTATAGAGACCTCGATCGACATAATTAATTTTCTCTTAATAATCTATTAAAAAAAAGGTTGTTTAATGAAAATTAATAATTATGAACACGCACATATATATAGATTAAATTAAATTAACCCAAACTTTGGTTTTATCAAAATGTAGTGGATTTTCTGGGTGGGACCATTCATTGGGCTGCCATTGCTGCATTCTACCACCAATACATTCTAAGGGCAGCAGCCATCAAGGCTCTGGGATCCTTCAGGAGCAATGCCTAATTAAGCAATCAACGGATGAGATGATTTACTGGATGCATTTGCCTGAAAATTGATGGCGATGAGGGCCACTGCATGATCATCATCAAACTGTAGATATATTCCCCTGGGATCGATCTTTTTTTTTTTTTCTCTGTTTGTTTAATTTGCATGTATCGAAATTGCGTTTCTTTGTTTTTGTTGCAGCAAGTGCTTGTATGTATTTCATCCTCATCTCGGATCTTCTCATGATTTAAGGATTTGTGTTTTATGGTATATACTGTGCTGTCTTATTTCCAATTTCTTAGTTTAGTATAAGGTAAATTACAACTGCTCTCCTTAAAGTTTGACATATCAAACATATATAAAACATAATTAAGAGTAATTATACTTAAACCCTCTTTAAAATATAAAATTATACTTTTTTCTAAAAGATTTCAAAATTACACTTATACCTTGCTAGCTATTTTTCTGTTTAAATAGTTGGTGATTATTGAAAGGTGGCTTGAAGCTCAATTAGTTATCATTTAAATTAAAGGTACTTAGGTAAATTAAATTAGGTAGATGGAACATGTTAGGTCAGTGGAGCTTAAATGCTTCAACTTTTGTACCCATTTTCATGTCATTTCCTTATGGGGTCTAATAAGAAACGTATTTATACTAAAATACAAAAAGATCCATCATAAGATTTTAAATATCCAAATATGATTGAGATTCCCGATTTGATGTGATGACTCGAAATTGTCATAATTGATCATTCAACGCTTGAATAACAACAGAAACTTCGACACGTAAATCTATTTCAATATACGATATTTATTGATAAAATATTCTTTATTCTTTTCCTCGATTTTGCATTAAAATTAATTTAAACATATCGTGAGGTCTTAATGGGACCTTCCAGCAAGTCTACTCATTTTCTTAATTAATACCACCACTTACTTAAATTAAACTACCGCTGGAGTGACAACGATCTCCAACGTCTCTGATCATTTTAAAGGATGATGAGCCACTAATGAATCGACCTTATCTTCTGCCTGTTTTTAATTATTTATGTAAGGTTGGTAAGGATGCTCACTTGATGATGCTCTTTAATTTATTTATTCCTTAAAAGAAAAAGTATTAATATGTTTTTTTTTTTTTTAACATTATCAAGATGGTTATTATATTATATACATATACTAACCAAATTATTATGACAAAAGGGTTGGTGGTAATTAATGTAGAGATTAATTGGAGAAAAATATTGAGGGGTGGGTGTGGGTGTGGGTGTGGGTCCAAGGGGGTCTTATGTCATTCCAACACTTGTTACTGTTAAATATTTAAATTAAAAGGCTTGAGATTTGATGGGCTACTCATAAAAATAAGAAGGATTCAAATTTGCGAGGTCCATTCCTTCTCAGTTTCATTCTGGGCCTAATAGGCTTAAATATTGGGCCATGTTTACTAGCTTAAATATCCTATTGAGATTGGATTCTTCTTTTTGTTATTTATTATTTGATTACGTCCGTGAAAGTAGTTAAACTAATGTCTATTATGCTCTTTTTTTGTTCGCTAATTTCAATTTTGTCGGCGTATGTCCTTTTTTTGGTATATAAGTCATACCTAACACTTTTTTTTTTGATGATTTTTTTCTCCTTTGTTGGTTTTTCTTTGATGGGTTTTTATTTGATTTTGGTTGAAAATGGTGGTGAGTCAGGTGAAGAAGAGGAGTGCATGGGTGTTTGGAAATTCGATTTGAAACAGGCAAGGAGAGACAATTTGTCTAGTGGTTATTTGGCCATGTTTCTTAGCGTTAATATTTTGTTTGTGATTGGAGAGTTGGTGTAAGATGTGTAGGTTAGGAATTCACGTTTGTGTAATTTGAATTAACCTAAAAAATGTCATTATAGTAATTTAATATATAATTTTAGTGACGATATTAAAATTATAATCAATTCAAACTTTTTATCACTAATATTATGTTTTGGTGGAGTGCATGTGACGACAGAAGCAGAAGAAGAGTACTTAGCTCTCCCCTCCTCCCAAAATTCTTGTGACCTTTGGGGATGCATTCTGCAAAACTTGTGAAATCAATAATGACCACTCTCTCTCTCTCTCTCTCTCTTCTGCATATCAAATTGAAAACACAGACAACACACAGTAAAAGAAGTGGGAGTGATTTCTGGGACAGCATGCGCTTATTGCAACTTTGTAATAATGTGGAGAAGGGATGAGACAGAGAGAGAGAGTTTGCTTGGAAATGGTGCTGCCTGCTGGCTGCAATCACCCCTTTCTTATTATTATTGCACCCCTTTGCTGATCCTTTAAGCTACGCGAATATTACTTTCTATTTATTTAATCATCAAAATATCAAAAGCAAGAACATCAACATAATTATTACTTTGTGTTCATGTATTTTTCTCACATTTTTTTCCTACTTTTCCATAATTTTATATTAGATTATCATACGACTTTCCATTAGTTTAGATCAATCAAGAAGGCGAACACGAAAATATAATTTTATATGTGGAGTAATCTCTTAAGGATTCTATACGAAAATTTATAAATATCATTCTTCGAGACTCAATACAATTTGTGTTACTTTAATATTTTTTACGATATTAATTATTTTTCTTTTACGATTTATCTAATTTAAACATTGAAGAGCTATAACTAGAATCTTTACCTTGTAGGTCTACTGATGGAAGGAACCTAGGCATTTTAGGATGCATTAGATGCTTTTAAAGAAGTTATTTCAATATTGTATAGTCTAATATGATATACTATTTTAGGGTACTTTTAATATATACGTATCCAATATCTCGAAAAATACTTTTAAGAAAAAGTATTACTTTCATTACATACATATTAGATACGATACTATTATTTGGAACATAAGATTGATTTATAACATTAACTATATCATGCTATATTCTTAATTATATTATATTTTTATTGTATGTGTATATACTCCGTAGTTTGATTTTCTTCATCATGATATAACTCTATTTCAAAAGATTCGTGATTTTTCCATATTTAACAAGAAATATCCACGCCTCAAGTCATAACCTATCTTATATTTTTTGTATTTTCAGATCCAAATATTCAATATCCGTAAAATTAGAAATACAAGATTAAAAAATAAGATTCTTTCGTTTTTTTTTTTTTTTTTTGGTCCTTTTAGGGAGGGGAGGTTGAAGCTCACCTAGCAAGCATAAAATATGTACTTTTGAGTTACGTAAATGCGCATAAACTTGCGTGTTTGGATCCGATTGAGACATTTGCCTGCAAACCTACAACTAATTTGGGGTCTTATTCATTACGTCAACTGATTCTGGATTGATGAAAACATCAATGTTTTACTTGTTTATACTTTAATAATAATAATAATAATAATAATTAGGGCTGGGGATTAGGTCAATTAACCGTATAATTTAGGAATTATGGTAGAAATGAGCATGAGTGATGATAACTTGTTTGTGTACGTAGCGGGGGTGGAGGCACTCAACTCAAATTCATTCATTCTCACTCCCACACCCACACCATTTCATCATTTCAACCCTTTGCTCCCTCTCTATGCATCTCTTTATTTTCCCTTTTATATTTACTCTGCCCTTCAAATAAAATAAACCCTAACATATCTATAACTTAGTGGCTATACTCCATCCTAAATTCGTACTCAACTAAGTATCTTCTATCACATTTTGATATGTTAATAATCTTCTATCACATTTTCATGTCATATTCAACAGTTTATAGCATGTAAGACATAATTTTCAAATTATAGATTAACTTAGTTGTATTTTTTAATAGAAATAAGATAACTTGCGATATAAAAGTGTGATAGATGTCACTCAATTTTTTCTTTTCGAAAGTAGGAAAAATTCAAATAGGTTAATACTCTCCTTGTTCAGAATTTATTACATATGTTTTTTCTTGAAATGTCAAATAAATTTGCATATTATTCAAGGAGGGAGCAGCAAAATTTTCTCAGAAATGCTATATATAAGGAAGGAAGGAACAGCATAGAAAATGTGAACATCATTAACTTCTTTCTTTTACAGCCAACAAGCAACCAGATTCAATTACAAGCAACAACTCCTCCATTACGTTACATCCTATAAAAGCACAGCTCCAACTCCAAAAACACAAGCACTCACCCCACAAATACACAACTGCTCCACACACCACACACATAATGGCTCCTCTGCTGATCTTTGCTATTCTTTCCTTCCTCTCCATCACCAGAGCCGAAGATCGACCTCATGGTCTGGCCAACCAGAGTCCAATGGCAGTCTCCCCAGACGCATATGCATTTTTCCACCCCAACGTACTCCAACCAAGCACTGCCAACCCATGTGTTTCATCAAGCTGTTCAACAATGCCTCTAGCCGCCACAGTGAAGTCTACTCCAGCCCAGCAGAGCGCGCCCACTGGAAGCAGAAGGCTGGGAGCTGGCGGCATTGCTGGGATTTCTTTAAGTTTGCTTTTTGTCTGCCTTGTCGGGATGGGAGTTTACCATGTGATGATCAAGCGGCGAGCCAACCTGCAAAAAGCTGCCAACCCCGAGCAGCACGCCAATGTTTGATGTATAGAAGTTGCACGAGGATGTGGTCCGAGCATTTCTCGCCCGCCCCTATTAATTTCTGTCTTCGGTTATATATCAGTTGTCTATTTTCTGTATTCATTTGACTTGTATGGTGTTCACCACAGCTCAGTCGTGCATATTTAGTAAGGACGTTTCACAGTCATTTATCCAACATTGGGATCGAAAAATAGTAGTGGGATCTTCTATTACACTTTGATATTACACATAATTATCAGACCATGAATGCTTAACACGTGTCCCCTTTGAAAATTTAAAATATAACTAAATTAAACTGTAATTAAAAAATAAGATGTATACCCATACACATGTTGATATGATACCAGTGTGTAACACCAAAGTGGAATAGAAAAATGCTTCACTAGAAAACAGGGCATTGATAATATAGTATTGAGGACTTTCGACAAAAGAAATGCCTTCATTTCAAGAAAAAGCAAACTCATACTCACACATATGATTGAGTGTAATGTACAGAACAAAAACAGTAAACTACATACAGGATAAACCTTTAATCAAAATGCAACAAGCATCAATTATGACTTGGATTAAATAACCAAGACAGCAGCTACTCATGAATGGTAAAAGGAACAAAGGGCCACGTACCATACCTAATATTATTCTACAATCAGGATTACTAAAAAATTTTAGTGCTGGGAAGAATAAACAAAGTAAAACATTAAGCTATACTATAGACAAAATATGAAAGCATAACAGGAGGGTAACAGGAACATTAAACTTGTGAAGAGATATGGAGGGAGACAGACTAATTTTGGTGTATGCAACCAACAGTATCATACCAGCGACTCGTGTAATGATAGAACGAGATTAATAAGACTTGGAGTCAAGTATACTCACATTAAATAAGCAAAAGATGTTAGCAATGTCAATGTAGAGGAAAGCATGAAGCGCTGCAAATGGGCCAGATTCCATGAAATACATGGCAGTTGGCACATTGCAGAACCGAAAGTTCTGCATAAATGGAATATTAGGAAATATATGTTCCCGTCAATATGAAGACTCTTATATTGGAAAAAATATAGTCTGCTGCATGATATACCATATGCAAATTGTAAGAATACTCTTCCACTCTGAAATAGATATTCAGAAAGATTGAGAAAGTAAGAAATAGCTTGACAACAGGAGATAGATGACACGGAAATATGGCTAAATTATACACTAGCTTCTCATTGTGAAGAAGAAAACATAATAGTTATTTCACCAAACTTTCAGTGTATTGTTCTCCATTAAGATCTCTCTCTAGAAACAAGAAATGGTTGCTGCACGATCTCCCAAAACAAAGACAACCTTCATACAGTGGCAACATTCTTGGAACATCCCTACCATCCGCGTGAGCTCAAAAACTGAATGAGAGGTCCAAACGTCTTGTCCACAGATTTATTCCATAAATGTGCTAACTCTAGGCGAGACTTTCTTCCGAAAATAGGCTCTCTCGGCTGCAAAAAGGTTTAAACAGAAGTTTCTAGTTATATTGAAACGATAGATCACTCTTACGTGTAGATTGAGACAGATGCATAAGAACGTCAACTAAAGCACGCTTGATTTCTATTTGCCAAGATTCAATATAAATTGAAAGAAATAGAGTCCAATAACTTTTCTACATGTTATGACCGTCGACTTGCTACTCTTCTTGTACCGTTTGTTACTTGTTACTCGTTCAGTTTCATAATACAAAAATGCTCACTACCAATTAACCATTCTCCCTCATTCTTCAAGATTTTACTCCAGCACGGTACTCTAACCATCACTATCAGGTTTCACTGGTACAGTCTTCATTAACCTACTTTCCCATGGCTCTATGACGCAAAATGAATCATATATGTAAGCTAAGAGTAACAGAATTACGCAATTGCATGCCTATAAACTATAATGAGTTGCCTAATTGTAATGCATATGCACATATGATGTTATTTCAGTATTCTGTTCAAATAGGTGTTCGGAGTTCTCTCTTGCTTGTTTCTCTCTGTCAAGTATATCATGCAGACGTCTGAAAGGGAAAATAAAACTAAATACAAGTACGACAGAATTTTCTTAAATTCTAGAGACTAGTTCATAAAAAAATAAGTAATGCAGTGTGCAAAAGAGCTTATCTCATATCTAATTTCCCACTTCCTTTTGCAATTTTCCATTTTTTTTTATTGAATTCATATCTAGTCAGTTGTGTGCATGGACTTGAGCCACTCTGTTCTGCAATATATCCCAGCTGTAGTTGCAACACATGCATTTACTCTTCATCAATTTAAGTCATAAACACCCTTGATGATGTTACATGAACATCTTAACATGATCAGCACCAGATCTCAACAGTGCGATATCACTTATGATTAAACTATCCTCATTTAGTTAATTGTATTATGTATTTTTTTACAACAAATAATTTGTATAGTGTCTAAAACGTCTAAACTTGTAAACCCTACCAATCTGAGGTAAAAATATTTCCTCATAGAAGAGATTGAAAGAAACAAGAATCATAAGGAACTTTATCTCCATTCCACGAAAAACAAATCTTGGATAAAAAGGTTGGGCCCCCTCTAGTTGAATGTTGAAGATAAAGATTGAGATCATATAGTATACATAGAATGAAGAGTTGATTTTGTGTTGGGACTGATGCTAAAATACTACCATAACTCTCACATAATCAACATAATGAGTAAGTCTCGACCTCTTTATGCCCCATGGAGCTTACAAAAAACTTAGGTTGTTCAAAATGTAATTGCCTGAAATTCAGCTTCTACTCTATTTACTTTCTTATAGAGGATACTGCTATGTACCCATCAAGTACATGAAGACGTATTGATAAAGATGCTTTAGTATGCAGCTACAACTGTTTGCACAAATACTAACAAAAACATGGAGTGAAAAGGTTATTCAAGCAAGAGTTCTTGTGGTTTTAGTGTGTTACCTCTATTATATGTCTATATTTATTTTCTTTCTGTTTGTGCATGTGTGTATGTATATCACATAGGCACATAGTATTCAAATATATAATGCAATATTAGAATGATAACTGCAGATAAAACCTTCACAACATGAAATTTTCTCCACAATAAAAATTGGAAAGAATTAGTTACATTTCTACCAGCTCCTCCAAAGAGCTAATTCATTTATCAAGAATATCCAACAAAACCATGTAAAAAACCTGAAAAACCATTAGGGGAAAAAAAATCCCAAACCATCATTTTTTATCTGATACTCAAATCTTAACATTCACAAAACGATCAAATGTGCCATAAAATTACCGAAAAGATAGGGACTCAAACAACAAAGTCTATCAGCTAAATGATTGCAAAAAAAAAAAAAAAAAAAAAGATAGCATCTTCTACAATCATAATCAGCTTTTGATAGCCAACATCGACGCAATTAATCTATAATATCATCAAACAAACCCGTAATCGGAATCCCATGGGAAATAATCAACAATCCAAAATTACCTGAGGTTCAGCCGGATAAATGGAGTTATAGATGCTCTTACGCTGCTCAAAAATCACCACTCCGGTCAACACGCTCCCGAGTGCCGCGCCTAACAGACGCTCCTGCACACGCACACCCACACGTACAATACATAATGTATAATAATTTATTGTAGAAAATAAATCACAAATTAAGGGAATAATTTTGAATATACATAGATAAAGAAGAACCTGAGTTAGAACGCTGATCATGATTACTCCAAATTCCCAAAAGATTGAGCGAAAGGAAAATACTGCGTCGGATTTGAACGGGGTTGATAAAAGAGAGGAGCTCGAATCAGAATAAACGAAAATGGATATATGAAATGATGGGCTTTTTGTTGTAGTGGAGCTTTGGGCCAACGGCTGTTGTTTGTATAGCCATGTTTCACAGATGGGCTGCAATGTACAAATCTTAATCTACTTGGAAGGGAAAATTGTGGTGAAATTACACTTTTAGCCCCATTTGATAAGAGTGTTCCGTTTGTAGTCCCAAATTCTACAGACTCAGTATATTTAGTTTTCAAATTTAGAAAATTATACATTATTTCAAATATTTGGTTAAAAATGTAAGAAAGACGCATATGTGTACTAGTACAGAAAAAATAAAAATATTTGGACACTGATATTTGGTCATAAATTTTCTTTTTTTGAAATAAATTAGTTGTCAATTCTAAAATAAACTAGAGAGCGAGATATCCGTGTCTCAACTTAAAATTATATTTTTATTTTTATTTTTTAAACTAGAAATTGGTATTTTTACAACAAAGTACAATGACAACAATTGATGTAATTTTTAAAAAATATTAAATAGAAAAATAAAATATACAATTAAACTGATATGATATTTCTTTTCCAAGTTATAAACATGTAAATGAATATATATATATGGAGAGGGAAATGGTGGCGGACAATATGATGGTTGATGGGTGTGCTGAATATGGAGGGTCAAAATACAAGTTTGAATATTTTATGGGACTTTCATGTCACATATTGTTGTTGAATAATTAAATTACATTAGTCATATAGAATACACGCATGTATGTGTCATGAGCGTAAGAAAAAGAGAAATGGAGGTAGTCCAGTCAAGGAGCAGTCATTCATTCATCAAACAATTTTAGAGAAAAAAATGTTCCTCCTTGTAAAAAAATTAAAATAAAAAAAAATAATTTATCCTCGTGTGTTATAACGAATAGAACAAAATACCCCCTATACTGAGTGGTGCATTACACACGCCCCCTTCGCAATTGGGATTGAATTTTAATCAATAAAATATTAATTATGTTATATATATATATATATATATATATTTATACATATATTATTTATAAATATATATATACATATATAGATATACAATCACTTTCTTCTTCTCCAACCGTCGGCCGCCACCACCTTCGCCCCCTCACGCCGGCCACACCTCCCCCTCCCTCAAGACCCTCTCGTCGGCCACTCCCCAGCCCAGCCCAACCTAGCCCCTCAAGCCCGCCGCCCAAATCCGCCCCGTGCCCCTCCCCGTGCCCAAATCCACCCCCGTCCCCAGCTGCACCGTCCAAATTCGCCCCCTCCCCAGCCTTGCATCCCCTTGCCCTTCCTTCCAATCCGCCGCCGCCGCTCCCTTCCTCCTCGTCGGCACCACCTCCCCTTCTCTCTCTCTCTTTCTATATACATATATATATATTTCTAGATATATATATATATATATATATATTATATAAATATACATATATATTTAATTTAATTATATATTTTATTATTATTTAGTTCATCGTTGATTCAAATGAGATGAAATTTAGTCCATTGATTTATTAATTAAATTTAGATCTTAAATTGAATCAAGATTCAACGATTTTTAAATAAGGGTATAAATGTTATTTTAAATTTTAAAAAAAAAAGAACTAAAAAGAATAAAAATAGTGCGTGTGATACACAAAACGCGTTAGGAGGTATTTTGTTCTATTTTTTACAATACAAGGGGATAAATTGATGTTTTATTTTTTAAATTGAGGTAAATTGCTCATTTTCCTAATACAGGGGTAAATTGCATTTAACCCAAGAATTTTATATAATTGCACACTACTTTAATTGCTTGGCTTTTTTTTCCCTTGTTAATGCAACTAATACATTATATTTTTGCAGGCAAGGAGAATCGTCACTTCAAATTTGCTTACGATAAGTCCATTTGTACAGAGTCGATAAAAAATCAGTGTACTCAAACACTCTTAATTTTTATTACTACATTTTTTTTTATAGAATTTTTACTACTACTTAATTTATAATTTTTTCTGCAATTTATTACTGTAACAAAAGTATAAGATTGAAAATAGCCCTTAGGGGTGTTTATGAGAGCTTTGGTAAAAGCACTTTTCAAATTTTTGACTCTAAAAAAATAGTTTTCAAATGTTTCGAATGTCAATTTTTCGATCTGGGGCTGCTAAAACAGTGCCACTTAACGAAAAACACATTGGATGCTTGGCCTTCTTTTTGTAAATAAGTTGAAGTTTATTCTTAACTAATTCACCCTCATTACACAAATCTTAATTTTCGTCGTTTTTAATTAATTCTTCCAAATTTACACATCTAGAGTTGATGTTAAAATTTTTAAATAATTTTGTTTTAAAAATGAGTATTCCCAGACATAATTTAGTTTCCATTTACTTTTCGATTTTTTTTTTTATAAATACCATCTATTTTTAATTGTGTTGTAACTCTCAACTTTGTTGAAAGTTTTTGGCAAGCACTTCCTTAACATCATATCAACTAATAGTAAAACGGATAATTAAACTTTTGTTTTTTGAAATTTAGTGTAATTATACATAAATTTTTGTAGTTTTAGAAATTACATTTAATACTCATAAGATTTGTTTTCATATAATAAATAAGTCCCCGTTGGTCAAAATTCACTGAATTTACTGATATTGATAAAAAATTTGAGCGAAAATTGATATTTACCATTGATTGGCTTATACTGATTTATTACAGGTCCAATAATTTTTTTCGAACTAAACTACCCTTATAATGCTGAATATATACCCCATTATATGCATTATGGGATAAAGATGAATGAAGGTAATTTGATCACAAAAAACATTATTTGACCTGCAATAAGTCAATTGGAGTTAAATATAATTTTTTTTTGTTAATATTAGCATATTCGGCGGATTTTGACTAAGATAAAAACTTATTTGTTAGACATAAACAAATTTTAAGAGTGTTAAATATAATTTTTTAAATTATAAAAAATTTAAGTATAATTATATCAATTTTTAAGA
Source organism: Sesamum angolense (assembly GCA_034509725.1). NCBI lineage: Eukaryota > Viridiplantae > Streptophyta > Magnoliopsida > Lamiales > Pedaliaceae > Sesamum > Sesamum angolense. Next base: position 15,253,662 of record JACGWL010000002.1, read on the forward strand.
GGGGAAGTGTAATTATCCCGTACCAGAAAGAAATAAAATTCCAAGCATATGAAAACAAGATTCAAGTTTCTTCACCGGTGAAATTGGCCTTTTTCTCCCCCTTTGTCTTTGGATTGTAATGTAATGAGCAAGCAAAAACAAAAGCCCACTCCGCCGCTCACACCATTGCCATTTCCCATTACTCCACCTCCACTCTCTTCTCTCATTCTCTCTCTCCTACATTTTGAAGTTGAACTGCCTTTTCACATTCCCTCACATCTCTGAAAATCTTTCCGCTTTCCGCACACAGTTCTTCTTCACATTCTCATAATCCCATTCTCAAGAAAACCAAGAAATTCAACTCCTCCTCCCACTCCCAGATCTCCAATTCCAATCAAGTCAACTCTATTTCTTTCAATTCCACACCCCAACTCCACAGATCTCGCCAATGGCTTCAGTTTCCAGAATCCCCTTCTTCGCATTCCTCCTCCTCGCATACCCCGCTCTCTCTGCTGATTCCCCCCTTTCACCCCCTTCTCTTGCTCCCAAACCACCCGCCGACGGCATCCCCCCATCCTCACCTTCCCCCCCCCTCCCCCTCCCCTCCCCTCCGCCCCCCCGCCGCCAGATCTAACTCCAAACTCACCTTCTCCGGCTCCATCTCCCCAGGATGACAACTCCGCCCACAAAAAGTCACCCTCTCCGGCCCCTGCGTCCGCGGGAGACATTACCCACGAGAATGAGCCCAATGCGGGTGATTTAGAGACAGTAGAGGAATCCTCCGGCGGAATGAGCGCGGGTCAGAAGGCTGGCGTGGCAATCGGAGTCATCGCCGGAGCGTGCATAGTAGGCGCCGGGGCGTTTGTTTACAAGAAGCGGCAGCAGAACATCCAGCGTGCGCAGTTCGGGTACGACGCCAGGAGGGAGATTCTGTAGGCATTTCTGCACCCATATACTCTCACTCAGTACACATACTACACACCGATCTTCCATCATTGCTCATAATTTTTGCTTAGATCTATTCTTAGAAAATTCGGTTGGAGTGATTTGTTTGATTCTTTCATGCTTATCAATGAGAATCTGTTGGCTTCACATTTATTGTATATTATTTAATATCACACTTTAATTCTTACACTTTGTTCTTTGATAATAATTGCTTGCTGAATTCATATTCATCTTTATTTGGAGAAACTTATATGTTGGATTGTCTGTGCAGATTAAACAAAAAATCTTAATTGAAGTTGTATAATTTAAGGAATGTAAGTAAAATCTTGAAATCTTAAATCTAAGTTACGAATCTTTGATATCTTTTGAAGTAATATATATTAAATCTAATATTTAGTTTTGAATTTTAGTATGTTTTAAAAGGAGTTTATCAGACATCTTAATAAATTAAAATGATTACAGTTGATATTATATCATCTTTTTTTTAAAACAGTGCTAGAACGAATGTCTTTGTCCAAAATCCAATCTACATAAAAACATGAAAAACGCTAAATTACAAAAGTGAAATGCGACTGATGATAATAAGGGGTTCACGAGACCAAGAATAGACCAGGGACAGAGAGTAGTAGCACGTTGTATGGTAGTGGGTGTGGAGTTGTGGTCCAGCGACTTGTGTGTTTGTGGGTGGGAGTGCGATGAATGATTGGAATTAGCAGCTGTCTTCATTATTATTGTCGTACCATTTCTTGCACCACACCAAATATTATTTGTGGGGTATTTTTATTTTATGAATCATACATATGCTTTAAGAAAATAAAATTGAAGTAGAATAAGAGACAAATGTATTTCGGAGTGTTTAGATGGATAGAAATTCAAAACACAGCATGTGAAGTGTGTTTATGATCTGATGATAATGGAATTTCAAACGAACATAATTTATTTATCTGAACGAAGTTATGGAGGGGTTTACCTATATTGATTTTTTGAGGAGAATCTAGCCGCACACTTGTATTGTGATTGATTAGTGTTTGCTATGGAATTCAATTGTTTTTACTACTGTTTGGATTTTTTATATATATATATTTTTGTTTTTTGGTAGATTTTGTTTAGTTTTCAAATTTTCTGGTATCGTTCTGGCTTCACATTTTATCCCATCATTGCTAGTATGTTGCTATACTTTTGGGTCAAGTTCCGTTAATTTCTTGAGTCAAATTTTGTAATTTTCTGAACTAGTATGCTATTTTAGCCCAATTTAAAACTTGTTGGTCCAGGTTAAAATTCGATCATTCAAATCCCTTCAAACTCTGTGCATTTCCGAGAATTTGTTCTCAAATCTTATCGCTTTCGTTCCATCTAAAATTTTCGACTTTTATCAGAATTGTCCTTACTGCTTTTCATCTGACAATGTATTTACCCCATTCATATACAAAAAATGTAATTGGGATGGCAAGAAACAGCAACCACCACACCAAGAAACTGTCCAATATTTAAACTTTTGCAATTGCATTCCCTATGAGTTCATTAAACATCTATCAATAAATTGCACTGAAAAAGACAAAGGCTGGGATTAAAATGGCCGCACAGACAATCAAACTACAAAGAACAATTATGATTTCGATACTTGAATACATGGTTCAAGACAAGTCCGGTCGACAATCCAGGTTCATATGTCTAAACCATGGACAAGGTGGACGAGTATATGGAGGACGTGGTTGCAGCCTTGTTGATCCTGCACAAATTCGCAAATGCAAGTGTCGTCCTTGCCAATGCCATTGACATTGCAAAGGCTTCTCCAGCCTCTGGTGCACCACAACCGTCCATCCTTCCACTGCTTCATCTTGGTTTCCCATTTCCTTCCTTGTTCATCCACCAACAACAACTTCTCTGGGATCTTCAGATCATAGTCTCTGATTACATCTTTCGGAATGTACTGCCATCATCATCATCATATATATATATATATATATAATTCAACCAAACTTCACATAGATCAGCATTTTCAACAACGCAATGCAATAGGACATTAATTGTCAAAAAAGCTTCAGACAAGTAAGTATGTACCAAATCATTCTTCCGCCTCCATAATCTTGATCTTGACACGAAAAAACGGATTTCTGGGCCGCAGAGCCAGCCCTGATTCGAAGATGTCAGCACCATAACAATCTGGAATGTTCTTCTTTTCGTATCTTCTTTTGCTTGGCATACTTCCAATTCCAACTGCATAAAACCATATCCCATCAGCAAAGAAGACAACATAAACCATAATGTATGAATGTATCCAGTATTTTAAGAAAATCGAAAAGGGAAAGGAAATCAAAATACATGTACGTTCTTCTTCGCTCGAGTTCTTCTCCACTGCAAGAGAAGATTTCGACTTTGACCTCCCTTCAACTTCCTCATCTTCTTCCTCCTCCTCTTGCACATAATCATCATCGTTGTCATCATCTTGTTCTTCGCTCTCCTCCTCTTGCACATAGCTGTCATCATTTTCTTGGCTAACCACAAAAGTTTCGTGGACCTCGTCCACCTCCTCGTTTTTACCTCTGAACTTGGGACCTCCTACACCTTTCTTTTCACAAGCATCATGTCCCAACAGTACGAAATCAAACAAGTTGTCACCCTTATAGTTGAAGATCACAAAGTCCCCCATCTCCAATGAATTCTCTTCACAAAATTGCGCCCAATTATCCTTCCTGAAGTACCACTTATCTCCGCTAGTTCTAACCACCCCCATCGCCCACAAGTTTCCATACCGATCTCTGAGGACGACTCCCTGCTCTAAAGCTCTTTGCATTTGCGGAACAAAGTCTGGAGGAATTTGCTAATAAAAAAAGTAAAGGATCAAAACATATATTAATTACTTTGATTTTTCTTTTGCTTTTTTCCTACAGATTTAATGGAGAATTCATATTCAATACAAATATGACTGAAACAAATCGATCATAAAGCGAGTCTAATACACTTCTATGTGATTAGTCACTTTTTTTTTACTATATTTCAAGTACATTGCATTTGACATATAATTAGTTTAGGTCCGATCAAACACAATCTGAATTAAAATTCCCCTGATTTGAGTGGAGTGGAGCAAATATGAGTATGAAGATGTCCAACAAATATATACATACAAAACTACGCAGCTGGAGAGGATTTAATTTACTTCATTCTCTGCTACTTACTTACTGTGTGCATTTAACAAAGGAAACAACTAGCCACAACATGAACAAGCTCTACAGCGCCCTATAGATCCAAGATCTGGACGGTCAAAAATGGAAAAAAAAACATTAAAATTTTAAAAATAAGTTTTTGGATCTTGTAAAGTTCCTTAATTATCTAAAAATTTTAGCAAACACTTGTCAAACATATATTTTATAACGTCAGTACTCAAACATCCTCTTAGTTAGAGCGGCAAAAAACATACAAATAAGAGTAAGAAAAAATGAAAATGCAGGGCGGGGGAAACGATGCAGCACGAAACAGATTACCAAAATTACTACATATTCAGGGGGAAAAAAGAAAAAAGAGAAAAGAGTTATGTACCATTTCTTCAAAACTTAAAATGAACTTGAAGAAGGAGGAGTACCCACAATCCATCTCTTTCTCCTTCTCTCCTCAATGACCCTTCACTCTTTGTGTGTGTGTAGTGGGTTGCTGCAGCTTCATCACAAACAAAAACATAAGGGTTAGTGGGTTATGTATGTTTAATGGTTATCACTCAGCATGCAGAAAAAAGGTGGTATGTAGAAGGTGGCGTCTGCCTCTTTCTTTTTCCTTTTTTGGTTTCTTTTATTGCCCTATTTCCCTTCCATTCCTTTTCATTTCGTTTCTTTAATTAATTCAATTATTTATTATATATATCCAGATGTAAGAACTAATAATTAATTCAACATAATAAATCATTTTCAATCACAAGTATATATTACAACTCAATATACTAAATTAAATATATTATTTCACGTATTTTATGTCACTTTTTTTACAGTAATTTCATGTATTTTACAGTAACAACTACAATGTATCAATCGATTACAATTATATCGTAATTTCAATCGTTGGCAACTATAACAATCAATATATTAATAATTAATATTAAATATTTATAACTAATCTAGCAACTACTAATTATTATTAAAGTATAATATAACTATTATGGAAGTAGAATAATAATTTATCCGTTCGAATCCAAATCTTATACTTAAGGGAGTTCAACCTTGTCAGCTAAACTATGCCTCATTAGCCACCTTCTTTTATGTTTTCCATCACCAAAAATGAAAACAGAATTAATACCCATTTAAAAGGGGGAAAAAGGTTAGTGTTTGTTCTTGTGTATTCCCATATAATAATAAAAGTTCTTGTCTTTAAATTTGTAAATCTATTCAGAGCATACTATCATATACATACAGCTTTTTGCAAAACAACAATATATATACACTAATATTCTATTAATGTCAACAGTGTAATCTTCATTATTTAACAACCTATGATTAATGCAAAATCGATTTAATTGGTTCTATTATATATATATATATATATATAATTTTTGAACTGAGATAAATCTTACAAAAAAAATTCAAATAAAAGTAACAAAAGCAAAACATGCAAATGAATACACACATTATCTATGAACAATGTACCTTATGTTTGGATTCATTTCTGGCGGATCTCCAAGATGAGCCGATACAAATTGCAAGTAATTTTCAATATCGAAATATTATTTCACTGCAATTTCCGTGTTCGTAATCTTTATAATTTAACTGGGAATTTTTTTAGGAAACTACTCCAGTATAATTACAGTGCTAAATTATACATGATAAATGAAACTAAACACATTGTGCACACTGCAGATTTGCATGATGCAGTTTCCTTGTATTTAACTGTGTTGCTTTTACTCCAGAAATCTCCTCAAGAAATACAACAATAGTACATTTTGCTAATTTTTCTTTCCCTTTCCCTTTCTCCACTTGTTCTTACTCTTCTGCAGGTGGATCCACCCATCGGCCGTGATCTTTGATCAGCTGGATCAACGCGTCCGTTGCATGTTCCATGTCGATGGCTCTTTTCACCACCGTCTGAAACCAAGAAAAGGTGTCAATCCCATACCGTTAGGAGGCAACACACGAACCATGAACTAGCAAATATTGTTCAGGGGCTAACACAGTTCAACACTTACAATTCTGTGTTATGTAATTTTAATTTGTATTTCTTATAATCATCTTGTGTATAAAAAGTCTTTCGTCACCGCTAACACACAAGTTCAGTCAACCAATCACTATCCACAGGCCCTCCCTCGTGAGAAAACGAAGAATTGAGAACAAGTGGCATTGGCCTATATACAAAGCAATTCATGAAAAGTTCTCAGAATCTATAAGAAACCAAGTGATATAAGTTTCTTATGAGGCAGTATATGCTTGTTCGACGACAATGTTATTTTCCTGCTTGTCTTGTTCAACATAGTTACCTATTTAACATCCATTCAGGCAGTGTATGGCCATCTTTGTGTATATTTTCTGAGTCCAGTTTTTGGCCTCAATCTCTAAAATCTTCGAATTGATTGCAGAGCAATTTACAAGGAAAGAAGATAATATAGAGGTACCTTGCCAACATAAAGGTCGATCTTTCCAGGAGCGCCACCAACGTAACCAAAATCTGCATCAGCCATTTCTCCAGGGCCATTCACGATGCAACCCATGATGGCAATCTGCACAGGAAAGCAAGACATGAACAGGTTATGCATTTAACTTTTTCTTCCAGCATAAAGCACTTTCAGCCGATCACTGAGCTTGGAGACAGTTAATTACCGAAACACCAGGCAGATGAGACGTCTTTTCTCTTATTTGTGCACTGATCTCTTGGAGATCGAATAAAGTTCTTCCACACGATGGGCATGATACATATTCCTGATTATCATTCCCCAAGGGCGGAAATAGATGAGTAGAGTCTAAGATTAGATTAATGTGAAATGCTTTCTTCCTGAGACATCTATACTTACGGTCTTTGTATTCCTCATTCTGCAGCCTTGTAGCAAATTGAAAGACGTATTTCTGAGGAACTCAAAGTCCTGATCAGGGGCTTCCAGTAGGATACCGTCTCCAAGTCCATCTACCAGAAGGGCTCCCGCATTGGTCCCGGCACCAATGACTAAATCGTCCCTGTTGATGCACAGAAAAGAAGAATGTCATTTAAGAGTACTTAATCTCAACTGAGCAAACAGATGTTACTTTTCATGTACCTGTGAGTGTCTTTAGGGAATTGTATATGATGAATTACTGGAAAGTTCAAGGAGTTCTCTGCAAGATACTCAAAAAGCCTGCAATAACCAAGATCCTTAACCGAAAACAGTGGGATAAAAATTGACAAGAATGTCTAATGCATATGGGAATCCAGCGCAGCCATGCAGACGATGATTTAAATTCTTTCGACTAAAGAAATTTTAGATTTTGAAATCGAGATTCACGCACCTCCTTGCAGCGTGAACTCTGCTAGTTTTCTCTTCTGTATATGGTAGGTTATGAAGAATCATTGTCGCATCAGTACTCTTCAGAATTTCTAGCTCGTCTTCAGGTTCATCACCATGCAGAGAGACGACCAAACGTGTACCTGAATGGGGATCACCGGGTCAGCATCTACGAAGAGCATCTTGGGAATTTGGTGGATTAATAATATTTCTAGTATTAGGACAATCTGCCCACCTTCCGGAAGAAGCTTGTGAGCACCAGTTGACAATTCTTTGAGAGTTACCATAACCAGGGCATTGGGTAATGGCTTTGTCAACTGCTCAGACAAAGGAGTTATAACTCCCATGCTAATGTCTATCAAACGTTTGAGAGCTAGCCGCTGGTGATATACATGAAACATGATCAAGTTATTCTTACGACAAGGGAATACAAGAGAAATTCGCAAAACATAGAAATATAAAGGGCAAATGAAAATAGGCTTACGGCATCTTTATCATCTTCTGATGGAAGCTCTCTCAACAAGATCGAGTCCACAGTTGCCAGATCCTGCATCGGTATTGAACTTTCTTAAAAAAGAAGGTCTCCAACAGAGAAATCAAGAGAAACTTTTCATATATTGGAAGACATTTAGGTATACCTTAAATGGCATTCCAACGATAAGCTTTGCTGCTAGAGACTTGTATAGAAGTTCGGGTGCCTATGGAATCAAATATTAAATTGTCAGAGCTCAAATCATACAAAACATCGGTAAGGAAAACAAGAAACAGAGAAAGAAAGAAAAATGATAGTCTGAAGAAAGGAACAGAAGACAATCTATTATGCTTCTTATCCAACATATGATATAATCATAGAAGTATCTAGAAAGCATAGCAGTAGACCTTCAACTGATCCAGAGAAACTGACATCAAAACTGAGCCATCACGATGAAGTGCACCTCGATAGTCAACTTCGTCACCCTGTATCAGGAACAAGTCACAATAATTAGTTCTGAGGCTCTGAAAATATATTAGATGGATAAAATAGTCAGCATTAAGAAATCATAATCTGACCTCCTTTTGAACTGGCAATTGACCACTTCTACGTTGGAAATCAAAATAGCGTCTGTTCTTTTCTTCAAATGGTGCCTGGTCATTGTCAATAATAAGAAACCCTTAATTTTTGCCAAGTGAAGAGTGGAAGTTGAGCAAAATAGTAGTTATTTATGTGGCAGACCATACCACTCCTTTCTGAAGCTCAGCCGCTCTCATACCAAGGTTAGCCAATCTTCGACAGGGATCAATCTCCTCTTCTGGAGGTTCAGTTAGCGAAACTCGAATGGTATCCCCCAGACCATCCTGCACGATTAACATATATCTTGAGCACCACAGGTACATAATAGAGCTTTACAAGTATCTTAGAAGGGTTGAGAAATTCTTGATTGAGATATATACTACATGTAATGTCCTCAAATGACTAATTTTTAGTAAGATATTAGAACTAAAAGATTTTTAGTGGAGGATAACTGTATCAAAATCCCATTAAATACATTTAATAGGGACTGAAGGACATACCATAAGAAGTGTCCCAATACCTATCGCAGATTTCATGCGTCCATCTTCACCCTCACCAGCTTCAGTTACTCCCAAGTGTAATGGGTAATCCCATCCTAGAACATTCATTTCAGCTACAAGAAGGCGGTATGCCTGGACCATGACCACAGGATTGCTTGCTTTCATTGAAAATACAAAATTATGGAAGTCCAGCTTCCGACAAATCCTTGCATACTCAAATGCAGATTCAACCTGTTACATTGTCAACTTTGAAGCTGTAAATAGGAAGGAATAACTGTAACAACGCGTACAGAGCTCAGCGTCAAGTGTTGAAGTAGCTACTTACCATTCCCCTGGGTGAATCCCCATAATAGCTCATAATGCGATCTGAAAGACTACCATGGTTTGTCCCAATGCGCATTGCTCTCCCATACTTCTTACATTTTTCAACCAGTGGAGTGAAAACCTGAAAGTACAAACATAAATATAATAAATGCCATCAAGACTTACTGCCCATTTTAATGAACAAATTAAATTGCACCAAGACCATGTTATCACGGAAAGTGCATGCCTAGTCTTTTCCATCAGGGCTTTGCCAGGGGTTTATGACTAAAGCAATCTTAAGAGAACAATCACATACACTATCAGTCCTAATTTATCAGTAATGAAATGACGTCTGGCATACACAATTCAAGATGCTAATTCAAGTATATTTTATCACTCCATTGTCATGCAGATGAGAAAAATATAACAAAAGATGCAAAGCCCATACCTTTAGCTTTAAGTGTACAAATATTTTACATGCAAAAGTTTCACCATGTTAAATTGTTGGCTCATTTCAGAGACCAAGTCATATGGTATATAATGTCATGGAAAACTGGCCTGAAGTATAAACAAAAACAGATTACGGGAAGAAGTTATAAATAAATTTGAATTATCATGCATGTAGGGCTTTTAGTCTCCTGAGGAGGATCTTCTCTTGTAGACACAACATGCGAGTACTATAGTCATGAAATCACTACAGGAAAAATTAGAATAAAAATCAAAGAAATGGAACTCTTATTCAATTTGATGAGAATATATCTACACTGGTTTCATGCTCATAGCTGGTCTTGTCAAGTTGAAATAGCAAAGCAACTATGTCTGGCACTGACCTTCTCAATATGCTCAAGTTCTTTTTGATAATCTTCTTCTGTGTACTCCAGTGTCTCAAACTGAGCTCTCCTGTCGGCTGAAATCATTCATTAGAGTAAATTAAACCTCTGAACCATCTTTTTCCTGAAAAGAGAAAGGAAACAAACCAGGAAAGAGTATGGTCGTGAATTAGATACCAAAATTTCCTGGGTTAACACGAATTTTGTCAAAGCATTCAGCTACTCGCAGTGCAACTGCTGGGGCGAAATGAATGTCGGCAACCAGAGGGATATTATAGCTGCATAATTAATGAATTAATGAGTGAATATGCTTAAAGTTGATATAGATCACAAATTTTCAAGTATCAACTACAACACATACTTCTTCTGAACAAGAGAATTTTTAATTTCGAAGCATGCATCTGCTTCTTTCTTTCCTTGTACAGTTATTCTGACAATATCTGCTCCTTGGTCCGCAATTCTCATCACCTGCAAATACAACAATTACTTTATGATCCATATATAAAAGTAATACTCAAACAAACATCCTAATTCTACAAGGACATTAGTGATAAATTTATTTCTGATAAAGCTGGAAGCCTAACAAGATGATACTCAATTAACAGATCTAAACAATAATTGGGAAGCTCCTCTCCAGTGAAACAAAGTTATGTATTTATTGTTAAAGATCTGGCAGTACTCGCTCCCAGTTACAGTTCTTTCTTTAGCTCCAAAAATGACAAATTCCTGGATTAAGAAAAAGCGCAAATTCACGGAACTCTTAGCAGTTCAACCAAGTTTTGCAACTGCCAAGGATGATAGGTTGAAGAGTTAGCTTTGATTGTTTAAAGATGTCCATGGTAAACATGCAGTGTGTGGTTCTTCTAGAGATTAGCCCCGATCAAATAATTTTCAAAGAGGATCCTCAATTCTTCATTCGCCAACCCATCACTCCAACACCGAACTCCAACCCGACCACTTCCATCCTACTCCATGATCATCTGTGGCACACCTAATATGGAGAATGTTTGGAAGATACAACCACCACGAAACTATCTTCCAACAGATTCCTCCAACAATTAGCAAGTCAACTTTACATGGCATGAACTAATAGCATCAAAACTTAAAACTAGAACTCTCAATCTCTACATATGAAGTTTAAGTCAGTATTAGAACCTGTTCAACCGTAGCAGCTACATCCTTTGTATCTGTTGTGGTCATTGTTTGTATTCTGATGGGATGCTCACTACCAAGAGCTACATTGCCAACCATCACTGTGCTGGTTTTTCTCCTGATAGTTTTGTGTATGGATTCACAGTATTTCTGTCTAGGAACTGCATTCAAAATTTTGGAGAATCAGACATTTAACGTGAGTAAGGAAAATAATGGGAAGATTCTAATAAAGTATCCATCTTCATCTTTGTGAGACAAGATTCAGGAAGAACAGCAACAGCTTCAAGAAATTTGATATATTAAATTTCCATCACCTAACCACTTTTAGCTCAAGCATGCAAAGTTTCTACAAGAATGTGCAAAACTGGAACATCCATTTTATCCTTCTCTCTCCTTCACCGAAAATAAGTAAAAACCAACCACATGAGCCTCGTTTCTCTTTATTTGTTCTGCCATGAAACAACTATCTGAGACGAATCAATTTGAACAAAGAACATCACACAACTACCGAAGACCAATCCTCACTAAAAATTAACATGTAGGTTATGGCTATACATATCACAAAAACCTCTCAATAGCAGCAGAACAGCATAGCAAATACGACAAAGTATACCTAACAGCGGGCTTCCATCGGATGCAGGCTCAAGTTCAACAGTGTCTGAACCAGGGTTGGTAGAATTCCTGATCACAGCAATCTTTGTTCTTCGAAATTTAACCCTTTGCAAGTCAGAAACTCTAACAAAATCAGAACTTTTGGCAAAGCTGATGCCCTGATGATCCCTGCTTTTGAGACCTGTAAATGAAGCGGGAACAGCTCCAGTTGCCATTTTCAACACCACCAGGACTTCAACTTCACCCTGCTAAATTCAGGGGGAAAACAATAAGAATAGTTATCAACACAGGAACAATTTTAGCATAAACAGAGTTAACGCAACATAAAACCACCCTGTTCAGATGCAAGAAACCAGATAAACGAAATGGTTAAACTAAACTATGCAAAAATTGATCCCTCTTAAAAAGACATCAATCGGCTTCCATTCAAATTGATCGCGTCGCCCCATGGCAAAAGAACTCAAAAGAGGGGGAGGGGTAAAAAGTCAAACACCAAAACAGAACTCAATCTGGCGCTCGATAAACAAATCAAGAATCATCTTCAATGAAACTCCCTCAAAAAACGAAGTCAAAAAGCCAACAAAAAACCGATACAAAGATTTACACATTAATGAAATTGCTTGAATCACTACAAAGAATTTGAACAAAAAACAGGCTTAAGCAAGGAAGCTAGCAACTTACTCAGAGCTATAAGCCCAGAAAGAAAATTAATTGAAGAAGGGTGCAATGGAGATGAAACTTTCAACAGAATTTCCAACAACAAAAAACCGAGAAGAAAGGGAAAGGGAGAGGTGGTGGTGAATGGAATTGGAACTCTCCGGCCTGTTGGAACGAAAATTCAGAAAAACAAATGAAGCCGAATTGAGAATTTTATACTTACAAGAAATATAGGTTTGGTGAGAGCTTCTCCCGGAGTGATGCACAGACAAAACTCAATGCCTCAGCATCTCTGCTACTCCTATATTAGTAGCCATACAAATGCTTTCTAAGACTTTCAACCCACAATTCTGCAGTAAAAACAATGTTTTATAGTTTATTATATTTGTGCCCCACTACTTTGCTTTTTATTCACTTTGACCCACTTTCTTTCCATTCTTTTTTTTTTTTTTTTTTTGTGTTTTGTTTTATCTTTATAATAATCTTTTTTTGGTGTTTTTTTTCCTATTTATAATCAAAATCTATAAAAAATTGTAGTTAATGTCAACATACACAAATTTGCAATGAAATCGACTGTGAGCGTGTCGTATCATTTCACATTAAATATAAACAAAAACTTAAATTAATCTCCAATTAAAGTGAATTTATAAATTACGACAGCTGGCAGTGGACATAAGTTTTAATTTCTATTTCTGTTATATTTACTAAATTTCAAGAATGTCATATAAATAATCATTTGAATGTATTGATTAGCAGCAGACATAAATTTTATTTTTCCATTTTTATTATATAAATGCTAAATTTCAAAGGGTTTTACATTAATATCATTGAAATATATTGACATCTTGATTGGTCAAACAAGACAAAGACTCTTGTAATAAATAAGAAAGAAATCAATGAGAGGCAAATTAAAAATTGAGGAAGTCATGACAAGGAGGATATACTATAAAGTGTATCTTCAATTTTGAATGTGGAGAATTGTAGAAATTAGTAAGAGTAGAAGGACTCAATCGCAAAACAAAATCAGGAGAAATCGTTAACGCTGGTTGGGATATTCCGTTAGGACCCGCGGGAGCTAACTGCAAACACTCAGCCGCACGAGGGCCGTGTGCTGATTTATTAATTGTTTCTTCACTTTCAATTTATCGTTAACGTTTATATTCTCATTTTACGTAAGTTATTAAAAATTTATTTTATCATTGTTACTCATATTAATATAGTAATATAATAAAATTATTACTCCTTATATTGAGATGATATATTATTATAATTTATTTATTTTATTATTAAAAATAATTATATTTCTAAGACTTAGCTTAGTAAAATATTTGGGTTCGAATTTAATATAACTGTTGTTGATTGTCTCCTGTTGTTGTATTATTATTATTATTATTAGTATTATTTACTTTGACATGTATTTTTATTTTTTAATTAATCATTAACAAAGACTTAAATGCGATATATATTCAATCAATTTAATTAAGATTTTTTTATTCATTACTTAAATAAAAAAAAACCGTACAATTATTTTTTTTATAAAATACATTTTATTACATCATTCAGTATATTTAAATTTAAAAAATAATCAATACATTGATAAATAATTTCAAGTTGATGAATTCATTTAAAGGAAAAAAATCTATTATAAAAATAAAGAAGTTAAATGCAATTTACTCTCTGTATAATGTAAAATAAAGAAATATTCCTATACAAAAAGAATTAACAAATTATCAGAATGAGCAAAAACTACTGTAATTTTTTTTTTCACCGGGAAAGTAAATTTGTTGCAGACACCCCTTTAACTATTATTGTAAGTTGTTTCTCTAATTTCAAAAGACAGCAACAAGTTAGCCACCTCATATATTTTATTTATTATTTTTTAGGTCAAGGTTTAGTAAACATCACACATCACTGTCCAACCACCATTCTCACAATGGATTTTGCATTCTATTTTTTTTTTTTTCTAATTTCTTGTTTAATACCGTCAAAAATCAAAACTAAATCACATGAAAATCAACACATGAGTCAGGAGGTATATTCATATTTGTTAAACATCTTAACAAGAATTTCAATCCACATTATATGTATGATAATATATATATATATAAATAAAATTTATGTCGATGATTATTCATAAAAATAATAAAATATTACGCACAGTAATTTAAAAAAAAACCATTAACATTGTTAAATATTACCATTTGTGTAAAAAAGAAAAAAAAACTCCGTCGACTCTTTGATCTCTTTGTTACACAAGTTAAATTAAATATGAGCGAACTTAATGAAGAATCAAACGATTTCAAATAAGAGATTCTAAAATTTTTGCAATAATGAGCTCGACCCCTATATATTAAAGTATATAGTGAAAACGGTAGGCAAAATTAAAATTATTTTGTGATTATAATAATAAGAAAAGAATAATTGAATCCCTCAAAATCAATAGAATTTTGGTAGAATAATCTATATATTTATATTAAGGGAGAGCATCTAATTGGTGTCTATTCCTATTTGGTCTGTCATTATTATTTTGAATTATTACCTCCAACTCTCTTTCTCTCTTTTTACAATATTCACTCAATAACTTTCCATAATTTTTATTATTTTATTATTTTATTATTTATTTAGTTAACATATATTTTTTAAAATAATTATTATATTATTTAAATTTTAATTACACATAAAGAGTGCGCCACAAATTATTAGTATTAATTAAGTTGGGGAGAGGAGAAGGGATTATAGTAAGCAACATGCGGGTCTCGCGCGCAGTTGTAATTTATATTAAATTAGTCATCGTACGTTTCAAATGTTGCATTCTGGCCGACGGCGCCTGTCATCTTCCAATTTTCCACTCTCATTTAAGTTTACAGTCTTTGATTTGAACGTGGAATTTGGACTTTTACGTACACAATAATCTCAAAAATAAATTACTACTATATAATTTTATTTACTTATGTTTGACTTTGATCTCGAGAAAAAGAATTTAAAACAAAAATTTTATTTTTTTAATGTACAAAATTTGAAAATTGCATGTTGAATTACTCAATTCTCACAATCTAACGAGTGCGGAAAAATAATTCGCCCCATCGATTTAGATATTTTGTACATATGATCATCCACGACTAAATTGTAATTTTATTGTTATTATGATTAGAACTTTACCCTAAGTGTGTGAAAGATTGTAAACAAAAAGCTAAATTGTCTCTGAAATTATCATGATTGTACATCCTATAAATTTGATTTGAGACTACATAATGGTTCCTTGAAACTACATAAATGTCCCTAAACTCTCAATAATATCGAAAATGGCCCAAGATCCATGACTATCTTAATCTGGTTGTACCAATTCGGTCCTGGCTCAATTTGAATCTTAATATGTACAGACTCATGATGATTATACGATTATTCCTGAAATAAGTACCGAATAGCTATAACACGGGCCTTCATTGTAAGCCATGACAAGCAAATGAATTCCCAACTTATCTAAATACTTTTGGAACATTTCGTTAATAAATTTTGACCTTAAACAAACTTTTCTTAAATTTGGATGCACAACAATAAAATATTTTTGACTAATAACGATAAATAAATTACAATAATATATTTCGATATATTGAGTAATGCATCAACTTGACTAACAACAATGAATAAATTATAATAACTTACATAAAATAAAATAAATACTCATATATATGATGAAACTTAAATACATAATTTCAAACTTATTCATAAGAATCGATCTTAGCCACAACTAAATTGAAGTGAGACCAGTAGTTAGTTTTCATGGGAAATTGTGAGTAGATGGGAATAACAATATATAATAAAAGGGGTTAAATCGTAAAATGTGTAAAAGAAAATTCTATAAAAAAAATTAATAAATTATTTTTTGTATTTTGAAAAAATAAAATAAATTATCCCTATTTAAATTATAAAGGAATAATTTGCTCAGTTCTCCTATAACAAAAATGTGGAGCTCATTTGTGGGTGGAGAAGCAGCCAAAGTTGAAATATTTAGTTTATTGTCCTCGAGGATCATGTGCCCCTACCCCACCCAAACACATGTTCTACCTTCTCCCTTCAAATTAAACTATCCAAGATTTGGTGCATTATTCATACATCAATCACATTATATTTAGTCCAAAAAATACAAAATTATATATAGTAGATATACGAAATAAATAATAATGGGTCCAACCAAATAATGAATGTATAGTAATTATTTTTATGATTGGACGATCTTTTACGGATGAATTAAAAAAAAAAAGTATAATACTTATTTATTGTATAACTAATTTACGATGATCAAGTTAGGTCTGACTTATAGTTTCTCTCCGTATCAATTGTTTATTGCAATTACGATCACGACATAATTAGAAATCAGGCCGACTTTGTCGAGGACGTAAGCACATTGCCGAATCTCGTTAAATTCATGTGTTCTTTTTCTTCTTATGTTCAATAGCATTAATTTCTCAACACATACGATTCAGTGTACTTTAAAATATAACCAAATATACTTTAATATATATTTTTCTCTCTCTATCTACAAAAATTACAAAAATCAAATAAAAACACTTCAAAAATAGAACCAAGCAAAAAAAAAAAATTAAAAAATTGGGTATTTGGTATTACAGTTGTTGTTTATTTATTTATATTTTATTTTTTTATGTTGTGAGGGGAAACTTGTAATTTACTCAAAGGTATTATTATTATAGTGTAAAATAGATTGAATTTAGGTATGATGTAGATCCACAAGCTACGGGTCAAATAGGGGGTTTAATTACTACTTTCAAGAGTCTTTATAGAATTTGACACGGTTGATATTGTTCACATTTTTATATTAAATTTTCAATTAAACTTCCATAATATCTTATAAAATGTAGTACAGTGTTTAATATAAGTTATAAGAAAACGTAAAATGATGGAAATTATAAAATTCTAAGAGAAAAAAAATAAAAAAATTCCCAACTTATATTTACAATTTTAACAACATAGTTTAATTTTCTTTTGGTTCTGAAATTTTTTATAGTCTGCGTCACTTCTTTTGGTTATGAAAATGAATTTTGAGTCCAGCATTTTTGGGCCCAAAATTTATTGCTCACTTTAATAATGTGAGCTGAACTAAGAATAAGGCCCAATTAGCAAATCAATCATGCTTAATCAAACGGACAAATAGAGACGTATACTTTAAATTAAAAAATTTCTTTTGAAGTATTAATTTGAAAATGAGGGATATAAATATTTTACAAAGATAATAAAGTTCGAATTTAAGGTAGTTAAGATAAGTATATGTTTACATAGCACGATATAAATTAGTTTGATGCAAAGGACATATTTGCTTCACACTATCTTAGAGAACCATCAAATAAAATTAGTCGATTTCGATTATTTAAATTGTACTTTTTGAATATACAAACGAACTTTGAGCAAAATTTTCCAATTTTGGAAAGAAACATATTTCACCAGTATGTAAATATTCAATTTTTTTTATAATAAATTTAGTTTTGTAACTTGGATGCACTTTTCATAAATAATTTCTTAAATAGTTATGTTTCTTGATAATCTTGTTCTTCAAAT
The DNA here is from genome assembly GCA_034509725.1 of Sesamum angolense. Classification (NCBI taxonomy): domain Eukaryota; kingdom Viridiplantae; phylum Streptophyta; class Magnoliopsida; order Lamiales; family Pedaliaceae; genus Sesamum; species Sesamum angolense. Next base: position 15,271,713 of record JACGWL010000002.1, read on the forward strand.
CCAACACCTAAAAATTGAATAAGATCAAATTTCACCAAGACTTAGAAAATAGTTCAAATGCTCAATAATCGTATATAAGACTAGGAGAATACTTTGTTTCTAATAATTTAAAAATGCTATAATAGTTCAATGTTAAGTACGTCTTAGGTATACACTCTTCTCTGAACTCATGTGCTTACATGTAAAATGCACCTAATTTTTTCTAATTTCTATAAAAATCACATATCTAACCCGAGTTTATTCAGAACTGACAAAAATAACTCGCATCAAGCTGCAAAAATAACATGAAATAGTATATGTTTTAAATTCACATACCACCATCAATTTTTGGGTGAAGAATACAATAGGGAAGCCCCCCACCCTCCCTCTGTCTGTCTCTTAACCTTTGCGTTTCCTCGTGGAGGCGCTAGGGGTAAAATAGAGTGGACTTTTCAGTTCACAAGAAACAGTTCTTTACGAATAAATTAGTATAGCTTTGTTCAGCAGGATGCAGAACATAAACTCTCTATGATGCAGACTATACACGTTGCAGAAGAACTTGATAAGCTGAGAGAAACATTACATGGAATAGAAATCTTGTCAAGAGGCGCTGCTTTCTTCTACTAGAGAATATCTCTCAAGAATTGCAACTGTCTCGTCTTTGGCACTGCCAATACAAAAGACATGCTGAATAACTGCATGGCAACTTCATATAGAATACAAGCCAGATCTTCAGCAAAGCAATATTAAGCATGCGTGTTTTTTTTGGGGCTATGTGATTACTGAGGGCAAATACTTGGAAAATGAGTTGGTTTGCTCAATTATCAGTAAGCCTGGTAGTTGTCCCTTAAATTTGTATTCTTGTGGTTCTTATTTAGTATTTGCCCTCAGTAATTACAATCTAGTTTTCCAGACGATGACTAAAAGTCATATATGAAATAACTAAACACCAGGACATAGGAAAAGTGCAATACAGCTTTAGATGCAATTTTTAAAAATACATTGGCTCAGGACCTTCCTTTATGTGATGCATATTTTTGCAGCATTTCCTGTGAATGATATGAGTACACAGACCAGAAGAAACTCCATTGACAATGACATTTAATCTTGTCAACACAAAAGTGGTGTTTTGGACATAAATATCAAGAGTGCATCTATACTCCAACCATATCCTCAAACTTATGTTCTGCTTCATGAAGTATGAACTAATTGAAGGCAAACAAAGGTCCAGAACACTCTTTTGTCCAGCCATAAAAAAAACAATGTCCAGAATTGTCAGAAAGAGATATGCTGTAGTTTTCTAAAATTTGGCCGTTCTCTCAATTCAAAACAAAAGATTCAGCATAAACAAGAATAAAAAGGTCTAATGAGTAGCGGAAGTTTCAATTATATATATTTATATATATCTTTCACTCTTTTCTAGTGTTCCCAAGCTAAATGTTTGCCTCAGAGATGGGGAAAGGTTAAAATATTTTGAGAGCTCGAGGCGTCAGTTTGGACAAATTTTGAATGTGCATGAACTACAGTTCCTAGCAAATGCTTAACATATTCCATCAAAAAGTTTAATTGATTTATCATCTAATAACATCTAGTAACATAGAGGCAGAAAGAGCACAAGAACTTTTGATGGTTACCTCCCAGGTCTCAGAATCTTGTACTGTCCTAGCTTAGTGAGATCCACAACCGTTGATCCCGCCCGCCCTGATGGAAGTACACCACCATTGTAGATGTATGCACAGTGCTCCCAGAGATTCTCAAAATCTTTGATATCTACACTACTAGGCTGCCCACTAAGGTTTGCACTAGTGAGGGCCAGGGCACTTCTGGAACCACGGGCAATCACTCTAATGAAATTACAGTCAGGCACTCGTACACCTATGCTGTCAAGTCCAGGATTTAAGGACTTCTCAAGGATACTTGACTCCCCTGAAACATATTAACAACAAAGTTCAAATGCATTGTTTCCAGAAAACAAATAACAAATATATATATTGAATAAATTTTGTTTGCATTTAACCTCAATAACTGGAGGCAGGTGATAAGGTGGAAAGGGCATCAAGAAAAGTGAAAAAGTATCATAACAAAGGAGGTTCAATGCCCTAAAAGATTTAGTGAAAACCTTCTGCCATAGTTATTAGGAAAACATGCTGTAATGAGCTTAACTGACCTCTTTTTAGCACCACTGTTACAGGTCCTGGGAGAAGAGAATCAAGCAACCCATGAGGCAAATCATCAGTAGTAGCAAAACGTTGTATATCTTCAACATCCGCAACACAAATTGCAAGAGGACTGGTATATTTACGGCCTTTGATCTCATATATCCGGTTAACTGCTTCCATGGAGCTGCACCAGGCCAGCAATCAAAGAAAAACCTTGAGCCACCACAACTAAAACTATAACATAGCTGAAATTCATCATAACAAGCCATAAAAAACATGGCCTGTTGTCTTTCTAATTTGCTATCACATGTCAGAGCAGAGATGATCCTATATCATGCCTAGCTGTCCAATTTTTGTAAAGAAATAAACCAATTATACTTCCATGTGCATCAACTTACTGGTATAAATAAGAAACAAAATACGAAAAAGTAATGAGGGAATACAAAATGTTGACTTATTAATCAACTTCAATGATTTTCCTGCACATAAATAATGCCAAAGGTTCTCATTCCTTTCAAGCTTAAATAAAAAAAATGCTTAAAACTACCAAAAGCACTTGAATGTTCCATATCACACAATTGATGGCATAAAAAACGGCAACACTCTAAAACCAAATAAAGAATTCAATGATAGCCACAGCCACATACCAAGCATCACAAGCAAAGCCATAGAGCGTATCAGTGGGCACAGCAATCACTTTCCCAGCCCTCACGGCTTCAATCGCCTCTTCGGCGTAATCCTCCGTTGCGGGCCGCACCATTCCCAATTTAGCATTCTCCACAGTTGTCCCATTACATGTCTCCGAATTCCAAGCCATCCTCCTCGCACACACACCACCAATATCCCTCCTAGTTCGGAATGCGTTCACAGACTGCAGCCTACGCACCCCTTCAAGTAAACACATTCACAGGAGCACTTGATCAAACACATGCAACGCATATCTAAGGTAGGCAAATGAAATTTGATCTTGGAGGGTAAAAAAAACAAAGAATAGGTATCCTATTAGTTCAACAAAACCACCAGCTCAGTAGAGTGTAGATATACATAGGAAGAGCACCTGTGGATTGTTGAAAGAGAGATGTGAAAAGAAGGGGCAGAGTTTGCGGCTGGGCGAGTTTTGTCGGAATGATTGTTTTCATCAGACTTCTGCCTCTGCTGCCACTTATCTTACACTCATTGTGCGGAAACCCTATTTCTTTGGAAACATATTATTCTTTTTAAGTTAGACGAAAACACACACACAGAAAAAAGAAAAAGAAAAGAAAGAAAAAATGTTGCAGAAAATCTCAATTTGGTCCTCAAAGTTTCAAATAAATCACATAATGCTTTCTGAAGCCCTAAAATTTTGTTGATATCATCCCGCTAAGAAGGAATTTTGCTAAAATTTTAAAATAAGTTGAGAACTTTATATCTAAAAAACAGAAGAGGTTATAAGAATTTTTTTTTAATCTTATAAGTTATTTTTTAAAAGAAAACCAAATATTTTATTTTATAAACTTTCAAATATTTTATAAAATATTTTGAAATTTTTATAAAAGCTTAATCAAACGGCCTCTATTATAAGTAAAATTAGGGATTGATTTGGTCAAATATCCTTATTTTATTTTACTTAATATTTATTATTTTAATTAATATACAATTTTAAAAATAAAATTTAATTTTAAATTTTTTATTTAATTATGTACACTCATTTGAGTGTGGCACGCGCATTAATTTATTTGAACTAAGCAAATATATATATATATATATATATATATATAATTAATTACTTTAATAATTTTTGGGTCCCTCCAACTGTCATTTCTAGATCTATACATGGATAAAATGACATTTTTATTTGATTTTGAAAAATTCTTGCCATAACCCGACTTGACTAACCCTAAACTAATTATATTGCAAGTGTAATACACTTGACATATGATTATTGTACAATTTAAAAGTGATTAATCACAGAATATTAGTGATACACTTGCTTTATGATTGGATTGATTCGACCAAACTAGGTCTGGGTAAGAATTTTTTTTTGATTTTATAGTCGACCATACATCAAACACACACAAAAAAAAAAAAAAAAAAAAAAAAGAAAGAGAGAAAAACTCCTTGAACTGTACACCAGGGGGGAAAGCTGGCAAGAAAGCTTGAAACAAGAGGAAATTTGAACAACTGGATGGGGAAATTTTTTCTTTACACATGTAGTTCTTCAACATGCATAAAAACCTTAACCTCTTTGACAACTTGTAACCTAGCTTCTCCTCAAATTCTTGTTTCATCTAGTATAACATAATCAACAAGCAAATATGCTATAATGATCTGCTATTTCTTCAAACAGATACAAGAAAACCTTCTACTTTTTTAACTTTGCAGGTTGCAATTGGCAACCTGCGTCTACTCAGCTTCCACTAAAAGTTTCTGGATTTCCCACGCTCCTATGATTTCGAGGGCTGCTGTATGATGATAGCATTGCTACTTGACTTGGTGGAGGGCGTCGACTAGGATTCAGCATGATCTGGTTACTTATCTCGTTCTGATTTCTGAGAGCTTCTCTCCGTCTTCTCCATCTCAGTACCTCCACAATAAGAGAACTTCCGCTCATCGCTACACCAAACCCCGCAAACGTAGAAAGAAGGATTGACAGAACCGGTTGCACATGAACCTAAGAATGTCCAAAGTAAATTCCTGTCACTGTTATATTCAATAACCAACATAGTACCTCAGGAGGGGCAGAGTTTGACTTCTTAGTTTTTGAGGATGAGTATGATGTTGTAGCTCATATGGGAGAGTGAACTTTGTTATATTTGGAAGGCCCATGAATTAGTGAAGCTTGTTTTCTCTCAAGGAGAGAAAATATGATACATGAAAAGGATTCCTTACCAAGTTATAAAAGACATGAGCAAAGAGAACCACGAGAGCGAACTGAACTGATGCATACACCCAAACAAATCTCCTCTTCACTGAAAACAGAAAAGGGTATTAGCCTTTGTTAGAAATTACCATAAGACGGTGTGCAAAAAAGAGATAAATAGCAACTTTTTGTCTCTTCAAGTCACGATAACTAGTTAAATAAAGCATCCTAAGTTTAGTTAAAATAAAGAATCGATGTGTTCCAAGTTCACTTTTGTTTGAGGATATACAATCGTTGCAAATGTCAATCATATTTATTTCCAATTGAGTATTACTCTGTAGCACTTTTTGAAAGAATGGCTATATTACTGATGTTTGTGGAGCTCAAATTACAATGTACCCATAGTTGAAGAGGTCATAGATGCAAGGAGTCCTAGCACACAAGAAAATGGAAGAGATATGGCAATTGCACTGCTACCCATTTTGCCAACCTGCAAGAGAGCTAGAATATGAGTTGAGAATCATCTGGTAGATCTCAAGCTAAATAAATTGCAACTAATCTTACCAAAAGCTGCTCAAGAAAACAAAAGTAAGCCAGCATACTGACAATGACAAGAATCGGCACTTCCTGCCAAACCCTGTATTAGAGGAATCAAAGCTTCAGGATAAAAGAGGATAAAAGATTCAATTCATATCCACAACCGACAAGAATCCGTGAAAATCTGTTTGATAACTTGGATATAGGAAATAAATCACGGTAAGAGTTAATGGAGATTTTGGGATGCAATTTATGATTATAATTCCATTTTTGATGTGAACTTGCCTGTATCCATTGATCTCCACCTGTCCAAAATTACTTGCACTTGTGTTGCGATTTATAGAACTTTGGATACGCAGAAGTGTGACAGGTAGATTTTCAACCTCTTGCTTGCATATGTCACATGTCTTGTTACCTTTAATGGCAAACCATTTTATGGCACATTCCTGATGAGCCAGGGCAAGTTCACCTTTGCAGCTACATTCCATCTTGAGGGTCTCTCCGCCTTCACATAGTTCAACCAAGCATATTCGACAAACAGCTTCCTCTTCAGGTATATCTTCACCATTGGCTTCATCATTTTCTGCCAATCCAGGCAACTTCAGGACATACAGTATAAAAGTAAATAATAACATATCACAATCACAGATATGCTACAAATACAAATTCGACATTTTCCTATTTTGAGTTGAAATGATACCACAACTTAACAGTATATTTCTTCATCAAGACATTATAGTCAAACAAACCATAACGAAACCTGTAAATGTTCTGCAACCCAAGCTATGCAAAAGCAAAAGAAGGAAAATACTAATTAACTTATTTAAGTTTCAATTACCATCATCTCCTGTTGTAGCCTTTGAAACTTCACCGTCTCCATTTTTTACTCTAGGAGTGGATGGAATAACACGAAAGAAGGAATCCATTTTCCGTATGCCTTTCTCTTTGTTGATGACTGGGACAGAAAGCGACCTGGATATACGTCGAGCTCCTTTTGTCTACAAGTAATATAGCACCAACAAAGAACTGTTAGGTGAATTACTATTTTCACTCCATCCAACAGTACTAGCTAATTGAAGCAGCAATCCAAATTATAAATGATCCAAAGAGGTTTATATGGTCGGCTTCTGTTCTACTTACTAGTCAAGTATACTACAAAAAAGCGTCCTACAAGATAATTTGTAATGTTTCAAAGCAATAAAGCTTTTCCAAAATGACTAGGCATGTTTCAATTGATGAAAATCAATTTTTGTAGAGCTTACATCAAGCGTCAGATGGCAGTTTATACTTCCACCATGAGCAGAGTCTGGATTTGAATGTGCAATTGGGGTTACTGGCAAGGATGATGTCCTCTTCATTCGAGGTGTAAAAATTTTTGAGAAAGACCACGACCGTGATATTGATGGCTTATCTTGTGTAACAGTTGTTAAAGAAGATGAGTCGATATTGGCAGCCTTCTCTATATCTGAACTAGAAGCGCGGTGCTTGAAGTTTAACTTTGGCAGGATATTCCTGATGGATGATTTTCCTCTGGTTGATGAGGGTAGGGGAGATCCATTGAATCTTGAATCAGAAGGGCTGGGTGTTACAAGAAAGTTCACCCTTTTGGGGGTGGGAGTTGGTGTTGGGGGCATCTTTATTTGAACAAATTCTTGACGAGATACCTCCAATGTTCTGGTGGGTATCTCCAGGAAAAGGTTTGATTTTCTCCAATGTTTGCTGTTTGATGTTTCTTCAGCCATCCCAGAGGATTTTTCGAGCTGAAAAGAGGAACAGAAATTTGATTACATATTCTAAAAGTTGCCATCGCTAAATCAAACTGGCATCAAACAACGTCATAAACTAAACAATATAACTTGGTTACAAAAATGAACGTTTCTGAAAGCAGAAAGAGATAGGTTTCTCTCAATTGGTCAGACAAACTAATAATTCACAGTGAGCATAGAAAGTGGATCTAAATACCAACATCACTTGAAACTCACAGTTTTTATCTGCAGATGGCCTGATCATTTCTATTGAAAACTTAACTAACTGTCGACATAATAAAAAGAGAGAACCATTGATCAAGTCTGTATCATGTGAAACAAAACAAGCATATAAGAAGCTTCTGAACTCAATAGAGTATCGTATGTAAGGGATATAAGAGAGTTTCCGGTCCAGTTTAGATACTGGTTTTACAATTTAAGCAACTTTTCATTTACAGACATAGTACTTGAAATAAAACAAACTCAGGATGGAAATAGTTAATCTTAAGTAGCATCAATAAAGATAGGTCTGAGGAAAACATTTATCAGGTCAATCGATATATTAACTATCACAACTAGACTCCACAGAACATGGATTAGATATCCGCAAGCATGTGAGAAAACGTATCTATAATGAACTCCCAAGAAATCAAATAATCCTTGAAAATAGAGCTCTACTTCTTGACTGTTAGATTTCTCATATCAGATGCCTAAAAATCCAAGTAAATAATGCTCCAAGCAATCAAGTTTCACCAAGTTCCCAAGTGACTGAATGTTTGAAATTAGTGACAAATATCAATTATCAGCACGGGAAGACATGTCCTATTATTCTGACACATAAACTGATTCTCCAATTGGTCCTTCTGGAAGAATTCTTTCTCCTTTATGATGCTAGAAATTAGACAGGACCATAAGCTTTACAAGCCTAGTTTGTTATTTAAAGTTCAAATATTCAAAACATACCATGAACTTAGGTTTGTTCTTCTAACACCCACATTCTCGGTCCGTTTCAAGCATATGAACTTTGGTCTTTAAAGAACAGAGACTAAAACAAAATCTACCAGTAGATGAGTGAACGATATGCTTTCAGCCCAAACTCATACAAGCCTATTGATGGCAGTCCCACCATATGATTCTCTTGGAATAAAGTTGGATGTGCCCACAGCTAAAAGATAAAGATAAAAGCTGAATGCTTGAGCCAGAGGTCCCAAATTAAAAGCTGGAGAACTTAATTGGGCTTACATATTCAACATCACAAAGACAACATTAATCTTTGATCAACATCACAAGACAACAAGAAAGTAACTCTATGATCAACATCACAAGGCAACATGAAAAATCTCTTTGATCAACAGCCTGGCATCAAATTTCAGTCTCAATAATCGTAGAGCCAGCTACAACTGAACCGTGCATTCAAAACGATGGTGATAGATTCATCTGACTGTAGGCGCTTAGATTTTACAAACAGAGAAAGAAGAAAAAGGAAAGGAGTACAGACACAAACTAAAGTAGTAAAGGCAAACTAGATGTACTTTCAATTCAATTGCTGAAATCAAAAGCAAATTATAGCCCACGGAAACACAACCCCCAAACATAAACATCAACAACCTGAACTTATGATCCAGACAACCAACACGACATGAAATCCAGCTTGAATTAGCTAAAAAACTCATCTTTCCTTCTCTTACTTCATCTCTCGATCAAAGAACTGAGAAAGGGAAAAAGCAAAAAAGATGAAAAAAAGGCTTTACCTTCTGATTGGGACAACAACTTGTGCTTCTCCCGCAGAACTTCCATCACGAAGCTCATCAACAGTCCTGTTCTCCTCTTTGGCACTCATCATCCAATCACTCAAAAGATAACTACAAAATGCTACTTTCCGTCGATAAGTATGTGTTATTGTTAGACTTCACGCTTTCTTGTGGCGGGGGGTGTGGAAGAGGGGTGATCTATGAAGAAGAAAAGCTGGGTTTTCTCGAGAAGGGTGAGATGAAAAGAAGTAATCTCTGAGAGGGAGATGAATGGAGATAGCAGTGGTTGGTACGACATCTCACATTAATGGCATGCAAATGTAAGAAAGCTAGCAACGAAGTAAGCTGCCTGTTCCATTCCTTTCCCAAAGTAGCGGGGTGGGCGGTCTACGTGATGGGCACTTCATGTGTGTGTTATACAAATACATATATATATACATACATTTTTTTATTTTTTATTTAATTTTTTATATTGAAACAATAATTATATGATTAATACTTCAGTAAATTAAGTAACTGAATAATATATCAATTCAATAAATACATAAATATAACTAAAAAGTATGAAATGGCGCACAATATTTGCTCGCTTTAAATCAAATACGATACAAATTTTAAAAATAAAAAATTAATATATGAATAAAAACGGATCAAGCAAACATGAACATAAGTAGATAATAAATATGATAGTATGTTGGTGGTTAAAAAATGAGATGAACTATCTAAAATAAGGGTAAAATGCAGACACCCCCCAATGTATGGGGTCATTTGCACTTTGTTCCCCAACCATTTTTTTTTTACACTTCACTACCCAACTTTTTGATTTTGTTGCACTTTGCACTTTTCGGGGAATAATGATGGAATATTCCGTCCACGTATGAAATTATTTGTACTTTGCCCCACAGCGTATGGAATCACTTGCACTTCCCCCCCCCCCCCCCCCCCCCCAACTTTCTGCAATATTAGATGTATGAAACCCCTAAATCGAATAAGAAAATTTTAAACTTCAATTTACAAACAATATATGTGTTTGATGGTGGCGCTGATAGAAATACATGATTTTTTCTGTTTATTTTTTGGTTTGATTTTTTTCTTTTATATAATAGTAGTATATTTAATTTTGTTGTGAAATTATACTCTTTCGTGATTTTTTCATTTGGGTTGTTGAAGTTCAATCTCTTCATTCGGGTCGCTGAATTTTTTTTTATTTTCTCATCTGGGTTTTTTCAATCTTTGTAATATTTTGTTGATTTTATATTTGTGTTGAAGTTTTTTGCTTGATGGTGGCACTGATAGAAATATATAATTTTTTTCCTTCATTTTTTTGATTTTATTTTTTCTCTTTTTATACAATAATAGTAAATGAAATATGATACAAATTTTAAAAATAAAAAATTAATATATGAATAAAAACGGATCAAGCAAACATGAACAAAAGTAGATAATAAATATTATAGTATATTGGTGGTTAAAAAATGACATGAACTATTTAAAATAAATAAGTAAATTATATTAGTACAAATATTTAAGGATCTCGTTTGTATTTCAAAATTTGGTATTGCGGTAAATTATGAAATACTAACAACTATGGCAGGTAATGCTTATGTGAGTATAGTCAAATAGATACGATATAGATTTAAAAAAAAATTATATATGATTAAAAATGGACCAAGAACACGAATGGAATTAGATGGTAAATATGATAGCATATTGACGGTTAAAAACTAATTTTTTAAATAAATAATTAATTATATTAGTATAAAATATAAGGATATAATTGGTATTACAAAACCACAACACAAATATCTAAATGAGAAAAACACTCACATATCCAACGAGACGTGAACCCGTAATCTTGAACTAAATTATGGAACCTCAACATTAATCATTAGGTTAAAATATCATTGGTCATATACATACATATATATATATATATATATATATATATATCATTTTTGTAAATAAAAAACATGTAATTTTTATCACTTATAGGATTTTTTTTATATTTAGATCGATAACTAAAATTAAACTCAAAATTATACAACTTAAATAATTAATTCTTACCAATTAAACCAGCATGCATCCTCATACATGCACACACGAGAACGCCTATGGACAAGATTTCTTGTGGGTCAATCATGTTAGCTTACTCGTGAATTCTGACTGTTTGTAAACTTTTTGATTTTTAAAGAATATTCATACTTATAAGTTATGGTTTTTCAATGTATATTGTGTGCATTCCATATTATAATTTTCTAACGAAATCCCAATTTCCTGACAAATAATTAGATGACTTATAATTGAAAATGTTACATTGATAAATAATATCAAATATTATCTCTTTATATGTTTTGTATCATGATTCATAAACGGAATTATGTATTAACGTAAAATTAATAAAATTAATTGATGTAATTGAACAAAAATCCCAATTGGATATTTTCTATTTCAAACTTTATCGCATGTTATATTTTGTTTAATATATACATATTACACATGTAATGTATATTTTTTTAATATAGATATATGTATGTTTTAAATAAAAAGTGAAATAAAAATTTGGTCTGAATTTCTAGACCAAAAGGCCGACCGGTCTAAGGCCGGGGGAGGGGGTGTTATGAACTTTGATGTGTCAAAACACTTTTCTACTATGGTTGACTTTGGTCAACAGTGATCCATTTGAGCCCTTTTTTTTTTCTTTTATTTATTTATTTATTAAATGTTTGAACTTTGGTTAGCAAAGTAAATATCATACCTTCTTATGCCTACCACAACCATCAAAACAAGAATAAAATATGCTTATGATATAAATAAAAGAAATCTTAAACTTTTAAATCAAGTCATTTTAGATCATATAGAATTTGATATTTTCAAATTTTAATTTTAAAAGCATCGGGAAAAAATGAATTGTATCGATCGCATAATTTTTTAATTAAAATTACGGTGAAAAAGTATAAAATTTTCTCAATGCACATTAAATGATAAGTTTTTTTTTTTTAAAAAAAAAAAATTCAGAACGAATAAATATGAAAAATAACGTCATCGTTGGATTATTTTCATGAATAGAATTTTTTTTTTCCTTATAACTTAGTTTTAAAATCTCAATCTAAATTAGTACAGTCTTTCCTAATAAAATTTTGAAGCATTCTAATGTTAGGTTTACGTCCAAGTGATACCTAAACCTAATTCACTTTATGGAATTCATAATAAGTTAAACTCCGGTTCTGACTCTGACCAAACTCGATTTATTTCATCCACACGATTCTTGAACTTAAAACTAGTAATATAATTCAGAGCTTATAAAATTTTATAAAGTATTTAACAATTATTTTTTTTTATAAAAAATGCCTTATAAAATTTGAAAACGAAATTTCAGAAACTTATAGACTCTTTTGAATAAATAAGTAGTTCTAATTAATTTATTTTTAAGATTCTAATTAACTCCCGTTAAATTAATTATAAAATTGTCATTATTAAACACTTCAAAAATCTCTTTTTAAAATAAGATTTAATATTTTTATAAATTTTAAAAAAATATTTTATAAAACATATAAATTTATAAAATCTTTTAAATAAAAATTCAGCCAAACAGTGGTTAAGACTATATTCTAAGCCTAGCATCATTGTGACGCCATCCTAATTAATGTTGTAAAGCTTTAATTTGAAGGCTTGATTGAGCTGAAGAGTAGTTGATTTGAGGAGGGCCTACTGCCAATTCCCACTCAAGCATTTCATCATACATCTTTAGAGGAAACTAGAAAGCAAAGTGGGCAGAATGGATTAATATTCTTTTTAGGCCATCAATTTTGGGTGGGTGACTGTGATTAAAATAGGATATACTAAATTGTGATTAATATCATGAAAAAATCACATTATGTGTTGAATTTTGAGACACTAATCACAAGTTAATTAAAAAAAAATAAACAAAAAATAAAACGCGATCAGCCATGATATCATGACTAATCAACCAAAGTAAAGATGGTCTCAATTAATTAATTACATTTGGGGGATAATGGTGGGGAAAAAGATGATAATTATCATGATATTAAATCATATTAATATTATGATTTGTACTATGGGTCCGATCATTTCACTAATTAAGTAGAATGATTATTACATTAGTGTCATCAATAGGAAGGAACATATGCCACGTTGTTTTGAAATCACGGACAAGACTAATTAAAAATAAAAAAAAAAAAGGCATCCCTGCTATTTATTAATTTAATTAGTAGAATTTTGTGTGTGTAAACAATGCACAATTATTGCTACTTTTTTCTCGTACTATTTATAAACGGGAGATATATCCATAGAGTAACTACCATGATTGGTAAAATCTAGATTGTCTAAAATGTTCTTAATTATATCTATTTCTTCCACTTAATTATGTGCACTAGTCACTACAAGAAAATAAAGAATTAGTGACAAAAAAAAACTAAGTGAGAATTTTAATATTGTCATTGATTATATATATTTAGTGACAAGACTCTTTAATTTGCCACAACATGAAATTTCATAATTTTAATTATTAGTATTATTTTGTAAAATTTGTTGTTAGCATGAAATAATGACAAGAAAATGGGCACAAAGTTGTCATTAGATACAATTAGTGACTCATGTACAGCGACGATTTAGTGACAACAAATAATAATTATCACTAATTTATGTTGTCACGAATTGTATTTAGCGACAACTTTATATACATATCTTGTCATTAATAATTACATAGTGACAAATAAAAATTATTGTCACATAATATATATTATTAATAATAACTTTAAAAGTATCACTTGATAGTTTGTTACTGTTATCATATTTTATTGTTGTGAGTCGAGTGTACTTCAACTGAAATTGAAGTTCGTGCTTTCATAAATAAAAATATCCAAGCCAAAAAATATAAGTTGGGTATATAAATAATAGTTCATAAAATTTTGTTTGGCAAACAATCATAGTATATAAAAAAGGACAGAGACAAGATTCTGACAAGGGTTTCTGGAGGAGGTGGGTTTTTATGATCAGTTGTTTATGCATTAAGAATGTTCCAACTCCATAAAGACAAAGTGGTTCGAAAACCCACAATATCAATCATATATATATATTTTGGAACCAAAGTCTGTGTATCCCACACAACAGTATATATAGATGTTTGATGTGTGATGATGATGATGATACAAGATTTTTGATTTGGACCACTACTTTTATCTTTTCTCCTTTGATCAGATGCTGTGATCCATATTTCATCAAAGCTGTGTCTTCCAAATCCACTTTCCAGTTGGTGGAAGCATCTCTTGCTAACCGCAACTCTCATTCCAATTTCCCTCCTCCTTTATCTCTCCACCTTTTATATATTTCATAATAATAATAATAATAATAATAATAATAATAATGTTACTTGTTAATTACTATATATAATTTTGTTAATTAACAAATCGGTGTAATAGATTGTGCTGACAAACGGGGCGAGTAGACTCTCTCACCATCGAGTCTTCACAAAAGAAAAATTCCATATCGATTAAGTTTCTTTAATTGGGTACTAATAATGGGTTCAATTTCAAATTTCAACCTTACATTCTTTTATATATACACACACATGTGTAATAGATATGGATGACAAATTGGAGTGGATAGAGCAAGTCCTCGTCCCAAACCTCAAACCCGTCTTTTATAGAGCCGGCCGAATTCAGGGTAAGTCTTCTGTCTTATTTAGCTTATTTTTTTATTCATTTAGGACATGTTCTGGATCTGACATATTTAATTTATTTAAAAAATTTAACTTTTAGTTAATTCATATATTAATTTATAAAACAAATTATAGTTTTAACATAAGAATATGCCTTTATAGATATTTATAAGTAATAATTTTAATTTTTTGAAAAAATATCATATTACTGAATTAATTGAAAAATAATTCATTTAATTTAGCGGGTCGGGTATGACCCAAATCAGGTTGGAAAAGGTTTTATGGTCCAACTAATAGTGGGTGAGTCTAAAATCTAGAAAAACTTGCCCAAATTAATGCCATCTAGTCAGCTTAGTTACTTTGACCTATTACATGTCACAGCCATGTCATCCCTACAAACTCATTACTAATGAATAATTTGTACATTTGACAAAGTACTTATTGGTATACGATGTACTCATCGTTTGATTGGTAATTCATAACTTTGAGTACTAAAAATATTCTATCAATTACATGTTAGCGCAATAGTTAAAATTGTGATTTTATAAATAAGTTTGATATTATGAGTTCGAGACGCATCAAATTTATTAATTATCTCACTTTATATGGATTTAATATACTTTATTTTATAAATTTTTTAGTATATTAATGTAATTGTTGCCCTCATAAAAAAAGATACTGAAATACTCTACGATGACACGTACCTGCAAAATTCTGATACATGATAACGATTAATGAATGCTACAATGCGTCGTATATTTTAATTTTCCAAAAGAGGTAAATACAATAGAAGAAATATTAAAGGCGCTTTCAATGTGACCATTATTAGGGTTACTAACTTGGAATAGAATCCCAACTCTTGAAAATAGAGTTTTAATTAAATTGTATAAATTAATAATATTTTAGTTTAGTAGTTAATGTTAAGGTTGAGGTCTCATGTTTGATGTCATGAATTCGAGTTCCATCAAATGTGGAATATTTGTCTCACTTTATGTGGATTATTATTGTTGCTAGTTATACTGGTGTATTGCTCAATGTATCAAGATGAATTATTATAATATATTTATTGTTATTAATAAAAAAAAATTAAGCTGAGTAAGCATGCCATCTACAATATGTTAGCTTGATATTCCATAATTTTTTTTTTTTTCAAGATTTGAATGTCTTTGTGCACTTTTACTCAAATTTAACATTCAAACTCGACTTGAAAATTAATATGAATTTCAAAATCGAATTATTCTTTTTGCGATAATGGTTGCTCAAAATTGATTTTTTTTTTAAAAAAATTGTGTTTAAATAAATTACAATAAAAAGTCACCCATCAAAATTTTATAGTAGGACATCTATAAAATATTGCAAAATTATATTTTATCATTGATAAAGTTTTTGTGGATTAGGCTCCAAACTCCCAACATATTATAGAAATTCTTACTGTGATAAGATGTTTTCTATTTCGAACTTAACTGCATATTCTAAATCATTTAATATATACATACTATATGTATAAATTTTTTACTTAAATAAAATAATAATATAATAAAATTTGAAATAAAAAAATCTAATCGAATGAGAGAAACAATGGGAGAGAAGCGCATTTTAGAGTTAAACATTCTGTTCACGGTCCCAATAACATATATTTATAAACGCTATCTTAAAGTGTGTGTATAAAAATGTGATTGTTGGGAGAGTGTGAAGAGTCCAAGAAGACTACTTGAAGAGGTAATAACATGCAATATTAGGCAAAAAGCAAGATTAGGTTAAGGCAAA
This sequence comes from Sesamum angolense, assembly GCA_034509725.1. Lineage (NCBI taxonomy): Eukaryota > Viridiplantae > Streptophyta > Magnoliopsida > Lamiales > Pedaliaceae > Sesamum > Sesamum angolense. Next base: position 15,288,170 of record JACGWL010000002.1, read on the forward strand.
AGTTAGAAAGTAGGTAAGGAATAGAACAGGGAACAGGGAACAGAGAACACCACCTGAAACTCATCAAATAATATTAAACCTTAAAAAGTTGCTGGCAGTCATGTCATGTCCCCAGTCCCTCTCTGTCTCTGCCCTCCTTTTAAGTTTAACCTCTTCACTTAATTTCAAGTGAGTTAGGCACACTGCTTCTTATCTTTTTGTACATCAATAATTGAGTTCTTTTACCTACTAGTCATTTGTCTTTTGTCTTTTGGTATTTGAGTTCAATTTTTAAAGCGAGCTCTTGTTGTTAATAAGTAGGGTTCCAACTCTTAGGATATAATTGGTATGTAATAATGGAATTAAGTAGGAATGGAATGGATTGGGGAATGGAATAAAGAAGGGAAATGAATTACATTGAATAGCATTCCTATGATTGGTATACTCAATAAATTAGAAGGTAATATAATTCATTCCCTAGTTTCTTAGTTGATTCCATTAACAAATTTAATAATTAGAAAATAATAATTAGTAATAAAATAAAATTATTTTTATGACAAATTTCCTCTTTAGTAATTTAAAAAAATATTTATTCATTTATTTTAAAATATAGAATTCAGTTGTATAACAATAGTATTTTAAAAATTGCTTACAAAAGATTATAAATAATTTATAAAACATCTCATTTATTATTTAAAATACATATTTATATAAATTATTTATTTACATAATAAATAATTTATTGACTCGTTAAACATATAGATGATATTTTCTGCCAAAATAAACAAATTGATTCAAATAATCAAATGAATTAATATATTTAATTAGTGCATCTATCATTATTAATTCAACACTCAGTTAAAGAATTTTTTAAAATTAATAAAAAATAATTAATTATCAAAGTGATAATTTTTTTCATACCATGGATGCATAATTATTTTTCAATACTCGATACAAAATTATTTAAACTTAACATCAATTAAAATTAAATATTAAACTAATACAATACATTGACAATTATGCTTCAATACCCGATCAAATAAATATTTTGAATTAAAAAATAATTAACTAAATATCAAATTAAAGGAACTAATATTTTGTTCCCATTATTCATTAATTCAAAATTTCATAAAAAGAATCATAATCGATAAAATACACCTAAAAAGTTAGTGTCTTATATAATTTAATCACAATGATAATTTCATTAAGAAAAAAAAAATTCAATTTCCAAGCTCATAGAAATAACTAATACCATGGTATTTGGATGGAATCACTAATCCCTTTCCTAAGGGAATAAGAATTCCTATGGAATGATTAATCCATTTCCTTACTTATACCAATCATATATAGGAATGGTTTTGGGAATGTCAATTCCGTTCCCACTCTATTCCTATATACCAATCATACCCTTAGAGTCATATTTCTAGAAGATGTTTAACTCTTTCATTTTCGATACAAACAACATTACTTTCGTTCTCAACATGAGATGAGGAAACTTGTTATGAAAACAAAATAGAATAAGCAAAAAATTGCTTGCTATGTGACACACACATTGGGAATCATCTGTGTTATGCATAACAAATCTTCATGTAAAATGTTATTGGGCAAACAAAAAATCGAGAAGAAGGCAATCGATTTTTAATGTGGGAAATAGTGATTTTTTTTAATGTTACATATTTGTTGGAATCCGTTTTCGTTGCAAATTTGCATCAAATACTGTGAGGAAGATGTTTCGTCGCGAATTTGTCTGACGAAAATTGCAAATTAACACTATCATCGTTGTCGTTGTCGTTGTCATTGTCATTGTCGCCGAGTCCTCATAAACTGGCGAAGAAATCTACAACAAACAAACAAACAGGTCAGACATCGGCTTTGTTTTTTTTGTGTCTTGTTTTGTTTGGGGCATTTTCCGAGACAAAACAAAACACACCCAATGTTTGTTTTTCTATTTCTACACCTTATCTAGGTGTTTTTTTTATTTTTGAATTTTTTATGTATAATATATATACACACACTTATATATATATATAAATATAATTATAAAGATATGATTTGACAATCAACAGTAACATTTGTCTCCTAAATCCCAACATCAAACATACACCACTTATTTTAAACTATTTTATATTATTTCAAAACACAAATCCAAACATACAATCTATCTCAAACACACTTATTTATTTCTATTTTTCTCTCTCTATCTTAAAAATACCAAAACAAAACACCTAAAATACAAATCCAAACATTGTGCTTGTTTGCAAGTTTTTCGCAGAGTCTTTTAACAAATGTTCTAACTATTTTTAATTACAGCCCAAGCCCTATTGAAAAGATGGTTTAGGCTGAGACTGTTATCTTTAGAATAACTGGATCCAACTGGCCCGCTAAAATTAACGGATCAGTTCGATCAAATACGACCCGACCCAATACGCAACTTGACACATGCCTACCCGCCAACTAACACCCTTAAGAGCCTTTTCCATCGCCATAACGCAAGCTATATTATAATTAGATTAGAAAAAATGATTAAAAAAACAGAATTGAAAGAAAAAAAACACACACATACACACAAACTGACACACACATAAAAGCAGGCTTGCTCACTTCTGACTCCACCCACTTCCCACCACCTCTTTTCAGATCTACGCCATAATATTCAACTGCACTCCTCCACTCTGCTCCATTATCAAATTCCAATTCAAGAACCTGAAAACCCATTACGAGTAGAAATTAAGTGGTTGAGCTTCTATTCCAACCATGTAAACTTTGAGCTCAATTATGAATTGAGGGTCGGTTTGAGTTCAAGAATGGGTTACAAGTGGTTTGCGCCGCTGGCGAGAAGGGTTCCAAGAAGGGTCTGGTTAGGATTCCAAATGTCGATGGGATTACTGGTGGGTGGAAATCACACCTCCTCCAGGTTTTGCACTCGCTAAGCTGTGTTTTTCCTTGCTTTGATTGGCCTTTCTCTTGAATTTTACCATAGTCTGAACTTTAATAGATTTTGAGTTCATCGCTGCTCTGTTATAGATCTGCTTCTTTGAATTACTTGAAAGATCTGGGAAATTGGGCTCGAAAGAGAGAATTAACTTAAAGTTCTGAGAAAAATGGACTTGAAGTTCTTGAAATGGCAACTGCTGCGTGGGCCATTGATGAGGCGTGTGTTGTTGAGGGCAGTTATGCTTGTACTGGCTGTCATTGTTCTTTCTTTGATGCAAATGGGCCGTGAGGTTCAGGTAATCGGGCCAATTATGTCCAATGTTGATCAATGCCCTTTGAATTTGGACTCGAACCCGGATCTCAATCTCACTAGTTTCTTGAATTCTGCCCCAAGTTTCCCGTTTCGGTTTCTCGGGGCTTCTGACATGGCATGCAAGGAAAGTGAGAACTTTACTAAAGCTGTGTTTAAAGAGTTGATGGCCAAGAACTTGTTGCATTTGAATGCAAGAGCGCTGTATGTCGGGGAGGTATCTTCCTCCGCTGTTTTAGCATTGCGCGATTTGGGATTGTTTGATGCGGTTGGTGTTGAAAACCACCCATTTTTCTCCCTTCTTAAGAGGAGATTTGTGTATGAGCTCAACTTTGAGGATAATCATTTTGATTTTGTGTACTCAGAAGATCTTGATAGGGTCTCAGTTCCAGCTCTCCTGGTGCTGGAAATTGAGCGTGTTCTGCGTCCAGGTGGGACCGGTGCTATGCTCGTGGGAACCCGTAGGTTTTACTCGGGTGGCTTGGTTAGGTCAGCCCCTCCTGTTGCATCATTCTTGAAGAGCTCTGACGTTATTCATTTATGCAGTGTTGGATCTTTCTCTCTTGTGATATTCAAGAAGAGACTTGAAACTTTCGCTTCCTTTGAGCACTTTCAACTTCCGGCTAATTGCTCATCAATTGCAAAGAATAAGCCCTTCATGAAGTACATTGAGCCTCTCACAGAAAAATCGTTGGGGCGGTTTGAGCCCGAACTTTCTTATCTCCCTAACTTCATGAATATTTCTTCAAGAAACAAATTGGTATATATCAACATCGGTGCGGGGGAATTTGCAAAGATGAGCATTGCGAAGATGTCGAAGCTCTATCGTGCCAACCACCGAGCAGCATTCAATGTGTTTGTTATTGATCATAAAACCTCAGTCCTCTCATCATATGTGACGGATCCTGGTATCAACTTTGTCTATCATCCAGATCTTGCCGGAGGCACTGCTGGTCCTGAAATCACCTCTGATGAGCATTTCACAGCACCGATGGATGAAGAAGGATTCAACTTTGTTAGTTGGTTCAATGAAACTGTATCTGGTGAAGATTTTGTTATCCTTATGATGAACGCAAAGTCGGTGGAGCTAAACATTCTTGTCGAACTGTTTAAAACTGGATCAATATGCCATGTGGATGAACTCTTCCTCCGCTGTTCGGACGCCGCAGACTGCAAAACAAACACGTGCTGGAACTGCATGAACCTCTTCAGAAGTCTCAGAAGGAGCGGCGTGTATGTCCACCAGTGGGATGGAGATTGAGAATCGAGTCGAGCCAAGTTGGTCTCTTGATTAGTATGTGCTTTACTTATGTTGTGTTGGAGAATAAAATGAGAAGTGGTGAATTGAGCGCATAATCTACCACTCTCTCCTCTATGTCTGAACTGTGTAATGAGTTTTTCATCTTATGTATGTTATGGATGTGTAATTTCCTCTTCTGGGTTGTGGAGGGAAATTATGCTGTAATAACAGTTAGCCTGTGCTTAATTGGTTGTACTGCATTGTCTTTATATTTGTTTGATTTACTTCACAAGATTAAGTTGTGTTTGGGTAAAGGAATTGACTTGGTTAGACATAAAGGTTGTTTCAACTTTGCTACAACTGAAATTCGTAAGGTTATTTTTTGTTATAATCGGAGAACAATGGTACTAGGTAGATGAATGATTTTTGTCCCAACCACCCAATAATTATATTTGATTAGACATGTACAACTTTGCAATGATTTTGCTTGTATCACTATCGATTTAATTTACGTAGGATAACGATGTGCAATGGCCTTGTCGTGTCCCCCCTCAAATTCAAGACCACCCTGTTACAAGTTCAATAATGATTATGAGAACTACCATATATCTTAACAAGAATGAATATACTTAGCTGATTTTGAGGCTCCCCCCACCCCCTTGCCTTGCATTCATTATGGCCAAGGGAAAGAAGGGAAAGCAACACAAAACTACCAACACAAGCAGCCAGCATTCCAGCCTTGCATCCATCTATGCCAAGGCATTTGAGGATGAACTTGTCATTGCGGCCGAGCAGGCCACTGCCCATGCTGGGAAGAACAACACGCCGGCTGAAGCTACTGTCTGTCCAGAAGTCGGCCAACCTTCCAAGGCACTGGACGATGGCCAACCAGTGCGGCCACTGCGCCCTTCTCGGCCAAGATGACAACCAACGGAACAGAGGTTGGTAACAATGATTTTTCGAGTTTTATATCTGGACTTGAATCTTCCCCCTTGTTTGCTGCAAAAACAAAGCATGGCTCCCGGCCTAAGAACGTACTACCGACCAAGCACATGCCGTCGGCAACAACTAAAGCCGGGGGTCAGTTGAACATACCGGCCACTGCCCCTGTTTTGACTGAAAAATTGGACCTAGGCCATCAACCTAAGGGCACACAGCCGTCCATTGCCCCTGTTTTGACTGAAAAATTGGACCAAGGCCACCGACCTAAGGGCACACAGCCGGCCAAGGAGACACTGCCGGTCTATGAGACATTGCCGGCCTCTGAACCAACAGCCGGAGCTGAAGGTAAGGCAAAATCGTTTGCGGGCCTCTTCAGTTCCAATCGGAAGCTCTCCGACGGAAACAAACTCACAAAGTTTGCGGTTGAGCCAGAAACTCTCGAGCTTGGGGTGGACGACTTGATTGATGTTCGGACTAAGTTGGGGTATTGCCTAGTCGGCTACATTGCCGGCAAATTTCTGGGGCTCCAAGCCATACGAACACTGTCGAAGTCTTGGGGATCTCTGTTCCAGCTGCATGACAGTGGCTGGCTTATTTTTCGTTTCCCACAGGATGACGACCGGCAACGTGTCCTTGCCGGCGGCCCTTATTTTGTCTACGGCCGGCCACTGATCCTTAAAGCCATGCCGGATTGTTTCGAGTTTAAGGAGGACAGCATCAGTTTGACACCGGTTTGGGCCACCCTCCCATCATTTCCCCTCGAGTGTTGGAATGCCAATGCTCTCGGTAAAATCGGCTCAAAGCTTGGCACACCGATTGCAATGGATTCACTCACACTGAAAATGGAGCGAGTCTCCTATGCTCGTATCTTGGTTGAAGTCGACGCTTCAAAGCTACTTGTCGACCAAGTTGATTTCATGCTACCAAACGGCGTGATGCGATCGCAGCCGGTTGTCTACGAATTCATACCAAAATTCTGCACGAAGTGCAACCGGTTTGGCCATTTAGAGGCGTCTTGCCAAGGCACCCAACCACCCACTGCCGGCACAGCAATGCCTACTGCCCGGCCACGACGTCCGTGCTGCCTGAACTGAAAAAGAATCAGCCCACAGAGTGGACTGTTGTGAAGCGCAAGCCAAAGAAACAGCAGCAGACCGGCAAGGGACATTTGGCCGGCAAGGGTGTACAGGGACAGTCGGCACCATTGGCCGACAAGGTTGCTAAGGAACGATCAGTGCAGCTGGCCGGCAAACAGACACAGAATCAGCCGGGATCGTCCAAGTCCCAACAGAATGCGATTGCGCCTGCACAAAAGGCTGGACTAAGAACGCAATCATCGATTGATTCATCGGGCTCTTCCGATGAAACAGATTCGCAGACGTCAACCCAGCACCTCATGCCAGGGACTTTATCGGCCGACTTTGCCAAGACTAAACTGACGTCGCCAGGGCAATACCTGCCCCCCTCCACATGACGACTGGTTTGCGGCAGCGCTGCACGAATCAGCAGTTTTTGCTAATGTAATTTTCTGTTTTTTCGATTTAGATCATTGTGTTCTAGCTCGTTTTGACATCTTTCCACATGTTCTGATCGCATATCCACGAAGTGGAATTTGTAACTCTCCGGGTATGCCCGGAGTATTTGTAACTATTCTTGGATGAATTTACTTACATTTTATCCAAAAAAAAAGAATGAATATACTTAAACTATTACATTTTTGTTATCAATTCCTTTTTTTTTTTACCCCCTCTCTCTCTCTCGACTTTTCAAATTAAGGGGAAAATGTTCATCTCAGATTTATTTCTCTCTTAACTTTTCAAATTAGGGGAACAAGATTTTCATATCATTTAATTTTGGTAGTCCTTAGTTTCACCTAACTAGATGTAAACTGCACGACGACGCATGCGGGTAAAATCTGTTTTCATTTTTCATCATCTGAAATAGTAGCGCTTGTTAAAATAACATCACCCATAGAACAATGAGATTTAGATCAATTGACAAAATTGATACCCCATAAATATGAAATCATAGATTCAAATCCCATCAATATATAAGTATTGCTTTATTTTAACAATAATTATGTGTAGACCCTTAACTACTAGGTCATAACGTTTGTAGGTACCAACAGTACTCAAGTGGACAACAACGTCGCATCTGATCACCGTTGGCAATTCTTAGAAATGAGAAAGTCAGTTTACCTATGGTAACTGCGAAAAACTCAGACCCTGGGACTGATAATATATGCACTAGAAGCTATTCTGTGCGAAGGATTCCTCCAACTTTTGAATCAGACTTTAAGAAGAAATGAACCAACATTTAGCTAAAGTAACAACGAAAAGAAAACATTTACACGAAGAGGGAGATGGACAAGAAACAGAATAATACAATGTTTCTTCTCCAAATGATACAGTGTTTCTGCAGAAGAGTTAAAACACAAGATTAAGATGGAGATGGACTAGAAACAGAATAATGGTTCAATGGTACACGAGGCCATTATTATGGTTGCGTATCATCACATCACCAGCGACCGACCACCCCCCCTTCCCTTCTTTTTTTGGGTGCACTTGCATGATGAGATGGTGACAATCTAGCAATTTATAGGAACAACCAAATAACCAAGAAAAAGATGACCACCAATAGCTCATAACAAGATACTCTCCATGAACTGCGTTTTCAGACGAGCTGCCTCTGCAGACATCTGAAATGAGACGCAGTCACAATGTTTCGTCTATAATTTTGCTTCTGCATTGAGTGTGAATATACAGCCAGAGTACATTTATTAAAATCACTTTCCAATATAAAGTGAGTACAAGAACAAAAAGCATGTTTTATTCGCTTTCCCCATTACAAAGCACAAGAACAGAAGCACATACAAGCTTGCATGCTTTTTGTATTCCCAGGAATGAAGTAAACACAGACCTAAAAGTTCTGAAACCAAAATAAAATGCAGAGCGATACAAAACAAAAGAGAATTTTATGTGAATATTTGAGAAAGGATGATTGAAAATAATAAATTTGGTCAATACAAGAGCAGGAACAAGCAGAATCATAGTGCATGAACCTGTAACTTCTCCGTAAAGGTCTCGTCAGCAACCCATGATAGCACAATTGTAGACAAAGACACCAGCTTGCTCCTTCGCTCCAAGGACTTTCCAGTCCAAAGTGCCATTCTTTACTCCTGATTTTGGATGCCAAGTATTCAATACAATAGCTTCGCCTTCAGGGCCCCTTTGACCACCCACAACGAGAAGCGCTTGTCCACAGGACTTGAATGCGAGACCCCAACCATTTGAGGAGTCAGCCCTAACTGGAAGTCTTCCCAACTCATCCCATGAGTTATTTTCCTTGTTATACTTCTTCACCATATTTGTTAAATATTCAACAGCATAAAGTTCATTGTCAACAACTGCAACAAGAGGAGGAGCCTGAGCAGCTCGGTTGACATTAGGATACATGCCCTCGATTTTCCTCCACTTTCTTGTCCTAAGATCAAACTCCTCCCCACAAGTTAAAGATTCAGTAGGACTAGTCATCCCACCAATTACATAAAATTTTCCATCCATGAAAAACCCAGAGCACAACCTACGAGGGGAATGCATGTTTGGTAACATTTCCCACTTTCCCGTTAAAGAATCATAAACCTCTGCAGATTTCAAGACGTTTCCATCCTTGTCACTACCCCAGCTACAATAGCAATTGAGCCAAGACTACCTGATGCAAAAAGACAACGAGGACGATTCATTCCTTCACACTTGACCCAATCACAAGAAGCCAAGCTATACTTCCAAATTGCAAAGTCAAAAAACTCTCGTCCAAAAACTAGCAACTCACTCCCCACTGCTAATGACTCTTTGTCCGCACAATTAAAACAGTCATCACAAGGAATCTTAGGCAGTCTCATCCACCTTTTCCCAAAGGGGTCGAATGCCTCCCATCCCCTTGGATCACAAACCATATACACCCAATGCTCCACAATTCCCAACTGTCTTCTCAACTCGTACAAATAACCACTTTTTATCAGCATATGAAATCTCACATTTAAGCATGACAAAGAAGCATAATCCGACTTAGATGCCCGAGCAAGACATGTCAATGCAACATCATCATGCAAGCCAGGGAGATACGAGTTACTTGATCCGAAAGTACTATGACCATCTTTAATTTTTCCTCTCAATCTCGTTTCAGTTTCTTCTCGAACTGAATGATCAAGATTCATCTCATCCCCAGTACAGGAAGAAAACACAGACTTCTTTGACTTTTTGGGTTTGAAAACCATGTTATCGGTTTTGATACCTTAAACTAGACAAATTAATAGAATCCGAAATTTAGAGAGCCCAATAGTCTATTCACTTTCCTTATGAAAGCTCCAGGTTTTCACGATCATTTATCAATCCCGAATTCAATTTCCCCATCTGTCAATCCTATCCGTCAATTTAAGAGCTCAAGAGGTACTTCATCATAAATTACCTTCATTCTATAATCAGAACGAACTATATACAGACCATCATTATATCAATAATTCCCAGGTTCATCACGCCAGGAAAAAGACAAATCAAGCCCAATAAAGATTCGAACTTTTTCAGCAATCCTACCTGAACCCTACTAGTGATCAAAGCTTATTTCCAGACTTGTCGAGAAACCATCCAAAAAAATAAAATAAAAAAAGATAATTCACTTAACTTTTCAGCTAGAATTACAAAAATAGAACCACCGTTTCCGATCCAAGACGGGCTTCAAGAGTTAATCAATTCTTTCCAAATGAACCCCCGACGTTCCATCCGGTTAGATGTCAGAATCGCGAATCAGTCTTCCGAATCGTATATCACCCAGAGCAGACGATTCAGTGCCAGCAAGCATCGCCGCCAGAAAAGGGGGAGAGAGAGAGAGAGAGAGAGAGATAAGCGAGAGAAATTCTTTCTTGTTCCAAATGTAGCTTATTGGCAATTTTGGTACCTTACTTATTACTATTTACACTTTTACCCACCAACTTTTTCCTTCCCACCTTTTCAATAGAGCTTCTACCCATTTTTCCATATATATATATATATAAGTAATATATATATTTGTCCTCCCTAAATCACAAATGACTTGTTTATCTATAATACAATTGACTCCTTACATTAAACAATTGAGGAATCTAATTTTGGAATATAAATAAAAAATTAATGTTATGATGATTAGTCAAATTATACTAAAATAATCCACTAAAACAAGATTATTCATATTTATCTAAAGAGTTTTTTCCCTAAGTTCAACAGTGACTTTATTATTCTCGTTTAACTCAATATTAAAAAAAAACTTGAATTAATAATCAAATAAAAAAAAATTATTATTATATTATTTTTTTAACATAAGAGCGGTGATTTTTTATTATTGAAATAAATCGATTATAAATATAATCATTTTTATTGACATTAATATATAATAAAAATTATTATAATAATCAAACGAAGAGGCTGAACGGACGGCGATGGTGGAGAAAGAGAACTCCATAGACAGAACGCATGATGCTAACGGTACGGTTAGAGTCACGGTATCTGGGCTGGTGGAGCCGGACATAAGAGGATGCCTATAGGACATCATTTACCTCCTGATGATGCATTTGCTCACCTGGAGAAGCAGTTCTGGGGATGACTTACAGCCCGGAATATGCAAGTAGAGTCAAGTGATGTGTGGGGAAGAATGGTGCCAAATGCCGTCTCTCTATTCAGCCTCATGCAAAGTTTGCAGATCCCACAGATCGTTGTGCCATTCCTGTAGTCTGATTATTCATTTTAGCCTGATGGTTGATTAACAAGTTTATATTTCTTATGTGTTCAGTCAGCTGTTGCTCTCTAAATTAAGTTGTAGAATCAGAAATCATCAATAAGGGATGAAAGAAAACTTTCACCTGGAACAGCCCAGTACATTGTTTTCTTGGATACTTTATTTGAGTATGTCACTACAAACTTGTTTTAGCTACTAAGAACCTCTTTTGATAGTGTACACGATTGAATATATACCGACTTCTGTAAATATTTTACGACCAGTTTTGGTACGTCGGTCGAGCTCACTTACAGATGAACAGCTAATCGTTTCCGCCCCATGATCTAATCATCTATGAACAGGAAGCTTCAACTAAGCTTTTGATAGTTCCTCTGCATGGATCACCAAATGTATTGATGGAGACTCCAATTCTGCAGCTTCTTGATCCTGCAAGTCTGTGGAGATGGTGCATAGTGAACAATGAAGCAATATCTTAGCAGTCAAACAATCATGATCAAATACTGTCAACAGAATCAGTAAGAACAATAACCTTCTGCACAATAGAAAGAGCCTTTTCGCTGCTGCATCGACCATGGCTAAAGCTTCCACATGTCCCATGAGGAGTTCCAAAGCTGGCAAATTTGATCTCTGATATGACCTGATTTGGAAAAGGACAGTTCAGCGACAGAGTAGGTCCTGCTCGTGTTCTTGTTTCTTCATCTGTAGTCCACATATCAACTTCCATCGGGTGAGTCTCTAAAATATGAGAGCATATACTCCCTGTTTCTCTCGTTGCTAAAGATATCTGTTCAGGATCACCTCCCATTTCCTCAAATAACACTAGGACGTTTTCACTTGCTTGCAGCACGAACGGGAACATGATAGCTACAAGATGTACTGATAAGTACTCGTAAATGAAAATAAAATACAGGTAAGAACTTCAAGCAAAGATTGATTACAATTTCTGAGTTGATTGTCCACAGTTCTTCATACATTTGCTTGGGCTGAAAGATCCTCTGTAATTGCAAGAGTTGGTGCAACCGCTATCTGGAGCAGTATATTTGGGCCAGTAACGGCCAATGCTTTGTCCGTTTATCCATGCCTGACCTTTGCCCATTCCTGTAAAGTCTAAAGCTACGGGGCTGCTTCCAGTGGGTGCATCGAAAGTCGTCTAGATCAAAGATGATGCTTTACCATTTTAGCATGAAAATTTTATGATGGAATATTTCAAGTCACAGAGTAAATAACAACTGAAATGATGTGTTGACTTTTACCTTGTACCACACCAACGGCTGATCCTTAGGAAAAGTAGGCTGTGATACCCAAAGAGGAAGTTCCACTGGACAGGGCTAACTCTTCTCCTCTCAAACCAATCTGATTTTGCAGAGCCAAATTTTTTGATGAAATAGCACGTCAGATATTTGATGAACATGGAATTTTTTGTTTGAAGGATATAAGTCATCTGATACTCATTAGCTGATCTGAAACAGAGCTAGTAGCTTTTGGATGCATAATTCAGTATATATATCATTTCAAGAAAATGTTTTACTCTTGCAAAAAGGAAATATAAGGAATGACCTGATACGTCCACTGCTGCGAAGATAGATCAACGGTAGACCCATTCCGCAAACCTTTCAACTGCACAGGACCAGTAACTCCTGCGCCCTTTTTATCGAAGTATGCTCCATAATTCTGGATTGACAGAGCTCTGTGTTAGACAACACTTTGCCAAGAACAACTACAATGAGAATTTGCTCAAAGAGGTCTGAGCTGTACCTGTAATCCCCTGTCAAACTCAAGAGATCAATCTTGTTTCTTCCATGTATGAGGCTGATGGGAACATCCATTGACACTTTGGGTTCGCTGTTTCTTCCTTTTGTGCTTCCTATGTAAATAGCAGAGAACAGCAAGGCAAATTAGAAGACGGACTATAATATGTGTGCAAACGAGAAGAAGGAATATTAGATACAATAATACTCAAATTTTACGTTACACCAGTATCTCATACTAGATAGAATACTAGTGCAATGCTACATAGAGCTACTGATTAGCTTCATATGATTAGTTAGCTTATAAGTTCTGCAATCCAACATCTTTATCCTCCATCACAGAGCAGTAAAAAGTCTCATTGCTCACTTATATTAATGTGCCAAAACCTTGATTTATTGAGTTAATGCTGATTGCATTCACATACACATGTTGTATTGTAACACTGAGTGAATATCTCTAGATAAGTAGATGTTAAATAGAAGCCTGTCGTACTAGAGAAGTACAAATGGACGGAGCAATAGTCTATAAAACCAAATGCAGGTGCAAGAAGCCTGTCAATTCAGTGGGCTTAACTTAAACAAGGTACATATATTAAAGGCAAAGGTCCGCAAAACAGCATCTGTTTACCTACCTGCAAGTTCTTCGTTGAGAAAAACATATAGTGCATGACCAAGGGAATCCGCATGAAGAACTGTCTGAGATCCATCTTGCATGAAAGGCTCGTCGCCTTCAGTCTCAATGCTGAAACCATCAAGAAAAATTAAAACCAGATGTCTGCATCAAAATTTACTGCAATGCTTTAAGTTTTTATACCTCAGAGAATACCACAGATAGTCACTTTGATCGGCAGTGGTGTTTATTTGTTCCAACAACCCGAGTTTCGTGAATGCACTATCACTAGATATACCTATAGGTTCATGGATCCAACTCCACCCTGAGAGGAATGCGTCGGCAGCAGTACTATCGTCTATTGAAGGTTGATGAACAAATTCTGAGATGGTGGCCAAAGAGTTAATCTGTCAGTTGAAGGAAAGATGTATTAGCCCCTTGCTGCTAGAATTTCTTATTGACTTTCATAGCAGTGAGGCCTCGTGAAGTTGAGTCGAGTAGTTGATTCTCTTTTACCTTGCTTGGATAATACATATAATTAATACCATAAGAATTTGACAACTTATCAGAAAAATACTTGACTCGTAAAAAGGTGTTCATGCTTCTGAAATTGTATTAGCTTAACTAATTGCAAATATTCAATGTGAAGACTTAACATAGTACATAATTTCTTAGATATAATCCAAACGCTTTGGTCATTAAGTGAATATATTTGCTGATACGAGTAAAAAGTAAAGACACTGAAGTCAACATGATAAACCCTGCCAAGTAGGATAAAGCAAGAATGGTGTGGATTCTTCATAAAATAGAATGAAAACCAGCATTTTCTAAGTATGGAAAGGAGAAATGCAACAAAAAGAATAATTGGCATACTTTTGCGGTGTTGAGTACTACAGTCTTGCAGTCAGGTAAGATGCTGACAGACCAAGCAGGCAAGTGATAGGAGTTGCGATTGAAATTTAAAGTTGCTTCAGACTGTGAGTCAACATTCGCAAGAAAAGCAGCACATAATCCTGATACAGTTTTATAAACAGTGGCCTGAATCAGAAAAAGGGTCATTAGTCAATGCTTAGAATACTTTTTACTCTTCCGCAAATGAGATGGAATGGGAGGAGTGGTAAAGGGATGTCGTTATACCTCCAAATTGGAACCAAGAGAAGTAGTTTCTGGATTGGTTGCCACTAGTGCCCCCTCACAGAGCTTTATGGCCTTGTGCACATCCTTCAAGTGACCCCATTTTGGTTGCCTTAGAAGGCCTATAACAGACGGAGAAAGTTGATGATCCACAAAAATCTAAACAAGGAAGGATAGTTCAAATAACAAGATACGTTCCCATGGTTTCTCAATTCATTGTGAAACATTTTCAACATTATACAGTTACATCTCTTAGTCCATGGTTCTTGGCTGCAGAAGACGTACGTATGGTTATGCAATTACCAATGACTTCTGCTAACTGGATTTTGGGTACAAAATAGAACTATGGTAGAGGTAGAATGCATAATTAATAGAGGTATGCATACCGTACTCATCAATTGGAGCATCATAATCATAGCTTGTTGTAATGAAAGGTCCACCAGAAGTGCGGCCAAAGTTAGTTCCACCATGATACTGTAAAAAATGCAATGAAGTTAACATAAGAACTTCTTCAGGATCTAGTTTCATATATTGTAAAAGACTGGCAACGGCTGTAGGAAGTACCATGTAATAGTTTAGGAACATTCCACCAAGCTGGTAAAAGCGTGCAGTGGAGAAAGCAATGTCTTCCGCAGGTCTGTAGGGCACAGGATCACCAAACGAAGAGAACCTGATTTTTCTCCAACAGTCAGAGAATGCCAAATCATTTTCGCATCAGAAATTCTATGCATAAACCGAAGTTAACCCGATAAGCATATCACGGGAAGTAAGAAAGTAGATCACCTACCATCCACTCCAGTTCTCTGTCCACATTTTTGGCTTGTTATCAGAATTGGGGGTAAATTGATCACAGTAAAACCCGTTGCAAGTGTTGATCTGTATAATTCAAAATACAAGTTCATTGGTTCTGATCGAATCACCAATACCACCAAGTTGGCTAATCATCTGATACGCTTTAAAATTGCCTAAAACTGAAAAGATTGGGACAGTAAACTCACAATAGGATTAGGAGCATCACTTTGCTGGCACATCACCCAGGGCACCCCTGTATCCAATGCTGTAGCCATTGCCGCGGCCCAAGTTATGTAAGTTTTAGCACCTTCACCATATGCAGAATCAACATTCCCATACTCATTTTCAATCTAGAATGAAAAGGGCAACAAATTGTTCCGTCATCATTTATACAACTATAGAGCTACACTTGACGGTCTCTTTTTAGATGATTGAGAACACCTTACCAAGAATGATAGTTTGCTATTACAACGATCACCAGTCTTAAGCAGATTATACCTGAGATAAAATAATGGGTCCACCTTGGGATGCATATAGGTTTTCTTGCTTCATCATGTTTACAATCTTGGCCGTAAACCGCCTCATTTCAGCCTAGAACAGTAGGTTCTTGTGCCGTCAAACTTATCACACCGATGACCAGAGTAAAGCAGAAAATAGCAAAAAAAGCAAGAGGAGTAACCTTGAAAGGCTCATTATCAGTTCGGAAAACAATTCCGGGTATAAAATGCAACCACAGAGGAAATCCACTGTTCAAAAAATTGAGTAACCACTCATGTCAGCAATAAAAATATCTAATCATATCACTTTTTATTGATTGCAAGAAAAATACTGGAGAGGGAGAGGGAGAGGGAGAGGGAGAGAGAGAGAGAGAGAGACAATCTCCATGCTTACTTCCATGAAATTCTCTCAAAAAACACAGAAAATCATGTTTACCCATAATTCCACTCAGCACAAGCATAAGGGCCTATTCGAAGATGAACAAAGAGGCCAGCCTCCCCAGCCAATTTCACAAACTTCACCAAATCTTTTCTCCCTTCAAAATCGTACTGCAAAATTCTCAGCCCGTCAGCATTTTTCAACTTTTAACTATCTTTTCTCTAATTATCCTCTGCTATTCTTAGCTCATTTGCAATATTGAATATGTAAAGTAGTCCAAAAGAGAAAAAAGCTAAGAACTTAAAGAATTTCACCTGGCCACGAACTGGTTCATGCAAATTCCAGAAAACAAAAGTTTGAATCACATCCAGCCCTCCGTCCTTCGATTTTTGTATCAAATCTGGCCACATCTGCATTCACATCCATATACATAGAAAAACACACACACACACACACACACATTTAGATTAGAAACAATAAACCATATCCACATCACTACGGTGTGTTGTGTGTGTGAAAAATGCAGATATACTGACTTGAGGGGTGCTACGCATGTAATGAATGGAGCCCGAGACCAGAACTCTTCTCTTGCCGCCAATCACCAGCCCCCGGTGGTCGTACGTCACGTTGCCGCCAAAACAAGACGGCAACGTCAGGGCCCAAATCAAGAACTGAAGAAACACCACCGTCGCCGCCGCTGCTCCTCCGCCTCTCATCACAAGCTAGCTGTAAAGTGATCAACTTGTTCTCCTACCTGTCGCCTCTGTCTTGAGAGAAAGAAAACACTCTGTGTCTGAAATTAAAGATAGAGATATCTACGTTGGAGAGGTTAGGAAAGGAAAACCACTTTACTCGCATGACATTTATGTTCGTCCTTGTCGTCTTCAGCTGTACTGCGCGAGGGTGACATTGTTGGCCTTTTGTTTTCGTGGACTAAGCTCTACTGTCACCGTTAGGACAATCGTAGCACTTGGCAGTGGCTGCACAATCTACTTTGATACGTACCTTTCGCTCTTCTCATTTCAGCCCAACTATTAGATATTTTACTTGGATTCGCGCAAACTTACATAGATTACAGTACACACTCACTCAATTTATATTTATCTTCTTGTTTGCATATAGTTCATTACAATATCAGTATACTAATATTTATAAACCAATATTTGTTAGTCAACCAGAAATCATAACTTTTGAGTAAACTATATATAGTCTACGGAGTTCCCGCCAGCATATAAAAAAAAATTTCATGTAAGATGATAAAAAAAAAAAATATTAAAAAATAAATTATAAAAAATATGGAGAAGTAAGAGAAAGAGAAATATGGGATAGTGGTTAATTATAAAGAAAAAAATAATTATAAAATTATTAAGAAATATTGGAATTATTAATATGACCAAATAATTTTAAAGAAAAATAATAAAATGAATGGTAAATTGGGGCAATTTAAAATTGGTATGCTAAAATAATTTTCTTTTATAATAGTATAGATGATTATGGATTTATTTTTTTTTTTATCGATATCTTAGATAATTTATAATATTCTTTTATATAATTTACAGTTTATCCTAAAATATGTAAATGAATGGAACAGCCCAATAAGGGTGTGTATACAAATTAGCCCAAATCTCGTGGCCCATTGATCCATTCTGAAGAAATAAATAGTCAGGTAGAATTCTGCAACGAGTCTGACAACAATGGCGAAGAAGAAAGTGCCAGCAGAGAGAACCAGGAGCAAGAACAATTCCAAAATCCACAATAGAAGCAAGAGTAAAAACAGAAGCAGAAATTCCACCACCAAAAACAAGAGCAAAGGCAAGATCAGGAAAACAGCCAATGATGCTGCTTCCAGTGAAGAGACAGAAGTCCTCGTCGTGCCATCATCGAGCACAGAATCTCAAAATGAAGAAGTTGTTGGATCCAGCGAATCGGCGGAGGAGGACGACGTAAGCGAAAGAAGCCCGAGTGATGAAGATGAGAAGGAAGAAAAGAAGCAGCCCAAAAGCATTAAAAAGAAAGGTAAAAGGAAGGATGTTAAAAATAAGGGAAAAAGGAGAAGTAGAAAAGCAGCAGAAGAAGAGGAGAAGAGGGAGAATGCGCTATATAGGTTTCCAATGAATCGGGTCAGTAGAATTATCAGGAGCGAGAATTCGGATCTGCGAATTTCACAGGAGGCTGTTTTCCTCATCAATAGAGCTTCGGTATGCCTTTATATTTAGTCCTAATTTCGAGCATTTAGGGTTTCTTTGTGGGCATGTTACTGCTTTTGTGCGGGTATGATGTTCATCTAGAGCAATGTACAACATTCATGTGTAATCTTGCAATGCTTGTCTGGTTTTTTGCTTTGTTCATTTCCTAGTGATTTTAGGCTAAAGACTTTGAATTGAAGAAAGCAGACTCATATAGTAGTGAAAGAAGTTGGAAAAACATGTTTAGTTGATGACAAAAGAGAAATGCTACGCTTGAGGCGAATTGATTGCCAACCTTGTGGTCTTTGTTGAATTTGATGTCTTTACTGAGGGCGCGATGATGTGAAAGAGTGTGTTCTGTCTCCAGAACCAATATGTGTAGTGTGGATGTGAGGTGAAGGAAATAGTTGCGGCAAATGATGTGAGATGGTACATGGTTTGCAGACGAGGTTAGTGCATCCAGAATTTGAATGCGATGAAGCTGCTTGGTTGTATGTTGGAGGTATAGTGCTTCGCTACGTTTCTGATGCACTTTGGTGTTTGACGGGTTCAGGCAGTGTAAGTGTGACAAGATGGTGAGAAGTTGGGGTGAGGAAATAAATGATACTATCCTTGTTGTGTCTAATGTCATGCTACAAAGGGTCCTTAGAATTTCATTTGATATGATCTGGTCCTTTGATCTTAGATACATGTTTAATGATTTTAGCAGTGCTAGAGTATTCTTGCCGGAAAAAAAAAAGGCTACTTCGTTTAGGTGAATTCAAGTTCTTTTCACATGTGTTGACAAAGAAGATATATGCTTTTAGTTGTTGGAAAATATGGTTGAGATGGAGCGATTTACGTGTTGCGTAGAGTATGTAGCGGATTGAATTCAAGTAGAAACTGATGCTGCTAGAATCTCCTACTAGAATACATTTTAAAACTCAATTCCGAATCTATTGGGTATAATTTCTTTGATTTGCGAATTTGATTCCCCAAAACCCTCTAGGGGGGAAAAGGAGAAAAAGAAAGGAACAACAATTAAGAAGAGAAAAAAGAAAAGCTTCCTTCTGTATATGTGCTCCCTGTGTGTGTATCTCCTCCCTCCATTCAAAGTCAAACCTAAATGCCTGACTGGACAGCTGAAAGTTCAATTGTTCAACAGAAATGAGATGTCAGGAATCCTTTCAATTTTTCTGTCCATTGACATTTGAAATTTCTCTGTATGTGCTATTGTATTCTAAGAGGAGGTAGGAAATTAAATAGTAGCATAGATGATGGCACTCAGCTGGAATACCTTTTCACTGATACCTCTTAGAACTTCAAATGTTGAGGTAGCGACAACTTTATGATGGGACCCACCAAACCGCACAAGATGTAGTTTGCCTAGGACCCCTTATTCAGTAAACTCTATCCATGTACCTCTGGCAATGAATATGGAATGATGTTGAATTGTCTGTATTAGATTCTTTTTTTCCTGTTCCAGTTGGACTGCTTCAGTCTTTCAGCTTTCTTTCTTTTTCTGTTTATCTTTTTAAATCTCAACCTGTTTCCGTGACAACTACATGGGGGGCAATTATACATAGCATATAAATGAATTTTGTAATACCGTGTGAATGAATTTTGTATCCTTTTTCATGAGACTTATAAGTGCAATGAAATTATAGCTGTTTGCTCCTGATAGGTTATTTTAACGAGGGATTGGGTACATGTAAGCTTTCAACTAGTTGCAATGCGTGATAACTTAGAACCCAAAGTTATTGTGGATTCAAATTTAACTGTTTGGATTAATGTGTTTGGAAAATTGTTTTTTGCTGGTTCCAGGAGAAGTTTCTTCAACTGTTCTGCAGGGAGGCTTATGCTTGCACGTTTCTAGATCGCAAAAACTATACCGCGTACAACCATTTGTGTACTGCATCTTCTCCTTTCTATTACTTTATTGGATCAATTTTGAAGCAATGCACCCGACATATTTTTAATTACTATATTTGTCCTTTCATGCAGTACATAAGTCTGGGTTCATTGAATTCTGCTGCTTGTCTTTCCTTTCTTATATTGTCTGCTGCGAAGATAACTAGGACCGAAACTTTTGGAGGGCGAGGGTGGGGGCTGGGTGGATAGTAGCAGAAAAAATTTGAACATTTTTTTTGTGCCAGTTGTAAATTAATTCTATTTTATTTTCTTAGACAAGGATAGCTAAAATATACCAAATAAAACTGTCTAAAAATATATATAATTTTTTTCAAAGGATATAGCGATTAAATATAAACATTTTCAACCCTGGAGCATGACATTCATAAAATTCATCTATAATCAAATTCATAAGAAACTTCTCTGCAATTTCGTTTGTAATATGCAGTCAAACTATTTGCAAAGGCCAATATTTGGTGCAGAAGTTCAAATTTTATTTTGGGATAGATGTTCATGTTTTCTCTTGCATGATGATGTTGGAGCCCCCCCCCCCCCCCCGGCAGACACACGCACAAACACTTGTTTTTCATAACATTTACAAACAAATGTTAGGAGTTCCGAGATTTATAGACTAATCTTTGCTTTCCGTAACTTTATAAG
Organism: Sesamum angolense; assembly: GCA_034509725.1. NCBI lineage: Eukaryota > Viridiplantae > Streptophyta > Magnoliopsida > Lamiales > Pedaliaceae > Sesamum > Sesamum angolense. The sequence continues at coordinate 15,309,237 of JACGWL010000002.1, forward strand.
TGTCTCTAATTTAATGATGCTATTTTATGTATTATACAACATGGCAAAAGATTGTGCTCTTTATGTGCTGTGGTATCTCTTTCTTAATTGTCTTACTAGAGAATAGCTCGAATTCTTTAGTATGAAAAGGAATTAACCAGAGTCGTTATTGGCGATAGAGCCTTTTGTCAAGGGCACCTTTTCTTGGTCAAGGCGCCAGGGTTAAGTAAGGCACTCACCTTGGTCTTGCATTGTGCCTTTTGTAAGGCTCAAGGTGCGTGTCTGAATAAAATGGCAGGTCTAGTACTACTTCCAGAATTGTCTCCTTTCTTACTTTTCTTTTTGTCTTCCTTTTCTGTGCTTCACTATGCCTCGCCTTTTTTCTTCATTTTCTTCTTTTTCAAGAATTAGAAGTGCAGATCATTCCTTCTCCTACTCCTCCTCCTTGTCTTCTTATTTCTGTTCTTGCTTTTGTTTCTTTTGCTGAAAGCAATTACTAATCAGAGTCTTAGATAAGTTTCAATAGATGAAAGTTTTTGTATCTCATATTATTGCTCTAAGAAGTAGTGGTTGAAAGTTAGTCATGTCATACTGTTCAGAAGATAATTTGAAAAAATATTGTTACACTGGAACCTTATTTTGGAATGTCCAAAATTTTGTTCAGAGGAAGTGTTATTTGTTGAATACTACAGTAACATGCAAATAAATTTGCTGAAAATATTTACAACATATTCTCCATTTGAGTGATTAAATGATTTAAATCTATGATATTTCTATAATTAAGTTATGATTACGAATGGAATTTTCTAAAACTAATTGTTGCTTGCTGATAATTTATGAAGTACGCTGTACATTTCCTCAAGTTACAGTTATTTATTTATTTATTCTCTTTCTGGTGACTAGGTCTTGAAGAAACTAGTTAGAAGTTTTGTGAAGTGCTGAAATTCATGGAATTCATGTTTTTATCTATATCTATGAATTGTTGATATTATAATATCTACTAAAAAGCATGCAATGAGCTTACCTTTCATAAGTGGTGTTTCTAACTTGTGGGTAGGCATCAGGTACCATGTTGGGAATTTTACAACTATTGTGTAGTTGGTGGATAATTGAGGTTGTTTGGTTGAGTTCTATCATTCATGTGCATGGAGTTCTTTTGGCTTCCAGAAACTTTTGGTGCAGTTAACTGGAATCTGTATCTGAAATGTTATGATGGCTGTGTTTTAAATGTTATAGCGCTTTTAGTTGATATATATTACTTGTAGCCAAAGGTCCCATTAATTCGGTTTTTAATTCTGTATGCAGCATCAGTAGTCTCTAAGCGAAAGCGGTTTGACTTCCTCTCAGGTAGTTTCCTTTTGCCTATTAAGAGCCTTTTTGAATTTGAACATATTAATTCAACTTTTCTTAATCAGCGCATTCTTTGTCAAATTGTGGCGCTTATGTTGACATTGTGTGCACGTAGATTTTATTCCTCATTTTGAGATGAGCCCACAAATCCCCGAGGCTGAGAAATGACCCATATTTGTTTTCAGGAGTTGAGAGTACACTCCAATTGTTTTGCAGGAACTGACTCAGTGTTGTCTTTCTAGGGGTTAATTCTGCATTTGCCAGTGGTGGTATATTGCAGAATTTTAAAAGATATATTCTGATTAGTGTCTCATTTTTCTTTATGAGCTTCATGCTTTCTTGTGGGTACTAATCTAGGAAGAATAGCAAGCATCCTGAAGAGAAATTACCTGTATCCTGTAGTCTTAAACATTCTATACTCATTCAGAAAAAGTAATCAGCCCCAGGAATGCTCACTTGTAGAAGACTGAAAATTATCAAAAATAGAAAAATTTCCAGTGTAATTTACTTTTGTGCTCTGCTCTGAAGTTGGGTTTCCATCAGCAGCTTCGGGTTTATGATTTATATCTCTATACCCTGTGGACATTGCCATTTTCTTATGTAAAGATCAAATTCAATCTGGTGCTCTGACTGAAAGATCCCTGGAGAAAGAGAGAGCAGTCTGACTAACAAACGCAATGATGTTTCCAGGCCTGATTTACATGAAGTGCACAAGTTTCAGGTACATTTATGATTTCCATAACAGAGAAGTCAAAAGAAATCTCATAGATCGTTCCAATGCTTGCTTAGATTCTAACATACCATTGAATTGAAGAAATGCATTCCGAATTTCTGTTTCGTAAAGCTTCTGTCTTGATGATGATCAAATTCAAATGGATCTTTTATCTACATTTTGAAATGCTGACTCTTATGCTTTGGACTTCACTATTTACTTTGCCATCAATCATTCGATTCAAATATATTTACGGCTAGTGTGAAGGTGAATGTATAAGAGAAATGGAAGGTGTACTCAAAGAAGTCATATATTTTGTTTGAACAAATAAATGGAGAAAGTAAAACGGGACGTAGATTGAATTCTTCTTATTCCCAATAGGATATAAAATAGGGTAAATTATATAAACACTCCTTGAGATTTGATATAATTACAAATACATCCTAATTAGATCAAATATTACATTTACCCTCCTTGAGGTTTGTTTCATCTTACATTTAAGTCCACCAGTGCATGTTATTCTTAAAACACCCCTGATAAAAAATTTGACTATGATTTGACCAATTTTTCAGACTAAAATGCCCTTTGGACCAATTTGTAATGTTTTAAAATGTTAAGAGGGTTAAATGTTATGATCTCAAATACTTTGTACTTAAATGTAATATTTTTTTGGGGGTAAAGTAGCCATTTTTGTTCATTATATATTGCTGGATTATCTTATATATTAGGATGAATTACATCCACACCCCTTGAGGTTTAGTATAATTACAAATATATCCTTATTAGATAGAAAATTATATTTATTCTCCTAATGAAGTTTTGTTTAAGGAGGTTTTAGTCTTTTTCAAGATTATTTTTTTCTTTTTTTTTCTAGATAAATGAAAGATGTCTTTATATTTGCACATTTTTTCCTTGGCAAGCATTGTAATATTTTACAAACCTCGAAAAGAGAAAATGTAATTTTCTATCTCATAAGAATGTATTTGTAATTATACTAAAACCTCATGGGGTGTGGATGTAATTCACCCTAATATATAAGATATTCCTCACAATATTTAATGAACAACAATGGCTAGTTAGCAAAATGTATATATATATATTGCATTTAAGTGCAAATTATGTAAGATCATAACATTTAACCCCCTCAATATTTTAAAATATTAAAATTTGGTCCAAAGGCTATTTTCGTCTAAAAAGATGGTCAAATCATAGTCAAATTTTTTATAAGGATATTTTGGGAATAACATGTGCCCGTGGAGTTAAATGTAAAATGAAACAAACTTCAAGGAGGATAAATGTAATTTTTGATTTAATAGGGATGTATTTATAACTATATTAAACCTCAGGGGGTGTTGATTTAATTTACCCTTTGAATAATGCCAAACAATTTAAAAACTCAAGTAAAAGTATTACTTTTCCTCTATAAGACAAATTTTCTTTCCCTCCCCTTTTTACCTTTCTACTTTCGGCCCTTCTCATCAAATCAAACCATAGTCTTAATTATCAATTAGCATTTTTCCAACTTTTTTTCTTGTTACTGTGCCACTTATATTTTATGTTCTGTAATAAAGCCAAGTTCTCAAGATTTTGTATAGGAGGTCTTGGCTCATGGATTTAAGTTTCCTCAAAAGTGTGGATATTTTATAATTTTAACAAATATGTACGTCGAATTATTTAATAAGATTCCAACAGAATGAATATCAGATATGGACAATTCCAATAAAATTTCGTTTTTTTAACAAACTGCTTCATTGTTATTTGATTTGTTTAATCAATTATGAAACCAAACAAAAATCTTGTGGTATCTTAGTATATTATCTGACGAAACCATAAATATAAGCGATTATTTTCGAACTCCAATCAAATTTGTTATTATATTATTATAAGTATATGGAATCATAATGGGGAATTTTGCAGATCATATGCTTCAATTTCTTTGTCCAAACCCATCAAGTTCGTTAGGTCTTTCGCCATTCGTTTCTTAAGGTTTTTGACATTTTTTTCTAGTTTTTTTTATTACATTTATGTCCTTTCGAATTGACTTTTATTGATATATAAGACCTTGACCATCTCTTATATTAAATTAGGCTTTTTGTTAAAAAAAAAACTATAATTACAAATTTCCTCCAAAACTTGTACGACATGCAAATAGGACCTGATGTAAACCTTATGTGTGTGCAAATTGTATTAATAGATAAAAGAATACCTAAAAGTTAATAATATGTTTATATGTTTTTAGTAAACAAATATCAGCATCAATTTGTGAATAATGTTTTGATCTTTATATATATATATATATATATATATAAAAGTCAGAATGTGAATAATTTTTACATTATTTTGTATATTGGTGTTGTTCCAAACAGTTTTGATTGGATGCATCGTCAGTAAAATTCAAATTTAAAAAACTCTAATTTTGTCCATGTCACCAACTTCCGGTGAGTTAGAGAAATTTGGTGATTGGAGTCTTCAAATTGCACAAAATTACTAAATTACAAAAATATTATTGCCAGTCCAAGGAAAAATAGCAATTTTGGTCCGTAAATCAGGGCCTTTTCACTTTTAATCCCAATATTTACGTGATTCCCACTTTCAGAAAGTAACACTTTTTGATTTCATGACACTTTTTTGTTAGATATTTAATTGAAATGTCAAGTGACAGTTAATTATTTGTGATCAAAAGTGAGAATTCCATAACCAATAGGACCAAAAATGTAAAAACTCTAACAATTACATACTAAGCATGTGGCCTTTTTCATCAACATACTTAACACATTTAATAGAAGTTGTCATGAGACCTAAAATGCTATTTTTTAGAAGTTAGTAAACCAAAAGTGAAAATTTCATAACCGATGAGATCAAAAGTGTAAAGAACATAAAATCACGTGCTAAGTACATGGCATTTTTCAATAATATATTTAACAGAAAAAAGGTGCCATGGGACCAAAATGCTAATTTTTTCAAAAGTTACGAGATCAAATTAAAAATCCAACTTTAAATTATCAAAATGAAATCTCACTTTTCTGCAATGTCTCAGACAACGTAACCACTGGAAAGAAAACTACATTAATAAAATATAAAATCGTCGTACAATCCATATGAGAAAAAAAGGCCACCATTACTTAAAAAACCCGTCCCACATATCATCTAAATTTCATCGGTAAACCAACGTTTAATTTTTGTCCCCTCGATGAGTTCCAACAGCTTAGATGGCACCATCTGAATAGTGGAAACTTTCAGACGGACTTCTTTTTGGAGTCGGAATTGTTTTCCGACTTCACTTTTAGGGGCGGACACTCTTCTGTGGTAACTTCCGTCGCTAATACAGGCTCTTTTTGTAATGTACATATAAGGTGTAACTTAGGGACAATTGCATTTTTGGTACTCAACAATGTAGGGTTGTATTTTTGGTACTCAAACAATTTAGGGTTGCAATTTTAGTCCTCAAACTTTAATTTTTTTTGGTAGTTTTGGTCCTTCTGTTAAACTTAACGAAAATTTCATTTAAAGTGGAAAAAATTGCTATTTTCCCCCATTTTGTGGTGTTTTTTAAGTTGTAATTCAATACACCATTCTTTTTATTTTCCTTCAAACTTCAAAAGAGAATAAACCAAAAAAAAATAAATTTTATAACAAATTTTCTAAAATTTATTGACAATTTTGTTAAGATTATTTAGAAAATTTATTGCTTAATTTTTATTTTGTGTTTATTCTCTTTTGAAGTTTGAAGAAAAATAGTAAAAATGTGTGCATTGGATTACAACTTAAAAACACCACAAAATGGGAGGAAAATTAACATTTTTTCCACTTTAAATGAAATTTCTGTTAAATTTAACGAAAAAGTTAACGGAAAGACTAGAACTGCCAAAAAAATTGAAGTTTTAGGACCAAAATCACAATCCTAAATTGTTTGAAAACCAAAATTGCATTAGTGACTAGGACCAAAAATGCAATTATCCCTATAAGTCATTTGTATATTCAAGATTGGAAAAATTGCACTTTTAGTCCCACACGATAGGATTTGTTGCACTTTTGGTCCTATAGTTTATGGGCTCAGCATATTAGTCGCATATATAAATATTGTAACATTTTGTATCCCATAGAATAAAAGTTTGGCACATTTGGTCCCCTACGATAAAAGTTATGATACATTTGGTCCCATAGGATATAAAAATTTTATATCCTATGGGACCAAATGTGCCACAACTTGATATACTATGGGACCAAATATGCTACAATTTTATTTTATGGGATAAAAAGTATTATAATATTAATCTTATGGGACTAAATGTATTAAATTTATAAACTACGGGACTAAAAGTGCAATACACAGGACAAAAATGCAATTTTCCCATTCAAGATAATATATAGCCATGGTTGAAGAGCGGAAAATGTGATGAAAATATATAGGTAGGTAGGAGGTGTGCGGAAGGAATAATCCCTTAAACGGAAATGGAGATGCACAACACTATTACACCACTTCCCTGAATAAGCACATTATTCACAGGTTCACAAACTTTTGTGGTCCAGATATAAAAAAAAAACCCTAGAACAACAATTAATGCACCAAAACTTTCTACATGCAGTAAACCCAAGAACTTCTGCCTTGTGATTCCCTTCTCACTTTTTGTCATGTCTTCCAACGTGCAGTGGACCCTCAACTCCTCCCACCCCACCCCCTCTGACAGTTCACAAGATCTCTTCTGTTTCCGTCTCTTGCAGCAGCTGTCCAGTACTCTTATGGAAGCTTTTTGTCTTGTAATTTAACCTTAATTAACCTCCCTTTAATTTTCACCCTGTAACTCTAAATTTACCACTTCTTGGACAGCTCAGTGATTTCTGCTGTAATGGCCCATTGAAGCAAACTGATCAAAATTTTCTTGCAAGAAACGCCGGCTTTGGTTTTCGTTTTCGTTTTCGTTTTCGTTTTCTCCCATTCCAAGAAAATCCCTGGTGAGACTGTTTTCAGCTTCGGATTTGGAAGCCATGAATCCACTCAAATTCTCGTTCTCTCCTTTCCCAAGAATCCGATGAGTTTCGTTTCTGGTTTGGCTGAAAGAGCTGAAGCTGCCAAGATTGGAGAGAGGAGAGCTCATGAGCCCAAAACCAGTGGCAAAGATTGCAGAACTGGTGCTCCGGGTTGACCCTATTTGAGCTGCTTTCTGTAGTAATGCAGTAGCAGACATGGGAGCTGGTGGGGGGTTTGTTGCATGCTGACTCTGGTTGTTACTGCAATAAAGTGAACTTATGGCTTCAGACAAATTTTCCTTTGTTTTCTTCTTCCTCGCTTGGTACTGATCCTCCAGGCCATGCAGATGATGATGAAGCATTAATGTTGTTCCCACCTGCAAGTGATTCCTGTTGTCCTCTACTCAACCACTGAGTCTGTGAAGAAGCCATTTGAACCAGTTCTGCAGGCAAGCAGCTGGCTGGAGTTGATGATACCAAGAAACTAGCATTGGAACTGCAACTTGGATTTCCAATATTGGGGTTGAGATGATGAGAACTTGCATGGTCTAGCCACATTGGGAGCCTGGACTTCTGCAAATCAAGATTGAGCTGATTTTCTGATTCGAATCCCCTAATTTCTGTCCTAAACAACCCAGAAAAACGGGAGCTTCCAGCATTTTGAAGATTGTTTGGCCCCCCATTCATCAATTCATCATGACTTCTCATGTTCAAATTTGCAGATGGAAATGGAGTAGTTAATCCTGCATTTTCTTGGGCTAGTGCATCACAGAAGGCTCTATGTGTGATAAAGCTATCCTTTCTGTATTATAAAGATCAACACAAATTAACCAAACTCAATTCCACAAAAAAAATACTACTCTTAAATCATATCATACTCGAGTCTCATTCGATTCTTGTTTATATATATATATATATGAATATTGTGCAATAATTAAGTATTATGTATGCAGTATATATGAGGGAGAAGTGTATGTAGGACCTGGAGAAGATAGTTCCACAGTCACACTTGTATTCTCTAGTCCCACAGATTTTACTATGAGCTTTCCAATCAGACTGGACAGCGTACTTCTTGGAGCATTTCTCACACTTCCATTTCTTCTCGCCATGTTTTCGGCTGAAATGTTTCTTAATTCCTGTCAAGTCCCCGAGTGCCCTTGAGGGGTCATGATGAACACATGTTTTTTCAGGGCAAATATACACTTTCTTCCTCACTACTTCTTTGTTGGTTCTTTGCTTGAGCTTCCATGGAAGATTGTGGCCTCTCCTGTGTAGCTGCAGGTTCTGGTCCCTCTGAAAACCCTTGTTGCAGATTTCACAGACGAACCTGTTTGTTGCCATCAGGGACTTTGGAGATAGCGCTATCACTTCCGCATCTGGATCTGCATGTACACAGAATTAACAAAAATCAATCCACCTTTATGCTTCCATCTCAAAAGAAGATACAAGATAGCTACAAAACACACACACAAAGCCAGCTAGCTGACACACACACACAAACACATATATATATATATGCTTGCCTGGTGTTCCTGGAAGATTCCTTTTCCTCTTGGATGGATTTGAATTAGGGTTTGAATTAGTAGTAGGATTGGGGTTAGGAGCTTGAACGAAACCTCTCATGGTAGCAGCAGGATGAACTGAGGGAAGCCCATCACCTGCAGACATCATCTTTGTGGGGCTAAAATCTCTGAAACTTGAAGCATAAACAGTAAGGAGAAACCAAGAAGCAAGAGAGTAGTAGAGGAGATTAAAAGCTCAAAAGCTGATGCAGTTAGGTGGTATTCAGGCAGAAAAAAACAAGGAATTTGCTGAAAATAGATAATGCCCTGATGAAGAGTTGTAGAGTGGTTTCTTTTCCCTCAAAATCCAAAAAAAAAAAAAAAGTACTAAAAGAACCTAACTGGGGTACGTCAGTGGAGTTTGTTTCGCTGAGATTTTTCTTTCCTGCATGTTTTTTTTTTCTTTAATTTGCCGAAAAAGAAAAAGAAAAGAACTCCATATACGATGAAACCTAGCTAGCAGCCGCAGGTAGCAGCTCAGTAGGGGAGAGAGTTAATGTTTCTCTCTCTCCTCTTTTCTTTCTCTCTCCTTATCTCTCACACGTACGGCTGCTGAGTCCTATTCTCTGAAAATCTCTCAGCCATAGACTCATCAGCAGGCTCCTTATTATACTCCAACTTTAACATTCTTTGCTCACCACCAGAATAATTCAGTATCATTTGTAAGAGGAAATTGAGATTGTAGGATGATTTGGTTAATGATTTTCTCCAGGAATTATGTATTTATGGAGAATGTGTCAAACATGTTACACGCACCTATCACCCCTATAAAAAAATTGATTTTCTTTTATATTATGAACTTTCACGATTTAAATATGGTAGTTAATTAGTGGTATTTATGATGATAGTCCAATTAAATTAATATGGAAACTTGAATTTTTATATTAATTGAATATTTCGTGGTTTTGAACCATAGCCAAAAACATTTGTCATGATTTTAGTTATAGCTAATGATTTATAAAAACAACGACTAATAATTGTTATGAAATCGTGTTTAATTTGTATTCGCCACCTTTTTTTTACCATATATAATAATTAATTATAATGAAAATCATGTTTCTTATAGTGTAAATAGATTGAATATTATAGTTGAACAGTCTAGTGCATGGAAATATATAAATAAAAAAATAAAATTTTAGTCCCATAATTTATGGGAGGTAGCACACGAATTAATTTTTTTAATTTAATCTTATAGTTTTAAAATTTTGGCAATTTTAGTTACATGTGACTTGCACATGACCGAATTAAATGGTAATTTTAATCCCATACAAATTAATTTTAAAATTACATTACTAAATATAGAAAATTAATTGGGGTGAGACAAAAATGCCACCCCTATAAGTTATAGGATTAAAATTGCATATTTCCATTTATAAATTAATTTCAAGATAAAATTGTGATTTTTTTTTGTTGTAAATTCTGAATATCTTACATTTATTATAATCAAGTTTCTATGACAACACTAACTTTTTGAATAGTCTAAAAAAATAGGTTAATTGCAATTTTGTTGTGTGTATATATATATATATATATATATATGAGGTGTATATATATATAATATTCTTTATTAGATATTGATGTCAATAGGAATGATTGTACTTGTAATCGATATATTTCAATTTATAATAATTCATCAGTACTCTTACCTCAAAAATATATGAGGTGTGGCAGTATTTATTTTAATAAATCTAACAACGAAGTTTCTTAAAGAAGAAAATTTATATATAATATTTTCTTTGGTATTTAATTTTATAAAATATTCAATCTAAATATTTTAATTACTTGATAGTTTTTAATTATGAACCGAATATTTTACCCTTAAATTTTCATACAAAGATGACTCAAAGGACTAAAGTGGAAATTAAGTATTAGGGACGTACAATAAAAGTAAAAATTAAATATTTGAGACTAGAATGATGCAAAACCAAAAGTTTAGGGGTAATTAATGAAATTTGTGTATTGCCGGAAGAAAGATGTTCTTTTTGCTAAATTTAGCAAAAAGGAAAAAGTGAAGGGAGTAATTTCTTATTTGTTCCCCTCGAACAACGTCCGATTCACATATGATTATTTGTATAATTGGGAAAATCGCCTAAAACTTTTGCAAAATAATGGAAACGACCAATTTATTATTTTGATAAGTATTCTATTTAAAAATTAGTCCCGATGAAAAGGTCATGAATTCAAGTTCATGAAGAATTGCAATTTTATATTTGCACAGAGTAATTATATCTATAAAGTCTTAAATTCATTAAACGTGCCCCCACTCTACAAAAATATTTTTTTCATTATTAATTATTTTAATTAAAAGCAAAAGATCAAATATAATACTTAAACATGCACGATTATGCAACAACTATTAATCGTTATTAGTGCAAGTGGGGCTAAAAGATTGACTATAATTAAAAATTATGAGAAATATTTTAGCATTAGCTAAAATCATAGCCAATATTGATTAATAGAGGTCAAAATTTTATTTTTTACACAAAAGAAAATAATTTAGGAACATTAATGAGAATATTAAATAATTTTATATTTTAATATTAATTCGAAGTTGGTTGTAAAAATAGAGATATAAAAATTAATCAAGCCGAAACACGTGAATATTAAATTCTATTTTTTTGAACTTTTATGAAGCCCAAGAAATTGAAAGTTTGATTTGAATGTGCAGTAATTAAGTGGAGTTTCAATAAGTAAAGAAACAAGACGATGATTGTTTGTATATATTTTAATTTTTTAACTAATCAAATAATTAAGCAGAAATTTTTATCAAAATAATAATTAATATACCTAATTGTATATATCTTGAAATGAATTAGATTTATTTTCAATGGATGATGAAAGAGAAAGAGAGGATGGGGTTTGGAGACATTTGAGTATATGTAAAAAGTAAAAGATAGAATCAAACATAAGATCACAAAAAGGTTATAAGTGAAAGAAAAGTGAAAAGGCTTTACAGCCACCCTCACCCATATATACACTCATAAATGATTATCCCATTATTGTTTTTGGACCATTTCTTCCCCCACAAACAAATATTAAACACCACGGATTAATTTCTTTCTTTTCTTTTTTTTTTTAAATAATAAACTAAACTTATTTTTTACATAAATTTTTACATATATATATATATATATATATATATGTGTGTGTGTGTGTGTGTGTGTGTGTGTGTGTGTGTGTGTGTGTGTGTGTGTGCAAGCACATAAACTTATAAGGTCGAGATTTTCAGATCTTCGATCCTTGAACAATTGAATTTTGATAGTAGATTAGATAGCAAACATTATACCTAATATATAAAAAGAGCACCATTGCAAATATAGTTGAGTTGTCTGATTTTACGTTCAGCTATATATTTATTGATTTAATTTTAATTACACGAAAACGTAATGAATTTGTATATAGTTGAGTTTGGATTGAATAAGGTTTGAATTAGCCGAATGTAATATGCACAAATCCAAAACCTTTTAATGTATGAAATTATTATGGGAATATTTTAGTCACTTTGGGGTGCCTACACCCTCACGCTCACATCAATATGGCGTTGTGCATTGGCTTGAGTGTGTGTGTATGAGAGAGAGAGAGAGAACTGAAGGGATTAGTACGGTGGTGGAATGTGCAATGTCATATTTAAAAAAGTAAAAATGATAAAATATTATTCCAATCATCAATATTAAATATTAATAGTTAATAAATATAAATATAAAGAATAATAATAATTATATACTATTCATTAATTAGTGTCAATATAATTATATATCAAAGGATAATTACACTCTTCTTTTCTAAATTTTGGTGTAATTACACATAAACCCCATGTAGTTTGCAAAATTATATCTAGCATTCATGAGGTTTACTTCCGTCGAACAAAGTAGTCCGTCCATTAGTCAAAATTCACTAAATTTTGTTGATATTAATAGAAAATGAATGAAAATTTGTATATACCCTCGATTAACTTATTATTGACTTATTGTAGGTGAAATAATTTTTCTAGACTAAACTACTCTTATAACGGTGAAGATATACCTCCTCATATGCATTAGCACGTGAAGATATATGAGGGTAATTTGATCATAAAAAGGTTTTTTTTTTATCTATAATAAGTCAATAATAAGTTAATTGACGGTAAATATAGATTTTGTTTCAATTTTTTTTGTTAATATCAGCAAATTCGGTGAATTTTGACTAACCGGATGAATTTATTTGTTAGACAGAAGCAAACTTCAAGGGTACTAGATATAAATTTTCAAACCAAATGGGGTCTACGTGTAACTACACCAAACCTCAGGGAAAGGGAGAGGAGTGTACTTATTCTTATGATCAACATCTACTATTAAAGTAGAACCCCACTTACTATTAAAATGAAAGTATCCCACATATTGATGGAGTCCGAATTTACGATTTTCAAATCATAGAGCCTCGATTTCGTCAATTAAGCTACGTGTGATCGGCAGTGTCATATCCACTTAAACAGAAAAGAAAAATAGAAAAAAAAAATATTGAGAGTATTTTTCTCATATGAGTCTAAATGAGTTGCGCAAGAGGGGGTTGGCTTTCCCCCTTTTAGTACTTAATAATGTTGTCAGTATTAGAATCATGAGATTTGTCTACCTACACTAATGATGTTAATTAACTATCTACATTTTTAGACAGTCAATGATTTATCAATAAGGTTTTAATTTAGTGCTTAACACTAAGGTTACATGATCATGTGATTATATATTAATTCGAGACCTATAAAATATATTGATTTTTTTTTCATTTTATGTGAATTTATTGTAATTTGATATTTTGACAAAATTACACTTTTAGTCCTACAGAATAAAAGTTCAATATTTTTAGTTATCTGTTTTATGAGATTTTCAAAATTGTCCAAAATTGAGAAAACTCAATATATTTAGCTCCCTGTTTTACGGAATTTCCAAAATATTTTTAAAATTGAGAAAATTCAACATTTGTCCATCTGTCTTATGGAATTTATGGACTAAATGTGTTAAGTTTTCTCAATTTTAGAACCATTTTAAAATTTTGTAAAGTATAAAAATAAAAATGTTGAAGTACTATTTATCTTATGAGATTAAAAATATAATTCACATATAATTTTACTGTACTTTATAATATGATTGTTATTTAGAAATATGATAATATAATTATCGTTTTTTTACAGAAAGAAAAAGTCAATGATATAATTAAGCTAAGTATAAATATGTTATATATATATATTTATAAATTCACTTGGCATGTGTATCCAATAAAATATAATATTTTTATTTTAAAAAATTATGCTTTATAATAATTTTAATCTCTTATAAAAAATTATAATAATAAAAAGCATTTTACTAAAATAAGATAACTTTTCTGAAAATATAAAAACAAACTTAAATTTACAATTTAAAAGTTATTTTCTAAAAGCATCTAATTAGAAAGGGTATTTTTATTGAGAGGTTGTAACTTTGGATTGAAGTGATGCAAGTACGGCTACATATTTTCTAAAAAAGTACTTATATATATATATATATATATATATATATATATAAAATCAAGTGCCAGAATATACACTTCATATTTATCAGTTTTTCACTTGAAAATTTTAGTCTTTCGAGTTGTTCTTGAAAGAAGTCTTCTGAAATTGCTGTTCGGCAAGCCTTGGTTGATTTTGTCGTATCGTAAAAATGAGTTTGTTTAACCCGACAGTAATATTATAGTGGAGGCAAATTTCATTTTAAGGGCAGTAAAATCACGCTTCAAAACCTCTCAAGTATTCATATTTTCTCAACGCAACTTAGTAAAAGTAATTATATTTAATAGTGACAACGAATATAATACCAATATTCTAGAAATTCATCTTATGTACCCCTAAGATTTGTTCCGAATATAGATATAACCAAGTACAATACAAAAATATGTTTATGATGTGGGAATAATCTTACAAAGATAGTTTTCAGAGCCAATATGATACCTCCAAATCCGTAATATGTATAGACTTATCACTGTTATTCTAATTATTTTGGTGCATGTGGTTTGCGTGAATTCATAAAATTAGGAATACAAAATTTCACCCTCCATACACTAGATATAACTTTACTACCCTAACAATTTTACATACCTTTATATACTTATTTCTTACTATTCATTTTATTTAAGGATCGAAAAATTATAATTAGGACCTCCTCAATACAATTCTTATATTAGCTCGAAAATAGTAATTGGAAGAATCCAAGTGGAGGTATGCAAGACAAGAGATGATTGTACCTCTCCCCGAGATGTCGCTCTAGCCCACGAGACACTCACGTCTCTCTAAAAGTTGGGGGTTTGGGGGGGAGGCGGAATCTTATGCTTTTCATGGGGCCCCTCTTGTTCAGAAACATTGGCCTTTGGACGTAGGGGTATATTATGATTTTTTTTTTTTAAATAAGAATGAATGAATTATTATTAATTAAAATAAATTGATTATAATTATAATTATTCATGTTCATATTAATATATATAAAAATTATTACGATAATTATATCTTACTCAATACACTTACTATTTCTAGTAGACAACAAGTTTTACTATGCAATATACTACATCCTACGCATATGACGATTTTCGAATCCATGACCTTTATGATCATGGGCCTCAGTTTCGTCAATTGAGTTATGCCTCATTGACATATTATGAATTTGTTGTGTATTCAAATTCTGAAAGTATATTTTATAATAGGATAAATTACGACGACTTTTTCTAAAATTTGGCATAATTACGAATACCCATCGTTGTTTGAAAAATTATAAATATGCCTCTGTTATTTGATGAAATTATGTAATTCTTGGAGGTATGAAATTGTCAAGTGTGTCCTTGCTATATTTTTTCTTTTTAAATTTTTTTTTTTAAAAAAAGATCAACAAAAATGGATGGAAAAAATTATAAATAAATTGTCCACTTAGTCAATAAAAAAACCAAAAACTTTAAAATAAATAAAATTATAATTTTTAGTCTACAAAGGCATTTTGGTTTGTTCGTCACAAAAAATGAATGAAAACATAATGGAGACTAACAAAATTGGCTAATTATTAGATAATTGTTAAAATCATGGGAATTTTGATAATTTCTCAAACAACGAGTGGGTATTCGTTATTATGTCAAATCTCAAGAGAGATCGTTGCAACATACCGTTAATAATATTCTTAAAATATTTAGGTAAATTAGAAATTCTATTGGTCCGATAAAAAAAAAAAATATGTGAGAACAACATAAAAAATCCTCGATATAGTTATTAAATACTTAAGGTTATTAAATAAGAAATACCTAACAGCCTATTTCTGAATCTTACAAATTCATTCTTAAAAAATTACCAAAAGTTTTTCAACATCTTATAACTTTGAAAAGCTGATAATAAGTTCAACCAGACATTCTTCAAGTAATAATATGGTTTTTGTATGTATTTTATATTTTAAATTAATGTATAACATAATTAGAACTGATTAATAATAGATGTATGTATATTAGAATACAAAATTTTCATATTTTATCTTGGCACGATATTAATTAACGATTATTAGTATTTTGATAATTTTTAGATAATAAAAAGTTATATATTATATAAATATATCAAAATAAAGTATTATTCGTCAAATATCGTACGAAACAAAACTTAACAACAAGAGTATTATTTGTTAGAAAATAGATTATGTACTATAAAGATAGCACATCAAATAAGTTTAATATGGCAACAAAATACCGATCTTGTAGATCGTATACGACTTAAATTATGAATGGATCTTCTTTAATATTCCTCGTTTACTCTTAAATTATACCAAAACAATAATGATGTTTTTCTATAATTAATCAGTTTTGTTAAAAGAAAAAAATTATAGCAGATATAAATTAACCATGATTATGTGATGGGCTTAACTATTATTTTTGTAAGTAGAGTCAAACTATTAACGACAACTAAAGTCATGCAAAATGCTTTGGCCCTAGCTAAAAATATAGCAAATATTGATTACTATAGTAAAAATTTATATTTTCACATTAATATTTTTATTGTGTTAATAGTATTAATTTATTATAATTTTTAAATCCTCGTAATCATAATAGTATTGGGAAAATTCAAATTTTTTTTGTGTTGAATTTGAAAGTAAATACAGGGACAAAATGAGTAGGTCTGGGGAGGGACATTTCATTTTTGGGGCATAATCTGCTGCTTTTCCGACAGAAAACGTGACATTGGACAGCCCAATACATGGATAGTCCATTTATGGAACTTGGACAGCCCTCTTGCATACTCATTTACACTAAATAAGTTTTAGTCCCACGCCTGACGGCCTGAGTTTATAAGCTTTATAAAATATTTAAAAAATATAAATTTTGTAAAATTATTTGATATTTTTTTTCAAAGTTTATATATATAATTTTAAAATAAGATATTTAGAATCTTCTAAGTTCTTTAAAGAAAAATAATGTCAATTCATTTTTCTTATAAGATTTTTTTTTAAAGTTTTTAATCTTAACCTCCAATGGACGAAACGTTCTCACAATTTTATTAATATTTTTTTTTATCCTTCATATAATTGACGCTTTTATTTTAAAGTAAAAAAAATTATTTGTATGAATTTAAATCCAAATATTTGATGGCTCTTTTATTGATTATTATTGCAGCATGAAGAACTTATAATGCCAAATACTCTTAAATTTTATAAGCTTATCTAATTTATCCTAATACTTTAAAAACTTAGTTTTGAGATAAGATTCAATACTATTAAACGCTTAAGACATCTTATAGATGTAGAAACTTATAAATATTTCAAATAAACTTAGCAATACCTCTAAAATTTCCCCTGACGTTATTAAATAAACTAATTTGAATTTTCTCAAATTTATTTTTAAATGAAAGTCCAAAGACAATATGTGGATTTAAATTAAAGTAATTTTGTTCAATAACTTTAAAATTTTAATAATTTAAGTTTCTTTTTTAATTGGGTCATACGCAAGTCATATGTAAATTTTTTTTCAAAAGGAATAAAATTATCAAAATTTTAAAGTCACATAACTAAATTATAGGAAAAACTGACAGTACGTTGCTTACAGGAGGGCAGGTCGCCACTTTCCTAAACATACATGACTAAAATTATACTTTTTATCCAATTTATATTTTATAGATTCCCCTCGTCACGATGGTATTGCTAGTGATTTATAAAATTAATTTAACTATTAAGGTACAATATATATATACTTAATAATTTTTTCACTAATTAATTAACATAATATAAATATAATCATAATTATAACAAATATTACCATCTCAACTTTTAGCAATCATAGTAAGTTTGTCAACAAAAAAAAACACTATACGAGAATAAAATAATTTCACACTTATTTGCACATCATACTGTAAATTATAATTTTGGGACAGGGATGAAAGTGCAATCATTGTGCTATGCTAACACATAAATTTTATTATCATCATAACTCAGAGACAGGTAAACAACAGATTAATTGATTAGCAAAGGGGATGGGGGAATCTAAAGAGCAGTTACGTAGATTAATGAATCAAGGGCGTTGCTCCGCCCTGGTCATGACCTCTAATGACTCTGGAGGGGGCGGCGGTGGAGAGGAGAGCCTCGCAGGGACCGGAGGCGGCGGTCACCGGGGAGCAGTACTTCCTGGTCGTCAGCAGAGACGGAGGAGTAGCGTTGAGCAATGGCGACAGATATGAGAAGCACACCTAAGCAAAACAAAGCGTAGAATTGGCGGCTCATCTTCCCCACTACTCCTCCCAAAATAGCCATCTCCATTAATCGATTCCTCTCTTTTCCAACCACTTACAAACTGATTTTACATGTGAAACCCTTTCCTCACAAATCACTATTCTGCTGTGCCTATGTATGTACTCGTTAGCTGTCGGCATATATACATATATATAATATATATGGTAAATTATGAATATGTTCACATAAGTACCTATTTTTTATATTTTTTAAAAATACGCAAATTATCCATTCAATAAAAAGGTAATGTGTTTTTTTTTATAAAAATGAGTAAATTATCATCGTCAATTTAATTCCTTTATAACTGATTTTGAAAATATATATTAATATAAAAAAAAAAGAACATATTTTTTTACTTACAAACAACGCTATGTGATACTACTGTACAAATTCTTTTATTGGGTATACTTAAATTAGTTTTATTATTATTTTCAAATATTAATTTATAAATTTTTTTTATTTATAATATATTTTAAAACATAAAATACTATTTATTTTATATATACAAAATAATGTGTCACATGGATAGTAATTTATAACTTTAAGGGCATATGAAATAGTCCGAGTCATGAGTTCAAATTTCTCTATAAATAATTTTGTAAATGATTTATACTTTGATGAGTATTGCCCTATCCACAGAATGGACAGTGATTAAAGCCACCCAATTTTTTTATAAGAAAACCAAAAGTACACACACACACACATATCTATATATATATATATATATAAATATGAATGAAGGGACAATCATTCAATCTGAAATGGGCAGCAGTAAACGAGGGGCAGCAATGGACAAGGAGGGCGGCGGCAAACAGGCAGCAGCGGGTTTTGCTAATTAAAAATGGTCAATTTCAGTTTGCCCCATTGAAATATATGCTTTCTTATATTTTGCCTCTTTAAAATCTTAAAATATACATTCTGCCCTTGTAGCTATGAAAATACAATAGCTTTACCTTTTTCGTTTCTATATATTTCGGGAAATTTGAAAAATTATATAATTGGATTTTCTGCTTAGTTTCTGTTTAATATATTGATGTGTTTCTTAATCAATGTAGTTTAATAGTTAATACTTATAAATTATAATAGTATCTGAAATTACTTTCAAATCAAATTAAGCTATTTGTGCCTGCTCAAAGTAATTACAAAAAAAAAATATTAAATATGAATTAATTCTCTTCTCTAACAAATTTTTACAAAATGGCCCTGTTCTACGTTAAGATAATTAAAATTGAATCATTATTTAATTAAAGAGATATTTAATACTCCAAAATATTTAAGCATGAAGTTCTCAACATAATTATTTTGGTGTGTGATGTGTGTAGATTTATGTGAAAGCGTGTTTACGCCACGTAAAGAATATGCTCCTTATATGGAGTAAATATGCCTAAACTCCTCCCAATAGTGGCCTACACAACAAAAAATCAGGAAACTATGCTGGGATGACTTTGGTTATAGTCTTTTAATGCTTAATTAAACAAGTTGTAAAGAATGAATGTTTAAAGTCATAGAAATATTAAGGTAGCAAAAATTGTACGTGAGACCTGTAAAAAAAAAAAAGGAATAAAGAAAAGAAAAATTGTACATGAGACAAGAGGGCGAATATTTATAAATTTTTCTATTTGTACAATTTCACACAACTATATATTTAAAAAAGATCGGACATTCATGGTGAGTCCGTACATACTCGAATTTGAATTTGATAGGGACAGAGATAGGGTTAGAATGACCAAAGCTAGAGATGTTAAATTTTGATATGACTTTTAAAGGATTACCCCTCCTGTATTTAATTAATTATTTAAATTAATAAGAAAATAATAATGAATAAGGGGGCTGAATGATATAAATATAGTTGGGGGCCAAAATGAAGTTTACACTATTGAAAACAGAAAAGGGGCAGAGGAGAGAAGAGTGTGGGTTTGATTCCCTAAGTTTGTCCTGTAGCTGCAAATAAAACTGCATTATCTCTTTCCCACCTTCCTATGATGGCTGTGGGGATTGCTGTTATACTATTCTTGGTATGTGCTTTAACAATTTCAACTCACTTTTATGGCTGCTACCACTCTCATGTCGGCAGAAATTCCTTTTCTTCTTCCCAATTTCATCAATTTGCAGCAGCTGTAGTTTTATTTTAATAAGAATTATTATTTTTATAATTGTCTAGATAAAATATTTAATATTAATGATTATGATTTATTTATTGAAAAAATACAATAATTTATTGTTTTCATTTTTAAAAAGATATTATCATTTTTTTCAGCCAAGTTTGAAATAAAAACAAATCCTGTGTGTGGGTAGAATTGAAAAATAAATTAAATATTGGGTATTTAGTTCAAATTTTCAAGGGTAAAATTGCGATTTATAATTTGGGCTATATATATAAGTTTCAATCTGCAATAATTAAATCTTTTAAAACTTTCTTTAAGAAAGCGTTTGGATAGCATCTTTTCTTCTATTACTCAATAGCAATAAGTCAGAGAGTTAAATTGGGATATTGATCTCATTTCTTAACCTATAGTTCAAATCGGGTTTAGTATAAGCTTGAACCAATTACAGGATAAATATAATAAATTATCATATGATTAATTTATAAATTATATAAATTTATTAATTACACAATAAATATATTATACTTATTATATGAATAATGGGGTTCGATCGGACTTAAATGAATATGACTCTAGTTATATTGTTGTGCTATAACGGTCTAAGAGTAGCGATATTGATGGGCGGTCCTGGACCAGCAGACCCGTATGGTGGATGGCCATTTTATAGGTGGCTTGAATAGGTCCGAGCACAATGCCCAAGCCCAATATGATCTGACCTTCTCTCATGATAAAGAAGAAAGTAGTGATTTTTTTTTTTTTTTTTGTGTATGTGGCGTAATGGGCACACGGACCAAATTGGGACGGCCCTATTCCTCCCCCCCTTCTCTCAAACGATGTTTTTTGTGATACGGGACATGATCTCCTAGATAATGTTTTCGTTTGAATGAAATTCACCATATCAAAAAAAAAAAAAAAAAAAAAAAAGTGCATATATATGTTTATTTTTCAATAATTAATCGTATGACACCTTGTTTTTAGGTTATATAATAAATATTTTTTTTATTTTTTTAAATTTATTATAAATAAAATAAAATATAAAATCAACAAAATTATCTAGTTAAGAGTGTAATTATCATATTCAAAATATGTATAACGATGTTTTTAACCATTGCTTCTAAGTATAGAGTATTTTTTTTTTAATATTAGCATTGATTTTTGTTCCTATAACACATTGATATGAGATTACTAACAATTTTAAATCAATTAAAAGAATATAACTATGAGTTTCATTCAACTAAAAAGTTATTTATTCGATATATACAAGTAACAACAGAAAATAAAAATATAGTGACCATACTTAATAAAAATCACCATGAAAATTATCATGGCTTTTAACCATAATATATATATTTATTACGCTCAAAAAATCACAATCAATTATCGTTGCTTAGCATGGTTAATAACTATTTACTTTAATTATTTATTTTTAATCATGATAATTAATAAATTAAATATTAAATTTCTTGTCGTATATTACATATATACGTGAAAAATCCAATTCCTTCATTTGAATGATGTATATATATACACTATTACAATTTATCTTCCCATGATAGGAAAGTCATAGTTTGTTATTACACGACCGACTCCTTTTCACAGGCATGCATATGATATGTAATTGAAGTTTGATGAAGAAATTAAAACATAAAACGAAAACAAAACCTCTCCTGACTCCTATACCTCAATTTTCCGGCAGATTTCTCTCAAGAAACTCGGTAACATGATGTCCCGATTTCTCCAACTTCAACCATCGATCACTTTGTTAGAAATGGACACAACTTTGAAATTTTAGTTATACACTGGCTCTCTTGTCAAACGAGAAGTCCTTGGGCACGCCAATATTGATCTCGTGTTGGTCACGTGGTGGTTGAGGCATCGGCACGACCTGGGAGGAGCTCGGCTCGTGGTGGCCGAGCTCAGCCCTGTGGTCCATGTAGCCTAGCTCGAGGTTTTGGTGAAAGGCGTCGCCCTGGCCGTGGAACCGGGTGGGAGAGGGGGACTCCGACTCCCAATGATCCATGTCGTAGTTGGACTTTCTTGGAGAGGTTTGGAGACTATCGGTCATTTCGCTCTTGTAGTGGCGAAGGAGATGGACGGGCGACATGCCGTGGGACGGGGTGGCTGGACGGCTGGACATCGGTGTTGTTGGGGCGGAGTGCTTACTTTGTTTGATGTGCTTCTTGGCTGTGTGGTGCCAGTTTCTTAAGGCGGTCGCCACTCGTTCATTGAATATGGTCGGTTTCATAGTCGATCCCATCTGCGACAACACGACAAATCATTGTGAGCAAATATTTAAAAACTTGTAAAATATTAAAACATTGTGAGCAATTCGGATTGATTTTTAAATAATTTGATCTAAATTTGGTGAAAATTAATTATGATGATTTAGGGTGAAATTATATGTACCTGAGTGACAAGGGCATAAAGAGGAGAGTGACGTAGCTGCAGAGTATTTGTATGAGAACCCTGCTCATAAATAATAATAATAATTATTAGCATATATGAAATTAAAATCTTCAATAATTAATTTTAATTAGTAAAAATTAATAATTAAGAGAACAATAATTTGAAGTATATAGTGAGGCTCACCCCATTGTGATTCTGATCACGATATCCTCCACATGTTCATGGAAGCAAGATTTCAACCCGAACTCGTACTGTTTCAAATATATACGAAGATTTATAATTTAATGTATAAGTTGATTGAATTAAATTAAAACAGTAGATGAGCAAAATAGATACAGCTACCATAAACAATCAGTGACCATAGTTATTTATTGTCACTAAATCGTCGACACCTATTACTAATTATTTTCAGTAACAATCTTTATTCTAAACAATTTTCACAAAATAACTATCTATACTAAAAATTTAAAATTCATTATTCCAAGAAAAATAAAAATCCCGATAACTTAATATATTATCAGTGATAATATTAATAAAATATTGAATAATTAATATATGTTATGGAACTTACCCAAGTCCAGGCAAAGAAGGCTAGTTGAAAAGCATTCTGCAACAACCAAAATTTGGGAAAAATAAAAAATAAAAAGTTAAAAAAAAATCATAATAAAAGAGAAAAAGTAATTATATTAAATTAGAAAGATGAAAAAAAATAAAGAAATAAAAGTACCTGGAAAAGCACAAAATTAATAAGGTAGAGAATGAGACGCGGACGATTGAACCAGAAAAGGTCGTCTCCCGGCTGAACCACCGGCACGCCTTTTACGACCTCTCCCCGCTCCTGAATCCTCAGCCCCATTTTTGTAATTATCACTTGCAGCTTTGTCCCCACCAGCAATATTATCTGTCCAAGTTTTCAAAAAAATTTAATTTCTACCCAATTATTATTTGTTTTTATTTTATTATAATTTATAAAAAATAAAGTCAACTTAATTATGGGTTTGGGGCTACAGAATTGACTACTTACAATCAATGGGATGAACGGTAGCCAAAGATAGGAGTACCACCCTGTCCACATAAATCAATACGTTAAGATAATAATATTAAATGATTCTCGTTTCTGATAGTTTTAATCCACTTACCGTGAGTGTTGAAGAGCAGAAACAAGACAGCGAAAAACCAAATTGGTGGGCTGAAAAATACACAAATGAGAAACGATCAATTACGAAGAGATGACTAATTTTGTAGTGAATATAATGAATTTTAGTTTTAAAAACTCGACGCTTTTCAAATGCTATAAAAGTAAAATTTAAGATATTTTATAAACTTTTCAAAATATTTTAAATAATAAATATGAAAACGAAGGACCAACCTAATACCAACAACCACTTTGAAGTCCTCTTCGAGGGATCTTCTGATGTACTTCTGAAAATCAAAGCTCGCATGGCTTTGGGCGCGAGGTGTGCCTGATTTATTCTCAATTATTAATTAATGATGTGACATGCAAAGCTAAATTTAATTATACTGATGGGATTATTTGTGTATATACGATAAGAAATACATACTCAAGCTCTAAAAACTAAAAAAAAATGAAATAAATAGGGATATATATATATACCATAATAAATCCATGCCGCAGAGTCAGATAATCGACTTTAGGAACAGATCTCACGAATTGTCTAAAGAAACAGACCTGTAAGGAAGAAAAATAGAGGAAAAGAGAAAAAACACGTTACAACAACATTAAATTCTGAAATTACATGCCACCAAACATTGAATTAAGGGAATCCCATGTGTAATAATGAATGTGACTTTTAAGTAGAGATTGGTACAAACAATTTTTCAAGTATATTTACAATTTTTATTGGAAATATATAAAAAATTGCATATCGATCTTTTTTTTTGTAAAAGGTTGATTTGGCAATTTAGTTCATCAAATTATTTTCAATTTTTCAGATTGAGGGCTTCTCCGACTGAAAATTTGGATTCTCCCATAATTTCAGCAGAAGTCCTTAGTCTGTGAAAATTGATAAATTGACAGACTAAATTGTCAAATCAACTTTTTACAGACAAGAAATGCTACGTATTCGTATACACAATGTAGAAATTGCAATTAACCGTATAAAGTCCTTACTAGGAAAAAATAGTTGAAAATACTTGTCTTTAATTTACAGAATTCTAGGAATTGATTAGTTAAGACAACAAAACTCAATTGGTGTTTGTAAATATGATAATGATCAGTCTTAAGAGAAAAAGTCAAAATTTGCCCCTTGAAAAAGTCAAACCAATATGAAAGGGTAATTGCCTTCTAATCTTGTCCTGATTGACAGGTGACGATAACGATCATACATACACTTGATTAATCGGTCTTCATTCCTTGAATTTTGATCACATACGAAAACTACAATCACATGGTACACTACAACTTGATCAATTCTTAATAAAGAAATAAAATACATTTAAATAAAGAAATAAAATACTATTGATTTCGTCATGATGAAAATTACACTACTATCATTTTTATTTTTTTCAACTTAAAAAATAAAAAAATTCGACCTTCTACGCTAGTACGTACGACATATTCAACAAATAAATAAGAAATTTTATTGTCGCTCGCAACAAAAAACTATATAAAGGATTATTTCTATGCTAGGCGTGGTACAAAATCGACCACAACTGAGATAATTTTACGTATGTTGCCAATTAGATGGTATTTTGTACTTTTTTTTTTTTTTTTGTTAATGTAAGAGCTATGAATTATTATTAATTGAAATAAATTGATTATAAGTATAATTATTTCAGTTGATACCAATATCTAACAAGACTATTACGATAATCATAATCATATCCTACTCAATAACACCTACTATTACATTAAACAACTCCTACTGTGCAGTACACCAAATCCTACTGTACAACAGACAACATCTCACACACTTGACAGGGTTCGAACCCATGACCTCTAAGATCACAACTTAGCCAATTGAGCTAGGTTAATTGACTATATGGTATTTTGGACTTTGAAGTGATGATATTTCAATTTAAACGCTGTAATTTCTAAACATAGTAAATACTTTCTAGAAAGCTATATATTTCTGATGATACTATTAGTACTATTTGTGTTCACATACATATCCACTAACTTAATTACATACACATCAAATTTTTCATAATTATTTTAAAATTATTTGTCGATCAATACTTAAATAACTTGTGCACGACACATAAAATTATCGATGATCATCGTACTTATGTGTATCATAAAAATATTAAAATGTGTGTGAAAACTTACAATCCAAAGTAGAACAGGCGTTCTGCTCCAGAAGCTCAAGTGCCTTCTCCCGAACGATGTTTCTCTAGCAAACCTAAATCTCTCCGGATCTGCAATGTTGTCATTACCACAATAACTATAAAATATATGTTTTCTTTTATTTGTAGTTCAATACAAATTTAAAATATCATAACAATATATATATATATATATATTATATATTATATATATATTATACATAAAAAAATGTTTTGTTAGTCATTGTCTGTTCTAGTCGGAGTTGAACAAGTTTCTTTTGAAGAGATGCCTCAAATGTGATAAATTAAGTGTACAAAGTACAACACATAGCACAAAATGCGCGCGCACACACACACTGTAATTATATATGATTAGAAACGTTAATTCTTGTTTAAAATTTGATCGGACGTACCGTGTGAAAATTGGTACTCAGCTGTTCTTGTTTCTTTTTCCCACGCTTTCCATCTTCTCATCTAAAACCAAGAAACAAATATTCAAGTCTTGTGAAGGGCAAAATTGAGACATACACATGTGCGTGTGTGGATTATGTAGTACTTAATTTAGACAAATATAGAATGGGTCGGTACCTTAGCTCCTCCCAAGGCCATGGTGAGAATACAATAAAGGACATGAAAAACAGCCAACACGAAGATGAAAATATGCAGCTGATGGATACCGTCCGAGGACACAAACGGAACTTCACCCTGCGAATGTTGTAAGAACATATCAATTAATTTCCACGTTATTTCATGCATATAAACGTATGTATATGTGCATGTTTCTTTTTTCCAGTGCAAAAGTCTTAAAAGGGCAACTCAAGAATAGTCATCATCATTCATGCCTTGGCTGCGCATTTGTCAGTTCCGCCTGCCGCCAAGATTCGCCGAAAGCTGCCGCCGACATCCTCCTCCGCCATAAGAAGTTTCCGGCGGTTGTCCTCTCCAAGATCCCCCGCTGCCGGATACTTCTTTCCCTCTTGCTTCTTGCTGCATGGGTGCCACGTCGCACCCACTGATTTCGATATACATATGTTCGAGATTGGACTCTGCCCTACTGTCAGCAGCAAGGATATGAACCCCAGCAGCATCAACTCTTTATCAATCCCACCAAAATTTCCAAAAAAAAAAAGAATTGTTAGAAATTAATTAGTAATTAATATTTATTGGAATCATGAATTTCATATATATATATATATATATATATATATATATATAATATATATTATATACACCTGATTTCAGCTTTTCAAGTGCTTCATATAGAGCTTTTTTGTGTTTCGACTGTAACCACTGTAATCCAAAAATAAAAAATTAGTTGCGAAAAAAAGGGGGTTTTGATTGAAAAAAATAATAATTCCAGGTTTTGGGGATGTTCTTACCTTTCCAATTAAATGGATGATGTGCTCGATGACAATAGAAATCGCCACAAGAACGAAACAGACGACGGCGACGGCCCACGTCGGCGTTTGCTCCAGCGACCTTCCTCCGCTGGCTCCGGCCATTTTCTCTGTCCTCCGCCGCCTCTGCAACTCCCAGAGTTTCGCTGCTCACCTGCCCTCAATAATCTTACCTCTTTATCTCTTCAAAGATATATCGAAAACCTTTCGGCTGCTTGCGGAGTTTTGAAGCAGATGAAAGCTGAAAAAACACTGAGTTAACTGTTGTTAAGGTTTTGAACCAGAACAAGCTATAAGTAAGTGTCCATATATATATATATATATAGAGAGAGAGAGAGAGAGAGAGAGAGGAGGGTTCTCAGGGTGGGGAGAAATTTGGAATAAAATTAAGGAAATAGGGGTAGAATGGGGAAAGTGGATGTGAAGACTTTGACCGTAGGACGCGTGAAAAAAGAAATAAAAAAGGATATGGGAATTTCATTGACCTGATCAAACTATTCCTTAAAATACACAGATTTCTTTGACTATTTGGTGCCTGATTTTTTACACTGTTAAATTTGAATGTTTACCGTTGGTTACTCCCTCGAGTCAAACCTGAGTGTGGTATCACTGTCTTCGTGGAATCATTCCAGCCGTTAGATTTGTCCATTAATTTAGAAATTATTACATGATATTTGTATGTCTGATGATCTCCAAACACAACACTACTCCATTTAATTGTTCTTACTATTTAATTGAATTGGGTTTCCATAATTTAAAATCTTAAGTTCTTTTTTATCATTTTATTTAATAATATTGATTTATTTTCACGTAAATTCATTATATGATTTAAAGTTACACATAAAAAATACAACTTGCACAAATAAACATATTATTCCCACCAAATTGAGGGAACAACAAATTAAAGAAATAAACAAATGACAGTACTATGATCAGATCGTTGTTAAATAACAATGTCATTTAAAAATCTAAACTGTTAGATAAAAGAATAGATAATTAATATTAATATTTTAATATACTTAATTTTCTCACCTGCAAATTTTGCACGTGAAACTTTTTTTTTTTTTTATAAATAAGTGACAATGAGATTTAAATTCAACACATCTTGTTTAACTTGTTACCATGATAAATGATCACCTCAATTAAAAACTTAAACTTAAGTAAAAATAATAATTTAATAGTAATATCTTAATTATAATCTATATGTAGAAATATATATATATATATATATATATATATATAATGAATAAATTATCATTAAAGATGGTTTTATGGGAGGGGCTACCAAATTCAAGAAAAATTTTGGCAGAACAAAGTACAAATTAATGTACTTTCACCTAATTCATAACTACTAATTAATTATTTGATTAATCATAAGCATGGTCTATTTTAGAACCGACCGCTTAATCACTAATTAGCAATCCACAAATTCAAGAATCTCACACTGTAATTCCATAATTAACAACCTCATCGATCGTTTTAATATACATATATAATATAAAGAATCCAACTTTTTTTTAGGAGAAATCATGTTTTATTCATCTTTAATTTAAAACCCTAAATTCTGTGAGCTACGCATGCAGACAGGAGATGAGAAATCTTATACACGTAGTAGATTTCTGGGGGCTATCTTGCCCTAATTAGGACCATCGCCAAAGGTCAGAAATTGACTCTGACTTTATATGTTTTTTCTATTGAATAAACAAACAATATTTGTAAACTTGTGACCTACCGGTTTAGGACAGCTCATTTCTAAACCAATATTTTAAGGTATAGCACACAAATCAAAGCATCCCTAACCGCAATTTTGAGGTATGAGAGAGTACTGAAATATTGACCAAGTAATTATTGGATAACTATTTATATATATATATATATTAAATTATCTTTTCTATATAAGTTGACAATTTTGTATATAAATTTCATTAAAATATGAAGACAAATAGAATATGCGTATATATATAATCAAACAAAAGATGCTCCCTCCACAATTACATATATATATATATATATATATATATATATTGAAGGAGTATATATATATATATATATATATATATTCTTGAAGCACTGAAATTTCTTCTTTTGCTTGTTATTGACGAGAATATTTTGTCCAAATCCAACAATGATGCTGTTTATGATAATGTGTTCATATTTGCACTGGCTAATGTTCTTTTTATGAATGTACGTACCCCTAATCATTTAATTTTTAGCAATATTTGTTCTTTATAAATTGGTGCCCCTTTCATCTAAATTGATGATGATGTTATTCAGTAGTTCAACTCTATAAGTGATTAGCTAAGTTATATATATTAATTAATATTTGGAAACTGAGTAGTAATTAGTTCTTGAATTTCATTTTGATTTGGATTTTGAGTAATAGGACTGGTCGTTTTAGAAAGAAACTGCCCATGCCCTTCTCTGACGTGTCTTTCGGTCATTCCTATCTCATGCATATACAATAATACTAAAGAAAAAGGCAAAACTTAGCATCCAAAAAAAATAATAAATAATTGATTCTTTAATTAAATTTCTGTTCATAATCACTTTAGTTCTTCAAATTCGTTTCTTAACATTACCTTACATAAGTTTTATTTTAATTTTATATTGGTCTATATATATGACCATTCTCTAGCAAAATGTAGTTGAATGTTTTAACTTTTTAGGGTAAAATGATTAATTTAAATTTAATTTTTTTAATTTAGTCAGTCAAGTTTGAAAAAATTGTAAAATTGTAGTTTTCAGCCCAAAATGCTAGATGTTTGACCTTATTTAAGGACCGCTGCTCTTGTGGCCAACAACACATTAAGATAAAGTTAAAATAGAAAAAGAAAATTGAAAGAAATGGTGGTTGTTAATATTTTTGTGGCAATTCGACAAACATACGATGCTCTTTTATGGACGCAAACCCATGATAAAGGTTTTTTTTTTTTTTTGAAGAAAATGAGGGACACGTTTCTTCATTATTTTTCACGTTAGTTTAGAATATAGGGATTCATTTCAAGTTTTTGCATGTAGGAAGATGGAGGTTTTGTATGGCATGACGTACAAATATGCGAAAAGTGATAAATAAATTTAAAGAATGATATATAGAAGCTACTAAAAGCACAGAAACATACGGAGATGTTTTTGGAGCTAGCTCGTGTATTTTTGTTTGTGGAGTGAAAAATATAAAATGTAGAAGTAATACTAAGTACATGTTGTATTTAAACTAACTGTTTAGTAAATGATAATGTATTCTAATTAAATTAACAATTTTCAGTTCAAATAGTCCGTTCCCCCTTAGAAATATAAAAATCCATTTTAATAAAATCACAATAGAATAATAATTTTGCAATTGGGCGATTACGGTTTGGCTAGGGACGAACCCCTGTATTTCCTCCAAGACTGCCACGTATGTCCAACATATCTTGCCTCCAGGCTGAGGTGGCAATGATGGTTTGTCCTACATGGGCTCCACGTCGGCCTGAGCTCCAGGTGAGCTCTCTTTTGGTAATTTTAGATTGTTTGGATTATCACTCAATCACAAAATTCAGGAACATCGTATGTAATAATCCATTTGAAATGTATCAATCACTACGTAGCAAATTATAAACTTTTGATGTATTTATTTATTTATTTGAATAATCAAACTTCTTAATGTTCCCATTCAGCCTATAATTATTGGGTTAAAGTTATTGTTGTCGCGGCCTCCAAATTGGAAAACATGATTGTCTGCTAGCATGCTTAGGTATGCATGGGAACCAGAATTCGACCCTTCAATTCACATGAAAATCGATTATATTTTGCACAATTAATGTGGGACGTTCATTTCATAGTATATTTAAATATTTTCTCCCATTATTTCAGTTTGTCGTAGATATTAATTTTGTTTTTGAAAATTTTAGAAGCTTCCGCTTTGTTAAGGGACAACTGTTGCGCATACAAGAATAAATATAATTTTTTATTATGATTAATTATTATAATAAAAAATATATAGTAATTACAGCACCGCAATGGCTATCAACCTTTATTTTTACAAACGAGACTGAAATATTAGTTATAATTAACTAAAAATTATAACAAAAGTTCTGATCATAGCTAAAATCATGATAAATATATCATAATAAAAATTTAAGTTTTCAATACATTAATATTATTTAACCCTGATCAATAATATTAATCTTTAAATTATAAATATTTATAGTGCAAAGTTAATTCTTTTTTTTTTTTAACGAAAATTACAGTACCAATGTTAAGGACTAGATGGACCTAGAATCCAACCTTCTTTGTATTTAGAATTAATTTTGTCAAAATAATAATAAAAAAAAGGGTTAAAGTCTGACTTCTCGACCTTACTCCGCTGATAACAATTAAATTAAATTTGGGTTTAATGCAATTTATTCCCTGTAATTTTGTAAATTTGCAAATTAGTCCCTATGAAAAAAAATAGCAATTTACCCCTTGTGTTTTTTAAAATTGTTTCATTATAAAAAATACAGTGGGTAAATTGGTGCATTTTTAAAAAACACAGGGGATAAATTGCTAAAAAAAACATAAAAAGATAATTTGCACATTTACGATATCATAGGAGATAAATTGCATTTTTCTCAATTAAATCCCATCGTCAATTTGCATTCACATTAGGGTACATTACATCTACCTCTCCTGAGGTATGTCATAATTACGAATATCCCCTCGTTGTTTGAAGAATTACAAATACCCCCCTAATTTTAACGACCATCTAACAATTACCCCAATCTATCCATTTTTTATAGTGAACTAACCAAAATACCCTTATGAATTAAAAATTATAATTTTATTTATTTTTTTAAAAAAAATATTTTCTAATTGACTAAGGGGATAATTTTTTTTTATAATTTTTAAAAAAATTTCATCCATCCCATTCAATATTTTTATAAGATTTTTTTTTTAAATAAAAAGATACAGTAAGGGCAAAGTTGACATTTTTATACCTCCATCCAATGATTACATAATTTTATCAAATATCAGGGGTGTATTTGTAATTTTTCAAACAATAAGAGGGTATTTGTAATTATGCCAAACCTCAGGGGAGGTGGTTGTAATTTACCCTTCACAGTATGAATATTGAAAATTAACTGACTAGGAAAGTTTGGCCA
Source organism: Sesamum angolense (assembly GCA_034509725.1). Taxonomy (NCBI): domain Eukaryota; kingdom Viridiplantae; phylum Streptophyta; class Magnoliopsida; order Lamiales; family Pedaliaceae; genus Sesamum; species Sesamum angolense. Next base: position 15,341,870 of record JACGWL010000002.1, read on the forward strand.
AGTTCTTATTTGATTCAAATTCATTAATGTCATCCCTAAGTTTAATCAACTGGCTAAAAACATGCATGCATGTTTCTTAAACCCATCAAAATTCCGACATTATCCGCAGACAACATTTTAATTCATCAAAGCATACATGATGATATCAGTGTTACTGTTTTTTATCGGTATTACTGTTATTCACTATATTACAAATGAATAAGAGTTGAGAATCATATCAAATTAATACTTTCTATTATCGTCAAACAGAACCAACGTGAAATCTTAATCTTTTACCACAGTTTATCAACATTCCTTATGATTTTAGTTAAGGGCAAAAGTTTGCAAGGTTTTTAGCCACAATAAAAAGGTTGTGTTTCGCTACATTACAAATGATTACTGCTTAAAAATTATGATAAATCAATGCAATTAACCACGATTAAATAAAATCAAAGCAAAAAGTTTAGATTTTTACTAGGATTAATCAATATTCGCCATGATTTTTAGCAATATCCAAAACAATCATAATTTTAGCCATAACTAATTTTTTGGCCACACTGCAGAAACAAAGGCTAATGGTTGTTGCGAAGCCGTGGTTGATTTGCATTTGACATGATTTTCTACATTTAGTTGTAGTAGTTAACCGTCGCGAAAAATCATATTCTTTCTAGTGAGCGAATACCAAGGTTTCGGCCTCGCCTGCAAAAATAAGTGATAGTTGCCGTTGCATGACCATAGTTTGGCCGTAATAAAAGAAAAAGTCATATATTCACATTCAATATTTTATATACTCGACTTAAATACTAACGAAAGAATCTAATTAGATAAAACTTCCCAGTGGTTAAAATATTTAACAAGTTGCTAATTTGAAAAACTTGGAAAGCCAGACTTTTGTAACCAAATATTAGCTTCCTGAAATAACATTTTTCAGTTACTACCTCCCTTTGAAATGGAAACGCATTGAAGTTTGCTGATTTTAGTATTGACCAAAAATCATTTTCTTGTCTTCATCAAGATTTTTAGGTCACATTATGACTGAATTTTTCTTATTTGCTGGTCGTCAGCCGTCAGTCATCACGTTAATTTGTCAACCATCACAATGAAAATATACGAAATATCGTAGGTTAACCATGTGTTTATAACTGCATGTTGCTGGTTCTACTTTGTTCAACGACGAAAATTTCTAGAATTACTCCATATTCGATCCACCTGCAAATCTTTGCCTGATTCCGACAACTTCGATGTCGAATTGTTAAACGTCATTGTATATAAATATAATATATGATGTAATATTCAAGCATATATATATATATATATATATATATATATATATATGTAACATGTTGGAACAATAATCTCCCCACGCATTGAGACCTATTCCACGTCAGGAGGTCGTATTATTAGACATCATACATTAACCCTCGTACTTTATGGTAAGAATTTCCCACATAAAAAAATAATCCCCCGACTTAGTTTTGAGGAGTACTGTACTGGTTAAGGCAGTCGTTGTGGTTGCTTTTCGTAACATTCCTGAATATTTTAATTAACGATGTGTACTAGCTGGTAGTAATTAAACTTCCTTCAACAAGGGGTAAAACAAATTAAGAATATAGAGGATATACACTATTGGATATGAGTAAAAAAAAATTTCATTCACCACGTCTAATTTTTTTTTTATAATTTATTTTCCAATTCACCACGTCTGATTTTTTTTTTAATTTTTTATTTTTTTTAAAAAAAATACAATAAAAATAAAATTGACAATTTGTTGTTAATTTGCAGGATTAGTGTGTCAAATATACAGCAGCTTCAGCTTCAGCTACCAGAAACTAGGAATGATACCTCATGTCTTTTGATTAATTATGAATTTGGTTAATTAAAATAGGAAGCTTTTGTCTTCTTAAGAATTCATGTCTCATAATTCTTTATGTATATATGTCAGTATACTAAAAACTCATTGGATATAATATATAATTGCAAATATATATTGAAACTTTCGGTTAGGAAAGAGGAAACTAACATATACTAATGGTAATATTACATGATTAATTTCACTTTATATATTTATATATATATTTAATTTAAATAAAATATAACTTTTATTTTGATGAACAACAATGACAATAACCCTAATTTTGATCCAGGTTGAAAGTGGTGATATTCTTGAAGTTTGGTCCTTGAAAAAACAGAAGCTCGTTAGGTTAGTTGAGAGAACCACAGTTAAAATCCTCCAATGATTAAGTCAGCTCTAAATCGAGATTGTAGAAAGCGATCAAAATATTTATAAATTTGGTAGAAATTGATGAAACATATCTTATCATAAAAACGGTGGAATGGGAGTATTTATAGGATCATATATTCATACGAGCTTGGTCGACTTCACACCATCTCAAGCCATGAACAATCGAGAGATCTACGCTTAATTTAGATCTTGAGTTAGACACAACCTTGGAAAAGTACATAGATCTTGGGGCTTTTATGGTATTTTGCCACTGTTAAAAAGTTATTTATGTCTTCTTTTTTTCCGTAGACATGACACATCCCGATCAAATTTCTTTTCTTTCTTTTTTTAGAAGTGATAATTGTATAATTATATTACAATGCATCATAACAAAGAATCATAAAAATAAATTACAACATGCTCATATAAATTCAGATAAATACTCATATATCTAATAAAAATTAAAATCATAACATCGAACTTGTTCGTAAAATACAACATTATCAAAAAATGAGTGTCTGTAAAGTGCCTCTGTTGTAGGTCGCTTTTTAAGCCTTACATTTAAAGCCACCGTCTACTTTTCTATTAAAGAAAAGTGAAATCAGAGTTTTCGGCAATTTATTTGTATTTTCTAATTCATAAATCTCTTTTAAATCAAAAAAAATGCGCTTTCTTCTTCTTCTTCTTTTTTTTTAATAATATATATATATATATATAAAGAAATGCGCTTTCTACAAAATGAAACCTAAGCGGGTTCTGAAAGCGAATTCGGATTTTGACTTGGATACAAAACCGGGTCTGGGGCCTGGGCTCCTTAAAGATGTCGTCTTTGAAGAGCGTGGAATCCGAATCCGTCTCTGTTAGTTCTTGACGGGCAATTTTAGAAAACGGTGAGATCAACTTTTTCGGGAGCCGCTGCTGAATCAAATTTAAAAATCTTTTTATGTTCCTCTTTTACTTCCCAAATGGGAATATTCAATAAATTACAAGAAATTTGGCATTTTTGTTAACAATATTGAATCCATAGCTTTTAATAAGCGATAAATGTAATTTTAATTCTGTAATTTAGGAAGAGCAATATTTTTTTATCTCGTACGAATTAATTTTCATAATTCAATGATGTAATTTTAAATTTTGACAATTTTAGTCCTTATATAATCAATTTGATCGAAAACTTATACATAATCCAATTAATTTATAATTTTAATCATATAACTTAACGAAATATGGTATTTTTTATTATCCACAAAAATTGATTTATGCAACAAACTTCCCAGAAATAGAGAGGATGTTTCGGGGCTCTTTCCCTCCATCTAAAAATAAGAAAAGTTGGAGAGATGTTAGGTTGTCCTTGTTTTTGCATGTGAACAGTCTGATATCATCAACATTGAATTCTTTTAGAAGCAATTGATTGCTTTTGGAACTTTCTTTTTGTTCCTTTTAATTAATTTATTGTCCAATTCAAAGAGACCTCCACTGTATTGCTGCCTTGACCGCAGAGTAACTAAGGACCACTTAGATTTATGGTTGTGGTTAAAATTAAAATTTTATAAATAATTTTGGAATTATGAATTCGAATTTTTTTGAATTTTGGGGTTTAAATACAATTTATCCCCATAAATTAATAAAAAAAGTAATAAAAAGTCCCTATACAAAAACAAAGAGCAATTTATCGTACTCTTGTGAAATTAAAAATGATGTAATTTACCCCACTTCGACGGGGGTAAATTACATCATTTTTTTAAATTACAGAGAGGTAAAATGCTTTTTTCTTTTTTTTCCACAAGGTTTTTTTTTTTTTTTTTGGTACTTTTCTATTAACATAGTAGGTAAATTGTATTTAACCTAACATCTAACTATATATCTCACTTTATATACGTTATTGTAATTTATTTATCATTATTAATCATATTAACATGTTAATTGAATTGAGGTATTGTTCAATATATCGAATTAAAATATTATAATTTGTATACGGTTATTAGTAAAAGAATGAGCACCACCCAATCAAGCTTCAAAATTGATTGATAGGAAATTATTAGCTCATTTGTCTACTTTAGTTATAATGTCACCATCAAAGCTGGAAAAAAACCCTCATTTATCCATTGCTATATACTTTATTTCTCGTTCAAATCCAATCGAGATATTATGTATTAAAATATTTTTTTTTAATTGGTTACATTTTTAATGAAATAATAATTGGATATATTTCAATAGCAGATCAAACGTTAGGTTTTAAATTCGAAATTCGTCGCCACCCTACCTAAAAAAAATTCCGACCATGTTTAATATGTGTGTGTATATATATATATATATATATATTGGATATAGTTAACTATATCGTTGTATTACATTTGAATATTTAATTTTAAATAATATCAATAATTCTAAATCAAAGACTATGTTTAAGTGAAACACAAAAAGGAATCCCAAAAATATTATATATATGTTGTCTAATAGAGGATCAACGCTTATTTTGAAATTAACACGAGCCTAGACATTGAGACAAAAGACCTAACATTATGTGTGGTTTCATTTTTTGGGTAATTTTTAGATAAGACAAAACACACCCAGTATTTGTTTATTTTATATTATATTTTTATTTGTGTTTTTTTTATTTTTGGACTATGTATCTTATATATATATATATATATGTTGACAATAAACAATTACTTTTATCTCCCAAACTCCAAAATCAAACCTGCACCACTTATTTTAAAATATTTTAAATTATCTCTAATAATAAATCTAAACATACACTATCTCCAACACATACTTATTTATCCTTATTTTCTCTTTATTTCTAAAACACAAAAAAACGCTCAAAAAAATAAAACTAAATATAGTAAAATTCGTTACTTTGAGGTTTAAAATCTCTCCCAATAAATTAAATGTAATTTTAAAATTACGAATCATTGTTTATTGACAAAAAAAATCATTTTAGATTTAACTCGTACGTTTATCACCAGACTAACTAGACCGACTAATGGATCCGATCGAAACCCCCATACGAGGGCACTGCAAATACTCCCAAATTTCAACGTACCAATCTCGATCAACAGTCAGGAGAGGGAGCCTCTTAGAGTCTTAGCACTATAAACAACTTTATTTTGATGGGTACATTTTGATTTTGTCCTAATTAAGAAATATATTCCCAACAGTTCCATTCCACATGGAAAAATATATATGAAAAAGCACTACTCATATGACCAGAATCGTCTGGAGTTCATAAAACTATAAATAAATGGGAAAATTGCAGTTTTAATTCTACATGATATAACGTATTGTATTTTTTATCTTATAATTTACGAACTTAATATATTTAGTCCCATAAAATAAATATTATAATATTTTTTTGTTAATAGGATAAAAACTGCGGCATATTCGGTCCTGTGGGACCAAATGATTTTTATTCTATACGAGATCAAAAATACTACAATATTTATCCTATAGTTAATTGTGTTAAATTCGTAAATTACACACGCATCTAACGATGCTATGATTACTAGTGTATACATATATATATAGTTATATTAATTTTTATGTTGTTATCATGTGATTATCAAGGATAAAGATCATGTATAAAATTATCACTACACACATAACAAGTAAATATTAAATGAAAATAAAAAATATACTAAAATTTAAATAAAAAATTCAGTATGCTCTTAAACGTGTCTCATCTGAGATACAGGTCTACATAAAAAATTAGAAAATAATAATACTAATAATGAATATGAACACCTTGTGGGGAGTATACAAATTTGAAAATTTGAACTCATAGTCTCAAGGAACCAATTATAGATGAGAACCTTGTTTTATTATTGGACATAAAATTTGACTGTTTTAAGGTACAGAGGGCCACTAAAACTAACACTATGTATACAATTTAATACAAATTCAGTAATGAAATAATATGCCCAATATACTGAAATAATACAATCAAAATTATTGAACAACATATTGGGCCATAAATTTAAGATCTGATATTACAGCGATGGCCTACTGTCCTGTTTGCCCCCATAAACTTTGGGCTTTAGTTCTAAATGTAGCATCCCAAATATCTTGTGTCTTGAGCTTCTAATAATTAAAGGCAAAATTATTTTTTTTTCCTGTAATTATAGACTATTAATATTTTTTGTTTTGTAAATTATTTTATTTACGTATTTAGTTATTTTTGTGATAAATTTAGTTCTAAGCATATTATGCTCGATTATTTTTGGTAAATTCATTCATGTGTTAACATTTTTTGTTCTCTTCACACTTGAATAGATTTCATATAGTCTTGTGTTAATAATGTTGGAATTGGGATAATAATCCCTAAATTCATGAGGAAATTTGATAAAAGGTTTTTAAGGAGATCGACATTCTAGCTCTTATTATTTATGATTTTATGCTAGTAAAATATGCGAAATTTTTTGTTAGGAAGATTTTCTGACCACGGAAAAATTGCATTGTTCATCATATAACTTAGGCTCCGTACAAAAAAATTACATGCTAGTAATGTGGTTGTTTTGAAAAAGATAACGGCCATTTGACTTGCATGTAATTTGTTTTAGAAATTGGGAAGAAGAGCAAAACTAGAATTCCATAAATAATTAGGCTAAGATTTTATTGGACTTGAGTTATAAGAGAAAATTTTAAATGCTCTATATTTCTCCAACCCAGCTGTGATTATATTTTTTGATTCGGACATAAGGAAATTGGAGTTATCTTTTGAGACTTATCGTGGTTTGACTAAGTCTTTCCCAATCAACAAGATAAATAAGGAAGTTGTTACTTGCTGCTTTGTCTTGGGGAATCAAGATGTTGTGGCAGCCTCACAGTCCAGTGTTTGGGTTTGCTAATCGACTTTGTTGATGGATTCTGTCATGTTAGTCTGATTGGTAAGGAGAGGCCTTAACCTCTCGTTGTGGTATCTATGTTGAGCCAATAGGATTTGAGCCAATTGGGCTGGCAATTTGAAAGGTCATTTCCTTATCTTGGACTTTAAAAAATAATTTATTCGACATCATCACGTAGGATAGAAACTTAATTTTTATTGAGTTTTATTAACCAAATCATAGAATGCTTTCAAAATATTAGTCATTTCCATTTGCGCGTTTTAATTTAAGTGAAGGGTGTCTCTTTGTCTTAATTTAGGAGTATCGCGTGCAAAAATATTTTATTTTTGTCCAAGCAAAATTCATTATTTTACCAGAATAATTAATCCCAACATTCATTGAATTTCCAGCTAATGAATGACCAATTTACAATAATTTAGTCTAAGATATATAGTATTATTAATCAGCACATATCTCGTGCCTATATCTAATGTTAAATTGCAATACTATCCATGTGGAATCAACACGACCAAACATGAAAATCAAGTATATACTATTTTCAAAATTTTCAACAATACTTTTTTCGTTTTAGGTAAGGAGGATGAAATTTTTTATTAATTAAAATAAATCGATTACAAATATAATTATTCATTTTGATATCAATATCTAGCAAAAACCATTACAACAATCATAATCTGCTCAATAACACCTATTTTACAGCAGACAACAATTCCTACTATGCAGCAGACCATGACCTCTAAGATCATGGAGCTTCAGTTTCACCAACTAAAACTAGGCCTCATTGGACAACAATACCTTGTTACAAACCAAATATTTTTAATTCAAGCGCAACGGGATCAAAATGTCACTGCACGAGACATCATCTACTCTAATTTTATGACTTTTATCATTTTCTCTTGAAAATGCTTTTCGCTAAGAAAATGAGATTTTTTATTTTCAAACCATCACAAGCTCTCTAGAATTGATTCGAGGCCTATGTTAATATCAAGTAATCTGTCAATTTGATTTAAATTTGATGGTCCAGAAACACTCATTGAAAAGTATGCAATCATATAAGAACTTTTCAAAATTGTCACCCTCAATAAAAACAGTAAAGAGGAGACAACTACTCTATATAAACCCTAAAATTAGAATTTTTATCTTATTTTTGGGTTCACTATCTTGACTTAGTATGGTCGCAGTATGTGTTGCTGAATGGGACTTACCCAAAATTCGAACTAATTATAGAATTCGTCGCAATTTTTTGGGGAAAAAGACTCTGGTTTAAAACTATAAGATAATTTTAGTCGAAGCTGAGTCACCATAATCAATAAATTACGAGTTCAAGTATTATTAATATTTTAATAATAATTGATGATCTATTGGAATCATAATTATTGATTATATTAATAATTAATATATATTAATTATATTTAATTATAATCAATTCATTCGAGAAGCTAATTTAGTCTAAATCATATAATCATACTATTTGGGTTTCCAAAAAAATATATTTCAGGGGGTGAAGATCCCTGTTATGTCACAGGATCTTGGAAGGTCAAGGTCTCAATTGTTACGTAAAATCTTATGTTCAATTTAATTTGATTTCTGGTATGCTTTGACCTGTAGGTTATAAGAAAATATAATATTAGTGACGAAATAATTAAATAATAGTTTAAAAAATTATTATTAAAATATATATTAGGTGATAATAATTTTAATCATGTCATTATATAATTATTTATGACAATGATTGCTCATAATATTGCTTTGTACATAGATAATTGTGATAGAATTATACTGACATCGCAATATAGCGAAAATAATTATTTGTTGTCACTATATGTGTGTTGCTAATTTTATTTTGTGATAACATTTTACACTTTCTTGCCAGTAATTCCGGCAAATTTTGGATGGGTAATAACAAATTTAATAATAACGAATATCGAGACTATAAAAATTATTGTGATTAAATAAAAATTATTATCCTCTAACTATATATAATTAGTGACAATATTAAAACTATTATTTTTTTTTTTTTGTAATTATAAATTTTATTTTTTTTTCATAGTGTAAATGATAAAGTTGGTTCCCCAGCTTTCTCAATATATTTCATATGAACAAAATTTCACTAATACCCACTTAATCGTCTCTTATTTGACTTAATGAAAATTTTGAATCTCCAAAATTATGAATTTGAATCTAAACGAGGAGTACGAGTGTTCATTTTTTTTTTTTGTTATTAGTTGCTAGCTACGATTATAAAATATTGTTGATTGATACATAATTCATATATTAATATAACCTACCTGGTTATGGAGGCCTCAACTTCAATAATTTAACATTGATTTTGCCACACATAATTAGATCTCATTATATTATAGCAATCGATTAATCATCTTTAATGTAATTAATCAATCACTAATACATAAAAATTACAAAAAAGACAATATTTAATGAATTAATTAAAATAAAAAACTAACATATCATTGTGGTCAGAAAATAACAATTTTTAAACCACATATGATATGACATATCAAATTGCGTCTGCCCTCTGCAGTGTCATTCTTTTTTCATTTCATTTACACCAGTGTAGCGTGTGTAAACAAGTCCTCTGTCGAGGTCTTCTTAACTGGCCCACATAGTTAGTTAGCAGGGTAGTTGGGATGGGTATTGTAATTTAAATTACTTCTATTTTTCATAATGAAAATAAATCATAAGTCAGCCAACACTAAAATTTGGAAGTTCTCTGAAAATGAGAGTGAAAATATGGTAAAAAGTGTTCACCTCGGAGTGTTTAAGAAATAATTTAATATAATAAATTTTAGAAGTTGTCTATATATTTTTTTATTTAAACAGTTTAAAAATAAAAATTAAAAAACAAAAATATTATTTTTCAACTTATTCTAGCAACCATCTAACAAGCATTTATTTTTTGAGCGATTGCCAACATGTTTTACTATCGCTCATAAATCGTATTTGTCCGCACTTCACATGAAGTGTTTTAGTCTTTCAGAGTCTTTAAGAGAAACAACCCAATAATTCAAGCACAAGACATATCTTAGGGGTGTGTGTATGCACATGTTGGAGCGTAAGTGTAAAAAATATATTTTAGAAAATATTAATTAGTAAAGACATGGTCAATTAATTATCACTTGTTTTCATTAATCATATAGGTTGGCGCATAAAATCTTTTGTTGAGATATGTATTCATTGGATTTTTAATGATTTTTTCCATATTTGAAATGACTTTGATGTAACATACAAATTCACAGTAAATAATAGATATTTTATTTGTGATTTCATCAAAGCTAATAGGGGTAAAATATATTATTTTTTATCCAAAATATTCAAATAAGCTCACGTGATAAAAAAATATTATATAACCCCTAGTAAAATTTAAAAGGTGCATATTGACCCCTAACCCTCGCCTCCAATTTTCTATCGATTTTTTCTCCTACATCCGACGACCTTTCGACATGTGTTTTCCACCGTCGGAAAGCCCTTCCAACAACGATCATTTTGACACCTTACCCACCGCTAATCTCTCGTTCGTTGGTGATTAATCTCTATTTTTTTGTTATATATTTTTTAGGTTCTTTATATATATATATATATATATACATATAACTAAATTATATTTTCTTATATTATATTTTTAAAATATGTATAATTTAAATACAAGGGTGGTTTGATAATTTATCGGCAAAATATACATATTTAGTCGCAATTTTGGGAACATGAAATTTTACAGAGGCCTTTTTAAATTTTACAAGGGTATATGATATTTTTTTATAATTCGGTTATAAATTGAATTGAACCAAATCAAAACTAAAATTCAGCAAATAACGAAATCAAGCTAAAATATTCTGTTCCATGTTTTTTTTTTTTTTCTTTTTTCATTCAAAAATTCAATATTAAATTTAATTCCATTTTATAGTATCAGTTGATTGAACCATACTGAATATTGAGAAATTATTTCTATATTTTTATATTTAATTTTTTACACATATTTATATATATATTAATTAGTTTTGTGTTTTATTTCATTTTACTTATTAAACATTAGGGGGGGGGGGGGGGAACCCAATAAAAAAAATTATTTTTTTGGTACTTAACTTTTAATTAAAAAAAATACATCAAACTGAAATACTAAAAGAAAAAAATCGATAATTATCCAATTGAATAAACACCTCTAACGCGGTTTACATATTATTGGTTCTTGAGATTCACAATTAACAAACTTATACTACACGAAATGCTCCTTCTTTTTTTTCTTTAATGACTACTTGTTCCGCGTCGTGAGCTGTTAAATTAAGAAAATATTCTGAATTAAATCAAGTTTGATTAAATTTAAATTATAAATAATTACGCTGATTTTCCCTTTTATTATGAAAATACAAATCATCTATTTTATGAAAATATAAACATTTGTTGGTTTATTACCATTACAATTGGCCCCTCCATTAATTAAATTAACGGTTGGTGCTGATTTCAATCTAACTATTTATTTAATCTTTCTATTTTGCTCTTTGATAGTATTTTTTTATAAATTTTACTGACAAAAATACCCTTGAGAGTTAATTATTTGTGAGTTTTTAAAGTCTGAAATCTGTCACGATCATATGGCTCTTGTGGAATGGGGAATGATTATTATGGTATGAAAGAGAAGTCTGATGGAGAAGAAAAGCGAGGGGTTTTTACTAGATGGGACAAGCATAAGGACATTTTTGCCTTTTTAATTATTTTTTATTTTACCTGATTATAAATATAAAAAAGATAAAATAAATATTTGGATTGAAATCAGTATTAACAGTTAGTTTGACTAATGGAGGGCCCAATTTGTAATGGTAACAAACCAACAAGTAGGTTATGTGATTTTCATAGTAAGATGGGGGAATTTATATATTCACATAGTAATATGATAGATCAGCGTAATTATTCATTTAAATTAATTTATATTGTAACATATTTATCATATAGTTGATTAATAATTCAAGAAAAATAATCATAACAAATGTATCGTACTTGTTATGGATTGATTTTTTTCCTATTAAAACTTAATTAACCGGTAAAAAAAAATAAGAAAAAAAAAATCTTACAAAAGAGGACAACACCAAAATAATGAAATCTTAATGTGACAATTTCACTCTCTGAGTTATAATCTCTCTCGGCAACAGTAGCTCCTTTCATCATTGGACAAGAATATTGTCCCTCCATCTACATATCTATCTCGCCTCTTCTTAAGAATCATAAGCGCACTGCACCCATAGATTACTCCGGGATCCGATACTTGCCACTAACGTACTATATTTTCCATAATCTAAATAATTGCAATACCATAACAAGGAAAATATCCAATACTGATAGATTCCTTCCTTACTTCGATCGCTTCATCTCAAGATGATTTCCCACATAATATTTCTCGCCTTAGGTAAAATAATACTCATTACATAATTTCATCAACAATTTACCCTTCTCCTTGTATATGGGTTTAAATTGTTAAATTAATTCTATTTGATAAAAATAGCAGAGATATATCAATGCTATACTCATATAAAATATAAAGAGTTTGGTAAAAAGGCTACATATTACTCCCACTTGTAAAGGATCAGTTGTTTTATCCCTCAAAAACTCTGCAATAACTTACTCAATATGTATATTTGCCCCCTTAAATTATCGAAAATGGCACACCAACCTATATTGTAAACATTAACATATTTATAAAATTGATTCAACATATATATAGACTACAATAATCAACTCTCATTAGTGGAGACTTAGCATATATTATATATAACAATACCTTAAAAACAAATTATAAAATACCCAAAACACATTATGATTACTCACCAAACGGAAAAGACCGGACTGTGCGAGTTAACTTGTGGATTTGACCGTCCCAAATTATGATCGTTGTTTGGAAGGGCTATCCTACCCGGTGGAAAGCACCACCGTAACCCAGAAGAGGTCCCGCTCGAGCATTGTAGAGAATAAAAAGCCTGGATGTAAGAGAGAATAAAAACCGGGAGATCTTACGCGTGGAAGCGAGTTAGGGGGCAATTAATGGCATATTTTTAAAAATTCTACCAAGAGGCGTTTAATATGCTTTTTTCTTTATTCTTCTGCTTTTCATTCGCAGGGAGTAAATTAGCCTATGTTTGAACAATGTTTGTAATCACACATACTGAGGCACCAAAGCCCCAGGAGAAGTCTAAGCTCGATAAAGGACATGTGGCCTTTTGTCTATCAAAAGATATTCTATGTATGTGGTAAATGATGTAATTTTATCATAAATATCTCTAATAATTGTATGTGATCTTCATTACTTCGAGTCTATAGCAAGAATTGGTTAGCTAGCTATTGGCTTCTTGCGGTAACCATGCCTTAAACTTGCTTTATGTAAACTGATCTACGAAGTATATATGTTCTATATCAGTAAATAGAGTAATGTATTACTCAACTGAAATAATGTAATAAATCAAACATTGTAATATTCCGCAAACAAGAATATATTCCAAGAGAGGATAATAACTGGAACAATAGATTACCCAACTCAACGCAGTGAGGAGCGTAGAAAGTGAGTGTTTATATTTCTGAGACTAGATAAACAACTTTTTTATTGTGAGGTTCAAAACGTAACCACTCAAGCACGCACCCTCGTTATCGGATGCATATTAATAACTAAGGTTTGCAATTCTCTTTAGTTTTTTTTTTTTTCAAAAGATTTTGAATTTGCCTTCTAGATTAATGATTGATTGATTTTTAATTCAAATATTATTATTTTTTTTTGCTAATTTAACACATATACAAGCCACACATATTTTTAAAAAAATCATGTATTTTATTTAAAAAATTATTTTTGATACACGTATCTTTGTATATATATTAAATAAGACATAGAACGCATAGAATTTAAAAAAAAAATGAATAGATTCCCTGAAATACATCCTACACCAATAGACTAGCTAGACTCGTAATTTTCTTTTTTTTTTTTTTTTATAAATTCAGAATTTTGAAAAGGGGGACCATACATACACCGACAACTACTAATAACTATAATTGTCGTAATATTTAATAAAGGGGTTGGTCATATATATTAATTGGTAAATAAATGTCAATGTGAAACCCCCCCTATATACATACATTGTGAAAAAAGTAATCGATTAGACCCCATTCTCACATTTCACATCTTACAACATCATATTTTTCTCCTCGTCCTTTTAATAACAATAAATGTGAGAATTGAGGCCAGTTTCTGGTAAGACCATCTCATTATTAATTTCATTACAACCAAGTCAAAACATATAGATAGATATAGGACCTTCACTAGACCCAACTTGTTCAAACATTTTACTCTGTTGACATTTACCATCACTTGTCTCCAACACTTCAAATATGTCTATTTTTCCCCTCCTCCCTCCTCTCCTACTCTTAATTTCCTTGACACTCGGTCTTGCCCCGACCCCGTCTTGAAAAATATGGCTGTCGGAGGAGGAGGAGGAGGAGGTGGAGGTGGAGGAGGAATTACAAACCGGTCGCTGCAAGAAACCCCGACGTGGGCTCTTGCAACAGTTTGTTTTGTGTTCATCTTCCTCGGCATTTTTATCGAGTACTTGATACATCTCGCGGGCCATGTAAGTAACAGCCTATCATTATTTTCTTGCAAAATTTTACCTTCATGTGATTATATATATGTTGCCATGATCGGTATGACTTAATTCTTCCGTGTTATACGTCATGTCTAGTGGCTCAAGAAACACAAGAAGGCTGCGCTGTATGAAGCAATTGAGAAGCTGAAGTCGGGTTTGTCTGAATTTAATTGGACATGATTTTACTGATCGTACTTTTTTTTTTGTTTATTTATATTTTGAATTATCAAATTCCTGTTTGATAAAAGGTATTTGAATTTTGGTGCAGTGTTGATGCAGTTGGGGTTTATGTCACTGATATTAACAGTGACGCAACGTTCGAATATCCAAGATTAATGCGTAAATGCGCATAGTACGTGTGACAAGGTCGGGCAACATACCATGTTGCCCTGCCGACAGCGCCTCGCCGACCAATGATACCCCTCATGCTCTACAAGCATTTCTGAGGAAATTGCGCTACTTTTGAGTATGACCTCTCTTGCAACAGAAATGATCCTAATCGGGCTTTGGTTTCGCTGATCAGAAGGGAGTATCTGGCTGCTGGCAGCATAGACTCTCTGTAATCATATTGTGGCTCCAAGGGTTTAGATAGACGATTATGTATAGTGACAACGGGCGGCTTAAGTATCTGGATGTACTTTTTACTCCTGTTATTCCGTAGTAATTGGTGTTCACTAATTAGTCCTGTGAGCTTGGAGTATGGGATAGTGTGGTAAGGGGTCCTTATTTATCTAATTATTTGTGTTTAATTTCGTGGGATTTATTAGAAGGAACAAGAAATTGGCAGCTGATGTCTAAGTCTATCCAGTGTTACGGCAATATTGTACCTTAAAAATGCACAAAAAAGTTTAGAGTACAAAACATGTGAACAAATAGTTCTTACAAAACCGCCTTAAGCAACATTAATAGACTAAAGGTAAATTTCTCTCATCATTACAGGGATCGCTGTAAGTAGAACCAGCTAAGATAGACAGGAGTGTACCCACGTTTCTATTATTCATCTTATTTCTTCACTGTATATTCATATGCTTGTACTTACTAGTTTGCCAACACTATAGTTAAAAGATAGAAATAATATTTTGTGGTATGATACCATTTTGGTGAAATAAGTCACAAAAATTTAGGGAAATAGTGTCGTTTTTACCTTCGATGTCAAAAGCTGAGAGTCTTCAAACTCAAAAGAATAGAGAGATAGTGACTGCGATGACCAGCGTGGACAAATAGGAGGTGGCAAATGAATAATAGAACTCCCAATTTTTATTATTGAGTTGTGTCAAAACGGTCACTCCTCGGTAGGCTCGTGGTGCGGGAGCTCGTACCCTCTGCGCGTAAAATCATACTTATCTTAATCAATAGATCCATGAGAGCAAGATTATAGTGTAGATCGGTACGAATGAAAGGGCGCAAAATCTGATGCGACTATAGAGCTACTTGAATACATCGTTTGCGAGATCTCACCATACGAGTAATAGAACTTTACCCACTAAGACATCACCAGGTACATCGGACCATTACTTAGTATTTGGTGCTTGGGCGAATTCCCTACTTATATGTCAACTAGCTGGATATATTATATTTTAGATATAATACAACAAAAATTTGGTGACACTTTACTCTGCACTCATTCGAAGCCTCTCTTTTTTGGTGCTTAATCTATACCGAAACGGCAGCCCATATGCAGGACATCTAATTATAACTCTCGATTGTTTGCAAAGTGTTGGGACAGGATGAGTCTTATCATTAAGGTCGCCAACAGAATTTCACACGGCCGGCTAGATCAGATGAGTCTCTCACATTATTTCATCTCTCGTACGCTCGCTAGCAATGCAGATTTCTATAGTTTGCTCACTAATGGTGGTTGGATCCCCGAGGTCCAACCTGTACAATTTCGGGAAAGCTTAATCCTTTCTTCTCTATTTCCGCAACTATAGTATTCTCTAGTACATTTTCAGCTTTTATTGCACCAAGATCTTTTAAAAATAGGTCCCATAATTTGTTACAAATTCATTTTCAGCGTCCTGCACACTCTCCTCCTTCTCCCTTGACACGCGAAAAACATGTATTTAAGTCACGTACCCGGTTTTAGCTTGATGGGAGTTTTTTAACTACATTTTATGGAGACTGTTAGCAACCTTAACAGTAGAACTATTTGAGAAATTCATACAATGAGTATTTTTAAGATATAGAATGAACCTAATAAATGGGAACAAAATATAGAAGTTTCGCCGGTAACAATAAATTATTAACTTCTAAGCTCTCTCTTGTTCCTATATTAAAATATCCTACCCGACCATTCGTACACATCCCATAGATATATTTTGATTACAGATGAAAGGAGGTTGAGAAACCTGTGGAATACCGAAGACTAACAGAAACTGTTTAGAAAATACATCCCGCAGGGCAAATCTCACGTAACTCGACCACGTATATTTTTACTATCGCTGTCTATTAGCTCCCAGGCTAGCATGCGATCATCTCTATTTATGGGAATTAATCATAATCTAATGCCGACGATTAATTATTGTAGACGACATACAAATGGTTGTGGTTTGTTGCCTGAGTCCGAGAGATATTACTTCGCAAAGGCAACGAACGTCTCGGGACACCTCGGTCTATAGACATGTGAGTCGAGTCTCTGTATGCTTGCAAGTTCAAAATCTGGTTAGCTCAGACCATTCTGAGCGAGTTGTGCGCGCCCGCTCATATCCACTACCTTTTCCCAGCCGGTATTACTTCACACACAAAGTAATCATCATACATCAATCGTCTCGAGATAGCAATAATTGATATGATAAGTGTGAATATGTTCCTCTCTTCACATTACTCGGACATCATAAATTAAACACAAGGTGCCTGATGAATTTATAAATTGCAATATACAGAAATCGTTTTTATACAGACAACTTCTTCTACTCCACTATTCCACAAAAATCTCGCAAAGACAGTTTGCGACGGCAAACTATAGGATTAAGTTCCATTGTTCTCGACCTTATGCGATGATCTCTCTCTCTCACTTGATCACTCTCTTACATCTCTCCTCGCTCAAACCAACACTCAGAGTTATAACATCTCTTATAAAAAGTGGCGAGGTAAAATGAGAGTGCTCTAGAACATATTTTATGCGACTGCAAGCTCAAATAATCAGACATAAGTTCCTATTCAAAAAATTTATCCGAAAAAGAGTAATTCCCAACTACACATCGATCTATGGAACAAAGATTTCAAATCAGTTGTCGGAGATGAAGGTCCGTAACAATCATGAATGAGCGGCAATTAATATAGTATATATAATAGAGAATTTTAAGTCGATTATTTGTGGTTGGTCATGTCTATCTACGATTAATTCTACATAGAACATAATAAAGTATATCATCATATGTACATGATGTACTTGGTTACTTTATGTAATACTTAACTCCAAAACTATATACGATTATTGGTTTTCGGTATCCCTGGCACAGGGCCCTCACACTAATTCGTGGTTTATAGTGTTCCATTCTTGCTGGATCCGACCTGTAAACATAGGAAGGTAAGTATATTATTACTATGTAATAAGTAGCTTCTATATTTGTATTATAAAACTAGTTCAATCTAATTTATATAATAGAGCGCTAGATTGTACTATGTGGGAAATATATTTCTATATTTAGTTAATCATATATTTAATCTGATTCAATGAGAATAGTAATCTTATCTCTTCTAGCCTATCTTTCAATTTCTACCACATAAGTATTGTTAAAGATATTTCACTGTTACTCGACTATAACTTTAATTCCCTGCAATCTATACATTCAATATATAAAGAGCTCAAAGAGTACATCTTCTTTGAGATATTCAATCTAATTAACTTAATCTACTGAGTCGCGGCATGCAATGTGACTCAGGACTTCCAAAACCTGCGTCGAAGTACACTCCATCAGTTTTTACTCATATTTCTATGGTTCCTACTGCAGTTTGTGGCAATTGGTATCCTCCACTGGGCCCACGCAGAAATAACTTTAATTTCCCTGGTCAATCATTGGAGTGCGATGTCAAATAATAGGGTGGTTAAAAAGGATGAATTTTCAATACATCTCGCGGCTGTCCCACATAGTAGAATTAGTTGCAGTTTTCAGTCTCGATTTAGGGTACTAAAAATATTTCCTCCTACTCGCTCAACGCAGCGCGAGAGAGAAGCAAAAGGCATGTATATTTTCCCATTACAAAATTGAAAACCACCAATTTTTTTGTCACATGAGAATTGAGCCAGACCGGCATTTGATCGGATTCCAATTACATTGATTGTGAACCTACGAGAAGGGTGTATTGAAACATCACACATATCACATCGATATTTGAATGTCCTGACAATGCCACCCTCCGGATATTAGTGGACCAAAAATGCAATTTGTCTGAACATCTATTGTAATAGTACTGCTTGTTACATTGCATTTGACTTGGTTGATTGATGGTAGGAATATCAAATTCTTGATAATAAATATTTTGCATTTGTTTAAGTGATTTCGTATTATAGTACTGTTCGTATTTTGCATTTTGATTCATGATACAAATATAAGCTTGCAGTTTGATGTTGTGAAAGAAACTAATGAGTTATTGATATGAGATGATTTTGTAGATAGACTGTTCGTGGGACAAATTAGAAAGTAATAGGCAAGAATGGCGAATGCAGCTCACAAACAAAGAACTGTAACTCAAAGAAGCTCCTTTGGTGCAACCCAACAATCTCTCCCTTTCAACTGCCCCCTCAACTCGTCTTGACTTTACTCCATTTCACTCTTTTTATGGTAATCTATTTATATATATCTTGATAATAGAATAAGAGTTGAAAATAAATTCTAAAATCCCATCTCATTTTTAAATAAAGAGGGTAAATTACATTTAAACGTCTTTTAAAAAATATAAAAATTATACTTTTCCTCAAAAAAAAAAAAAATTTGATAATGGTACACGTAGCCCGTCGATAAATTCTCCGTTTCCGAAAATTTTTGGAAGGCAGAAACGAAGGTACCATCTGGAGTAATTACAAAGAAAAAAACAAGATTATAAATAGGTCCCCATTCAAACAATTCTACATTGTTTACCTGCTCTTCTACCAAGATTAAAAATATAGTTATTACGAGGTAATTCTTTATGTAAATAAATCATATTAACACCTCACCACCCCAACCCGCCCCCACCTTCCCCATCCACTCCACTCCCGCCCGTGCTCGGCAATCCGGGCCCCCGTCCGTCCAATGTGAGACGATGGTGTTTAGAATACTGTTCTACCGTTAACTCGTCAATTGTTTAGTAAAGCAATGTGGACTCAATCTAATAGGTAAGGCTAGTTAAAAAGGAAAACGACCGTGAAAACCTCCAACGGCCCAGAGATAAAACGAGAGGTAAGAATAAAAGTTTAGATAATAAATTTTTTATGATAACAATCAGTTATTTTCCATAAAAAACTTGAAGCTGGACGGCCTAGAGAAGGACATGCGTTTATAAATGAAGGACTTTTCTAAGTCCATAAAATGGCGAGTGTACATTAAGTTCAAAATATCTTTAAATGCTAATGTTGATTTCGCGTGATTCGGTCGGAAGAGATGGTGAGGATCTAAATATCTTAACTCTAAGAATAAGAGGGATAAATGTGAGAAATTACCAGTGATATCTGGAAAGTTTTAGCGTAGTAAGTTCATTGCACATATGTCTGAGTCTGACAGATATGCTTTGAGTATATAGTTTCTTATCGTTAATGGATTGAGATGACATTATCTGAGGGTCAACGATTGTCATCTTTACAAACGCTTATACATAGTCCTCGTTCACCTGCTTTTTTATTAAACTATACTCGCCGTCTCTCAACTGTATAATGATGCGACTATGCGAGACACCCCGAATACGTTGCGACGTAATAATATTGATCAATTGATATTTTATTGAGTCGTACCCGAGTGTCCAATGTTGCTGGCGGCATCCAAAACATGCCTGCCACATAGAAGTAAGAGAGAGGATCGATTGTTATATAAGAGTTTGTGAGACTTATTGCCGAAAAGGTGAGCATGATGACGAATTTTATTCTCTAGCTTTATACACCTCACAGTAGTCCATAGTGTTATCATGGTTGCATAGTGATTTTATTCCGCTAATTATTGCTTTAAATAAGTTTTCAAATTAATGCATAGGTGCTGCAAGAGGTATATGGCAGCGAATAGTAAAGAAAGAGACAGATAAAAACATTTACAATGTGTAAAAGACAAGGCCATCATTAGGATCCGACTATAAGTTCAATTCAGCGAAGCATTTTTTGACGAGCTTATAACTCCCTCTAAATTAATTGAAGATTATTTTAATTTTTTTTAATAATTATAAATTTATTGTCAGTAAGTATATATAAGCTACTTATTATCTTATTTTTCTCCAAACAGTACTTGAATATTTTTTTAAAAAAAGAAAATGTAGCATAAATCAATATCTGATAAGACTTACGATCTTGCGAGATTCTATAAAAAAGTTTGGCCACAACACCTCCTAAACTGAGCTTGTAAATTTCATATTGAAATTTCTAGTATCTATATTTTTGCA
The DNA here is from genome assembly GCA_034509725.1 of Sesamum angolense. Lineage (NCBI taxonomy): Eukaryota > Viridiplantae > Streptophyta > Magnoliopsida > Lamiales > Pedaliaceae > Sesamum > Sesamum angolense. The sequence continues at coordinate 15,363,109 of JACGWL010000002.1, forward strand.
GGGTGATGGTTCAAGTCCTGTGCAGTTACATCACTCTTCCCTCTACGCCCTTGTTACTCAGGTTAATTTGCAACTTCTACTCCCCCCGTTGCAAAGTCTATTCCATTTTCTACTCTATTCAATATGCAGACGCCACGTGTATAAAGAAGACATCGTGTATTTGGAGGGAAATATTTTATACGCATGTCATCTGTATGTTGAATGGAGTAAAAGATGAAATAGACTTTACAACATAAGATTTTTGGTACTGAAGTAGAAATCATGTTATAATTGTTTGTGTATGCACAGATGGGCTCTGAATATATAGAGCGCAATACTTGAAGAACACACAGTCCATGCAATAAAACAGTGGCATGCAAATGTGAAGCAGAAGAGGAAGAAATTAGACAAATCGGACAATATTCAGGACGATTCATCGACGTTAGGGAGCACTGCTTCCCCTGATATCTCATCCCATCGGCGAGCACCCAGTCTTACAGAGTTTGCAGCATCTCATGAGATCAGGAAATATCTGAAATCGAAACTTCCACGGCCACCCAACGCCATCTTGACCTCGGAAAGATAAAAAAATGGAAAACCCTTGAATCAATGATCAATCAAATGACCAATAGAAATTGCTAATTGGGAGATTGCCTTCAACGGCCCGGGGTAACACTTCCATACGGCCTATTGTGTGAGAAGTAGTTCATCTGTGGCTCGGTGTAGGATATATGAGATAGGCATTGCTAATAATAATATATAAACTATCCCATAAAAAGTAAATTTTGATCTTTAGTCCGAGTTTTGATTCTTCGCTCTGACCCTATTTGGATTGTTAGTACCGTAAGGTAGTATGTTCCTAGCCCATCATCCCAAAAAATTGAACTCATAAATTGGATTTTTAATTGCCCACCTCCTGGCTATACAGTCAACCCATCTTATTGGACGAAGGTACATGAACCACTATTCTTATAATATGACATTGTTACATATTACAAATAAATTTACTTATCTGTAGCTAGTGACGATAGAATAATTAACACAACGAAGACAAATAATTTCATGATGTATTAAGTCAAGTCATAACCTGATCACACTCAACGTGGAAGTCTACGTGTAATTTATCAAATGATCTATACATCATGTGGAGTGTGCAAGACGAAAAATAGTTTAATGTATTTCAGACAGCTGAAAATATTTGCACCCAGACCTAAATTAATTTGTAAGTAAGAGAAGAGCTTGCTGTGCAGATAGTCTTACACTTTGAGTTTATATAGTAAGAGCTCGGTAACCGATTACCTTAAATCTCACAATAGAAAGAATGCAATTTTATCCAAGCCCAATCTTATGAGTCTCAATAGTGCTTACGGTTATATCTAATCTCATCCGCATCAAGTTATCAACCACCCAATAGTGGTAGCATTCCAAATCCAAATAATGGCCAGAATAAAAAAAAAGTTTCTATAAATGTTCAGCGATACTGGATTTGACAGTTTTGTTCGACTCCAATTTTGCTAGCTAGACGCTCCTGTTGTGTCACTTAGGTTGCCATACAACACCTATTAATTAGAAAAAGAAAAGATTAATTAAACAGGTACCCTAAAACTCATTACATACTAGCTAAATAAGAAAATGATAATATTTTCAGTACTTCTAAGTCTGAAGTTGAAATACATGGTATATGATATTTATTACAACTTCATATCGTGCGGTACAATATAACCTAGGTGATTAAGATTTTCCTACCTTCATGGGTTCTAAGAGTTTCGATCATGTAGTATCCCTAAGGAAGACATGTTTTTATTCCCAGACAGTGGTTAATTTGCCGTGCTAATTACTAGTATTACTCTATTATGAAAGAAACTTGATACATAGGCATTTCTTTACTTATAGTGTCTCCCTGCCTAATCTCAATGTTGAATCCTAAATAAAGAGGATAAATTATCGATCTATCATATATGAGCATGTAACTTGGTCCCTCCCACACACTGTCTTATCTTGTATATATGTTAATGATATTGAGATTCCTTTATAGCTTCATGTTTATATAGTTTACTAACTTATATATAATATAATAATATATATCGATATATAAAATAGGTCAATGTTCATAGTCATATAATTTTATCTTTCCGAGTGAATAAAGAGCAGATCTTATGCGAGTTAATCAATAGACAAGAATTTACTCACGCGTATTTGTCCATAATCCATACATTCTAAAGAATAAACTGAAATGTGTTGATCGATTTACCTATCTTATAAACGTATAATTAATTAGCTATAATTTAACCTCAACCAGCTTAAATAAAATCGGAATAACCATTAATACAAAACGCAAACTAATATAAATGCATAGAGTAATCAATATGTCCTATCGTGCGATGGGTCATCACACGATTCTAGATCAGAAAACTTTAAACCATATGTACTAGTTGTCGAATTGACATTATCAGCATATGATACTAGTGATTGCTGACATACTGCCGATGGTCATTTAAGTCAAAACCGCACTACGAAGTGATAGCCAACCGTAACCACCTAATACTTCTTTGCTCGTAACTGTCCGTATATATTGTATATTCAATGGACTATTTCTTTACTCATTTTTGGTTTTATCTCTATCCGAACCACTCATGATTATAGTTTTAGTATCAATGATTAAATGTTGTTTTGTTCTCAGTTATGGATGATACTAAATACATTCCCTGTTTTTCCTAAGCCCAAGAAAAAAGTTGAGCTCAATTAAGGTAAAATCAGTAAACCACAATGCATAAGTTTAAAGAGTCAAAGACGCCCCAACCATCAGTTATACATCAACAATTTTTTCACACCTCTGTTGACATGTTACCGTAAAGACAGGTCACATTTAATTTTTTTGGATAAAGCCAACAGGTAATTACTTTTCCGTAATTAGTCTATTTCCTTGCTAATATGGAATGTCCTATTCCTACTCGCATGAAACACAGATGACATGCTTTACAGTTGGGCAAATCATATCTCATAAAAGTAGACTTTCAATGAATTCAATACGTCTAGATTATACTCAACCTCCTCTCCATTTCTCTCAATCGACTCCTATATATAGTTACCTAAGTAGGTCAATGAGGGTAATTTCACACTTCAATTCTTTCGTAGGTCACTTGAATTATCACTATTTTCAGCTTAGTTATAGTCACTATTCTGCAATTTCCATCATTTCCATAACATTCATCCACACTTTGCAAGATTTATCATCAAATCTATTGATTCTCCCATAGTTAGTCATTGTTCTTGCTTTATTTCTCATCAGTACAATGACTTGAGTATCACAGTGCTAGTCCCTATTTTAAGATCTTTAGAGAATCCTACGACTTTTGTATGGTGCTATTGAACTCTCATAAATATAAAAAACGATACATTATATCATTAAATATATTCAAATAACCAAAATCAATTAAACACATTCCAAATTGAGGACTATATTTAAATAAATAACCATAATACCTCTTGATTCTAAGGCCTCAACCCTGTTACTTAATTTTTTTTTATAACAATGGACCTTTTCAAAAGATGACTCTAAGATAATCTTATGAACTTGAACTACAAAAAAAGAAATATTAATGACCAAATAATTGAGTAACATTATTAAATTATGACTAATTACATGTATTAAGTGAAATACAAAAATATTTTATCACTATAATGATTTTTGTATTTCTAATAGTAACAAAAATTGGAACCAAAAATAATTAATGACAAAGCATTACACATAAAGTTGTCTTGCCAATACAATTAGCGAAATGTCTAAAAAGAAAATTCACTGAATTTAGTGACAATACAATAACCCTTATTATATTTGTTATCCCTAAAATTCATTAATAAATGTATTGTTAATTATCTAATGTGACAATTTAAAGCACATTTTTGTCATTAATATTATATTTTATCAGTACTGTATTCAGCTAGAAATCGATATTTTGACTTTTATAAAATGTATATTATCACATTTAAACAATCTAAAGGTGTTAAAAATTTACATACACAAATATATAAACAAAAAGAAAATCTTCACACAAAAGCATGCATGCCCGAGTAAAATAAAATTAGATCACTATTGAAATATATAGATATAGATATAGATATAGATATTAAAAAATAATATTGGGCAGAATCTGATGTTGCAAAAGATTAGCACAACATTCCAATCAGCCAAGAGACAGAAAGGGATTCATGAAATTAAAGTATATATGAGCTTGAGGATAGTGAACAAGTGAAAATGACAAAGAAACATGATGTGTTAGAACAAGGAGTGATGAAGGGACAGGGACAGGACTTTTAATGTTAGGCTATTTGTCATTAAAGGACAAAATCCCCACTTCCAAACAAAATTCCCAACAAAATAGACACACCAACACTATGCCCTCTAATCAGAGGTAGACAACAACAACAGACACCTATCAAATTGCAGGCCCACCTCTCCACAAGACATGTCGGCCCATTAGTGGGTGGGTTGGCAACCACCACACGTCCTTCTCCGAGTGGTAAGATTGAAATTTCAAATAAATATAATTAAAAGGATTTTTATTAAATATTTGTTTACATCTTTGAAGAATATAGTGAACTAATTTGTTTATTTTTATATTAATCAATATATGGTATTTATGACATAATTATGTATTTTGTCTTTTTTTTTTTTTTAAATTAAGGAAAAGACAGATAGTGAAGTTACCAAGTTGAAATAGTTGTAGAGACAATGGGACTGATTGAAAAGAGTTCTTCAACTACCCTTTCTGTGCTTTCTTTTTCTTCCTTCAATTATTTATTTAGGATACCACTTTTCTGCCCTTTCATAAACTCATACATTTTTTTAACATATTATTTTATATATAAAATTTAAAGTATTCGAATATATTAGAATTACGTAGCTATAAGATATTGTTCGATCTTGTTTTAAAAATAATTTTTGAAGTGTTTGAATATAATAAAATTATGAAGCTCATAAAATATCAATAATGATAAATTTGCGACTAATATAACATAAAATAAACTACTGATGTTTCCAAATAGTTGCTTATAATTTTTTTATTTTTTTGAATTTATTGATTGAATTAAAAATATTAATATATTACATACTAAATATTGTAGTAATAGTATGTCTATTAATTTAGAATTATCAATGTATCTGCAAAAAAAAAATAATAAAATATAACAAATATAGCTAGTGTAAAGTACATCTTGCTTTTATAACGAACTGTCTGTTCAAATATGTTAACTTCAATGAAATTAAAGAAAGTTAACATGATAATTTTATATATTTTTTTATCCCATTGTCACAATTGATGGGTATGTTGACGATCATCTAACGTGGTTTCGTGTATCAAAGTTGAAATGGACACTCAATTTTTGTAGGGTGTTAATTTTGATGCAATTCAATTTTCACTAGTCACATTTCATGTCGCGTAATATTGATTCATCCCCGCCAAATAATAATGTGCTGCCTGTGTCTTATCATGTTTACCCAACTTTCTATTTCGTTATTACATTTAAATTAATAATAAGTAACCTTATAAAAAAACTTCTAATCAATAAATAAGTGGAGACGAGTCAAATGCAATATATATATATATATACACATATATACACACACATGATGATGCAAAATAAAGGCTGGTGCATTTAAATTGTGTTTGGATTAACATAATCCAATATACTGGTGCTCGCTTTTGAGAAAATCTAACACGTCACTTTTATTATTACCAGAGACCGCATGTTTTGAAATTCCATTATTTCGACTATTTTTTCAAATTTTCTAATTTTTTTTTTCATTTTCTCTTTCATTCAGGGCTAATATTACCATGCTATTATTACTAGTATCTTAAGTATTTTTGGGGCCAAATTTTATTATTTTATGATTTAGGCCGCTTTTTTTTTCTTTTTTTTTTTATTTTATTACTTTTGTTCTGTCAAATACATGTGTGTATGTTTTGTTGTGTGTGAGATATTCCAATTAATTATTAATTCTTTTAAATTGTCATATAGTGGGGGACATAAATCTTTGGGGGACATAATCTTGGTGTTCTACAATTACAAAAAAAAAAAAAAAAAAAGAAATAGTTGTTTATAAATAAGTTATGAGTGATGGGTAAAGAGCTGATTCTTACCTACCAATTCTTTTAGCTTTCACAAAGTCCTCATAATGTGTATATATGTGGGTCTTCAGACGCACACAATGTGTCGCATGCAAGTTCCTCGGCTTGGTATTCCTATTACACCTTCAAAATCTATTAATATTACTATAACTAACAATAGAAATTTATTATCCTAGTAAAATGAAATATAATTAGTGCATAACATTGATGGTCATACATTTTCTATTTGCAAACGACGAGCTTGTACGAGCAATAAGTTATAAGATCTTGTCTCTCCCATAAAACGTATTTTCATAATACACTGTAATGCTAGTAAAATCAAAGTAAACAATACTTCGAGCAACGGGATATCGATCACTTTGCGTCTTCTGTGAGAACAAGGCCATTCGCCCGTTTTGAACCCCTCATTTTGGGGGACTAACGAAGTTGCCATAGGTTGCGCTATGAGCAGCAATATTTTATCTATGAGCAACAAATATTTTTATAATAAAATTATAATACTAAAAAACAAAACAGTCAATATTTAATTTTTATAATAATGTATCGATCAGTCAATCGCGTCATTAATAGTATATATAATCAATTACTGAATTTTGAAGTTCACCGTGACATTTTATTACATATAAGAATTTGGAAAAGCTTTGGATGGATAAATATTGTTGGTATTTTGGCTATATATGTGGGAATGATGATATCAACTTTTGTGATGAAGGGAACATAATTGTGCTTCAAACACCTCATTCAGCATAATGATGGGGATGAGATTTGTCCTGCAAAATTGGACCCATCAGCTTCGCAATGCCAACAAAATTTTAACGGGTCTTATGCGATTTTTTTTTTTTTTTTATATATTATAAATGAGTGAATAATTATTTATAAGTAATTTATTTTTTTTTATATTTTTTAAAATAAAATAATTTATCTTTTTGTTTAAGGAGATAAATTGCTTTATTCTGAAAAACACAAGAGGATAAATTGTTGTATTTTAAAAAACACATGGAGGTAAACTATTACTTTTTTTTTTTTTTCACAAAATGATAATTTATTAATTTGCAATATCACAAAAAAAATTCTTGCATTTTTGTCAATTTTTAACAGCCTCTGCATAAAATAAATCATATTATTCTCTTCTTGACTTAAATTCAATTGATAAAATACATATGAACTGATGGTGATGTCTGCTTTATCATTGAACAAATCATAAATATAAAGTTCTTACCCCAAATAAATTAAAAAAAATAAGAATATATAATTGGTCCGAAAGTTGCAACAGAGAATAATATTTTTTTTCTTGGATAGATGACAGCCATTGTTCGATATGGAAAGTCCCTTTTGACTTGATTTGACAGATTTTTTTAGAAAAAAGAAAATACTGGGTCACGAGTTTTGTTATATGATTTAAAATTTATGATTGCCACTAATTAAATATATAGTAAATTCTACAATTTATTTATTAATTTACTATGATCAGAATCGATTCCGTACAAAGTATATTTAATTTGATTAATGGTTAATTACATTTCGTGTCTCTAAAATATGACATAAGACAAATGTACCAGAAACACTTTTTCATATTTTCATTAATCCATCGCTAAATAAATAATGAATGGAAATTTTTAGCTGAAAATTATTGCTTAGTTTTGTTTATATTATGATTTAAATATAATTGTTGTAAATAGCTGGTGATATTATATTAAATAATATCTATATATTACTTATTAGGTCAAGCTTCCAAATTTAATAGAATTGTAATTTGCTACTTTCTGAGAAAATTATAATTAAGCAGCTATCCAACCTGACTCTATTACTTATAATTAAATAAAGTATATTTTCTAAAATCATATTTTCACAATTCCTGATTTGGTGAGGTGAGGACTAAGCGCATGATATCTTTGAGGATGTACACATCGTTTCTTACTTATGTTAATATTAAATTGATCATCAATTAACAAACCCTCGAAAAGAAATGTGTTTATACATGTCTTGAGTGTCAATAAGGTCTTTATAAGCGATGTATTGTCTTCAAAAATCAAGTTTACCAAGCATTTCGATAAGAATTTGAAAATTATAGAAGAACGATCGACCTTAACTACTAAACTGCTAACGGTCGACAATCCCAACATGTCTCCATAGCAGTGTGATTAATATTCAGCTCTTGAAGCGAGTTAAAGGTTTACCATTGATGGGTGTTTGGGGTAATTAGAACTAACCAAGTATGTAATTAGTTTAGGAAATGCAATGATGGAAATTAGGGCGGGGTGATTAGAGACAGAAAAGGACAGATGATCGCAAGAAGATAGGGTACGATGATCGCGGGCGGGGGCGCCCCACCTCCAACTGCAGCCTGCAGGTCCACCACTCCCCCGACAAACATGGTTCGATTAAAGCAGATAAAACACACACACACACTTATAACATATCAGCAGCAGAGACGGGGGGTGGGGTTAGGTGTTAGCATCATATGTGTTGTGCACATCAATCAAACAAACAGTACTATACTCGCTGTGCATCTGTATTTGTGCACCAGGAAAGAAAAAAAAATGAAGTCTTTTCTCTGTTAATTCATCAGATGTACATCATCACTCATCTTTCCCTTTCCCCCTTTTTTTTCTCTTTGCCCATTCCCTCATATTCATCTACAATTCTCTCTCTTTAATAAAGTGAATTATTTGGGGAGAGGGACAAAGTGATGGGTGTGACTTCTCATGCATATAAATATGCTACTACATGTTTGGTGTATGTACATGAAACGCCCCATCAGATGGAACACAACGCCAAGCTTTTTGCGCCCGACGCTCGTCACATTCTTTTTCCAACTTTTCATGTTGTTTGATTGATTTTTTTTTATTTTTTATTTTTTGATGAATTGTTGTTTGATTGATTTACTAAGGCATTGATTAATGTCTTATTTTCATGTGTTTGTGATAACATAAATCATGTAAGAGTTATTGTTGTTTTACTTGAGGGATTAAAAAAATTCTAATCCAAGTCGAATTTGGTAAGACCCAACTAACTGAATGATGGGTGTAGTTAATAAATTTGATATGTAATTGGTTAAGCAATCATATAATAAGTGTATTATATTAGTTATATAATTGATTGAATTCGATAAATTTGATTTAGGTTAGAATTTTCATATTCATTCATTAGTGAAACAAGAAATACTATGCAGTGCATGGTTTTTATTAATATCAAAGGTAAATCGAAAATAACGAGTAAACAGATTATGCCTTTTTCTCTCGTGATTTTTGTTCTTTTGACGCAAAAAATATATATATTGTAGTGACCTGTTTTTGGCAATTTTTTGGGTGTAACTTTGTACATAAAAAAAAACAGACAAAACCCCAAGAAACAATGGGAATAGTTGATTTTTTTAAGTGAGAGCGAGAAAAATATTATATATTAATTAAAAATAAAAATAATATATTATGATCAATAATATTAAATACATTAAAATTAATCACCACATGCTACTATTACAGTAGAAACAAAACATACTATTCAGTAGAAACAACATTCCATGTATAAAGCGAGTTCGAATCCGTAACCTCTAAAATCATAGGACCTCAACTTCGCCAACTGAGTTAAGTAGCATTGACGGATATAGTTGAAGTTGAATTGTGCTACTGCAACAGAAGGGTTGAATTGAAACTCGATAAGTTTCTTGGTGGAATGAGAGGCAGGGTAGAAGGTTATTTAGTTATTAGGTTAATTTCACTTTTACCCTTTAAAACTACCAAATTGCACTTTTCTTCCAATTTTTGTTTTTTTTATGTTACATATACAATTTTCTTGGAGATATACAACTACAGATGGGGAATTCTGGAAGGAGTACAAATATAATTTCAAAATTTTATTGGAAAAAATATAATTTTGCAGTCTTATAAGAAATTTAAGTGTAATCAATTCTTAGTTATTTGCAAGTTTCTTCTTGTTGTGGTAGTATGTGATTGAACCGTAATTCTATAAAAAAATTATCCTGACTTAAATATTTTAAAACATTTAAGATATTCTCCACTTTTTTTTTCAAAATATTTAAAAATAAATTACTCTTAAAGGACAAGCTCATATAGACATTAACTAAGTGTATTATAATATATACATAAAAAAAACTATTGAGTATAAGGCTATAAAGGTAATTGCATATTCACCTCAAAGCCAACAATTAATGTTGGGTCCAAAAATTATTCTTCATCATCAAGAGTTTGTTAAGAAAAAATGTCTTTGAATATTTTAGGAAAAGTTTAGAAAAGTAACCAAAAAGGCAAAATTGGGGATGTTTGGAAAATTATATACTGAAAAGTGAGAATAAATTGGCTAGTTTTAGTATTTATCTTATTTTTAGTACGAAAAGTGAAAAAGCACTTAGTTAATAGCCTTTCCATTTCTTTTATTTTTGAGCTTTTAAAATTTCAACTTTATTTCAAGAGGGAGGATTAGAAACACAATTAAATCATTATAACACTCTAAAATGTCTGAATCTATCTAAAAGTCAAGAACTAGTGTTGTGCTTGCTTGTGGGATATTCTGCGTTTAATCTCCTGCCACGGTGAAATATTTTTTTTGTTTCGAATATAAAATGTCTTGTGAAAATGAATTTCAAACACATTTTACTAATTTAGAAAGAAAAAAAAACTAATTTATTTTTTTCAATCCTAACGCTTAGAATGCAGCCAAAAGGACAAGATAAATTCAATTTGAGACAGTTTAGTGAAAAACAAGTGTAAGAAGACATAATACAACGTACTTGAGAATTTTTTTGTTCACATTGATTGGCACAAGTCCATAAAGCATTTCTATCTCGTTCAAATTCATTACATCTCGTTTTTTCTTGTTAGCATAACATGAGATTTCAAACAATCACAAGATCACATACTCTTTTTTTTTTTTTTTTGGGCATTTTCCACCAGACCGGCCCTCAACGAAGAGGGGACCCAAATGAGGAGGGGGGTAGTAAGGTAAAATTCCATTCCTTTGAAATGCTGGCGTGCGCTGCTGAAATGGCCTGAAAGTTGGACAGTCACCGTCAACTGCCACCGCGCCCAGTGGCAGTCCCGTTATTATTGCCGTATTGGGAGGTCAAATACGGTCGATAACTCCTAGACAACGTGCGTATACATACGGTAGGAATACAGGACAGAGAATGAGAAAGAGATAAAGTCTAGAGATGGGTAAGTATGTAGTTGTGGTGGTAGGGTGGGCGTAGCGAGCAGCGGCAAAGGCGCAGGCCAACCCCGATTACGTCACCTTTTCTTCTCTCTCCCTGCACATTTGCCATTGCTACCCTCACGCGCCTTCTTTAGGCGTGAACTTCCCTGATTCTTTTATTTGCCTTTTTTTCCCCCTAAATTAATAAAAAAAATTTATTGTATATGTTAGAATTTGTTTATTTTAAATTTAATTGCATGTTTTATCTATTTATATAACAAAAATTATATATACATAGCATGTATATATTAAATCCATGTAGTAAGTTGGAATACAAATCAAATTTGATAGCTTGTATATTGGGGTATTTGCAACTGCTTAAAATAAGTGATTGTTAATTTATTAAGTTGATTTTAAATTAAAATTATAAACAACTTTTTATCAACTTTTTTAATTTATTAATAAACTAAAATTGTAAATATGCAATTATTTCTCTAATACTTCAGCTTCAACTTATTTTTATTTTTATTCCAAATACTCTCAATTTTACTAATATTACTGTTACTACTTAACTTACAATTTATTGATTTTATTTATCCTCAAAAGTTATTGCAACCACCAATATTGTCTTCTTTGATCAAAATTTTCACACGTATACCTCTTGTATTGCTTGCATTATTTAAAGAAGTGAAAATTTAGGAAAACGGAATAAAGGACAAAAGAATTATCTGTTTCAATTTGATCGTTGTCCCAAATAAAAATAAGTACATAAATTAAATAAAAGTATGAATATTTTGCTTAAATTCTTTTAAAATCCATGGTTAAATGTATTTTACTTTATTTTAATTCATCTCTCACTCTTACATAAAATACGAAATTCAATATAATGAATGTTTCAAAAAAACATGTATTCTTATTGTCATTATATATACATATATATATATATTAAAAATATCTTATATATATATATATATATTGTCATTTTACATAAGTAAATAAAATTTTGAACTCACGTGGTATTTGTAATAGCTTTTGTTTTTGTGGTGGGAATAATAAAGTTGTCAATAAGTAGTCGTGGAAATTGAAACTATATAAAAACAAAGGGAAAATTGAAGTATGGGTGTTTGAAAAAATAACTTATATTTATAATTGTATCAATAAGACATAGAATTTAGTGTGAAACAACTCATAGCCTTTGATTTAAAGAGTTAAAAAAAAAAAAAACTCTTTTTTTTAATTATGGGATAATTACATTTACACTCCTGACCTATGGTCTATTTACATAAATCACATGTCTTTTGCATAATTACAAAAACTATTCATGACAGTTAAAAAACAGGGGTAGTTTGTGTAATAATGCTAATATTTTTAGTGATGTGTATAATTTTTTTAAAAAAATAATAATTTATATAAGTGATAATGATATTTTAGTGGGGTTATGTAAATATAATTATCCCTAAATTTATTTCAATAATGAGTTGATGAATAAGTAAATTTTAGGTTTTGGTTGTGAGAATTAGGTTGAGAGAGTGGAGCACGCGCAGGAGGAGGAGAGTAGGGGATTGAGGCAGAGGATGAGGACGAAGTGAATAGGTTTGAGAGTACGTTTAAAGCATTGAGCCCTAACTACTAACAGCACAGAACTCCCACGATACTTGCTGCCAAACCTGTGTGGGACCCACTCGCATTGACATCTCCCTATCCCTTTTTCTATCTATCTATACATGCACAGACATGTATGTATATATATGCGTATGTAATACTGTGTATGTATATATGTACTTTTGATTTCTCAGTGTTCATTTATAACAGACATTAAAGAATCTCTGTTGTGAAATCACACCCTTTATTTCATCAACCATTTCCACCACTCCAAATTCAGATCCACACCCTTCATTCCTCCATAAATTTATTACTTTTATTAAAACAATTGATTATATTATCTCATACATTTCAACATGTCAAGTTTAAATTACATTATCATATTTATGGTTGCATGTGTGCCTTTTCTGTAGGAGGGAAGTTCAGCCCAAACAAGGCAAATGTTTTAACCAAAAAAGTCACAAAAATTGCGTTTTGACAATCCCTTTTTTTTTTTTTAAATATTAATACTTTATATATATATTAATACAATTTGTTGATTTTCTCGTGGAATTATTTGTTGTTCAAGATGTACGATGCCACATCTTCTTTACATTTATATTTTGCTTCATGCATAAAAAAATTTCATGTAATACTCCTATAGTTAGCATGATGAGCACGAATTTTGCGCATTTGAGTTGCTACTAAACATTTTATAAAACAAGTGACAATCAACCAAAATTAATAAATTTAAAAAAAACTCACAATTAAACCTGAAGGGAATTTTCATGCAGTTGACAAAGGATATAATTTCGCTTGATTTTTTTTAGTGCGAGTGTGTATAACATCTTTATCATATATATATAAGTGTTTAGGAAGGAATTTATCCATAACATTTTGGCGGACATGCACTTCCAACAATAAAAAAAATCATGTCTGTATCGCACCGATGTTAGATTAATGGCATTATTAACAATGTCAAATAAGATGTGTCTTTTTTTGTACGTTTTGGATATTAGGAAGGTGTTCGCAAATACATGCTATGTGCATAGGGTGATAAGTGTAATTAACCCATAATTGAATGATTAAAATATATGGATATATATCTATACTATTTATGAAAAGAGACTTCTAAACTTAACAAATATTAGTTGACTAAAATGCCTTTAACTATACTCAATTCTTCCACTAATAATTAATTTTTTTATTAGCAATTTTCACTTTATATACAATTAAAATCAATTCGTTTATTAGTTATGATACATATTTCATCTTATTTTCCTTTTCGTCATGCATCGAGCTTGCTTCAATACTCGTACAAATAATGTCTAAGGTAAGAAGATGATGAATATTTTTTCATTATAATACATAAAAAAAAAAACATTTTCATATTTATAAATAGATAAAAATAAATTGAAAAGAAAGTGTCTAAAATAATATTTTCCATTTCCTTTTCATGGGTAGGTCCTGAAAAAGAGAAATGCGATTTCCATTGTCAATGGCATAATTAGAGCACCACACATTGTCAATCTTAATGGATGGGGTCATCTTTGCTATATATAAAAATCCTAATTAACTTATTTTAGTATTTTCCTCCATTACTTTCCATTGATATGATGAAACTTATGCATAATTATGAGCATTATGGACCAATGGATAAGCCTAATCAAGATTAGATCAAGTGATAAATTGAAAATTTTTAAGGAAAAAGAGGTCTTAGGTTTAATTTTCACTGTCGTTGTAATTATTAGTACGCACGCTGAAGTTATTATTATTTTAATATTTTTTAAATAATTGATAATTACATAATTGATTATGATAAAGTCATATCCCACCCACCCCATCTTAAATTAAAAAAAATATATATTTAAATATATAGTTTCCTAGGTTCTATATATAATCCACAACATGAGTTCTTGATTGGTGTAAATTTCAGTGAGTGTTTTTTGAAAATTTTTTTTTTGGTATTATTAGAAAATGTTTGGCAAAAAAAGTTACTAATTTTCATTTTGTGAAACTTAAGTGAGTATGTTTCCGATAATGTTTTTATGTGGGTTATAAGTTTTTAAATATATATTATAAGATGTTATAAAGTGTTTTGTATGCTTTTTTAAAAAAAAGTGTTTATAAATTTTGAAAATAAGATATTATGAGTTTACAAGTTATTTTAGAAAAAAGTATGGACCTATATATTTTTAAATTTTAAGATCCGACAAAATTCTTTCAAATCAATTAACAAATTTCTATTAGTAATATCTTATAAGCTCGATCATCTAATTTTATTCAAATATTTAAAACAGAATTACTTTTGAAATAAGATTTAATATCTAATAAGCTCTAAAATATTTTTTAAAATTAATGGACTTATAATTTCTTTTAAATGAGTTAGACAGACACCTTGTGAATTTTAGACGTCCATTCAATGTTATCCACCAAACACCAGATCTCAAAGGGTAAATTACAATGAATTCTCATAAAATTTGTTATAATTATAAAATACTCTCTCGTTGTCAAAAAACAACAAGTACCCTCCCGATATTAACGATCATTTAAAAAATACTTTATCTTGATATCCCATTATAGGGGTATTTATTATATGATCGCTAATCAAAAAAAAATTTATAATTATGAAAAAATTCAAAATAGCTTATTGTAATTCACCTTTTTTCATTCGAGCTTCTGCATTCAGACTGCATTTTCAAACAAGTTCTAGACTATAATAATTCTAGTCGAATTTACACATACATACATATATATCTATATATAGATTACTCTTCTATTATTACAAAACCTAATTAAAGAAACATTTATTTATGAGGAAATTTATGTTTTTGGGGTGTCTTGTAATAAAAAAATATAATATTATGTTACATTTCCAAAAACAATTAAATTAATTCATATACAAAAGATTTAAGAGTATAATTTCCAAAGAAATTGCATATACTAATTAAAATTATGCTAAAGATAGTATGGTAGACACCTTTTTCCTAAGAAAAAGTAGATTAAGGGCACATATGTAAATATAAAAATATATGAGCAAGTGGTGCATCCTATGATGGCTTGTCCACAAATTCATGACTTAATTTTTGTTTTTCTTTTTTGGAAAGGTAGTCAAGTTTGTTTGTGTTCAATGAAAAATCCTTCTTTTTGTCTCCATGGATGTAGGAAAACTTTTACATGCTGTGAAAAATACTAAATAATTTCATTAACTTTTTATTATTAATACCAAAGTCGTCACAAAATATATTAAAATTATAAAATATATAAAATAATAACTTATATTTAAAAAAATCAAGTAAGATATTATCGACGCAACATAGGAATTGTTGTATTGGTATTAAAATAACGTGGAGATATTTTTATAAAAAATATAATTAATTTTAAAAATTATCTAATTAACGATATAATTTCATATTTAAAATTTAGTAGACTGTGTCACTGACCACTTTTGTAAGCATGGAGGGCTATTCTTTTTAATATTAGTAGATAACAAATTTCATCATTTAATACTTTTACATGTTTTTATATAAAAGGTTTTTTTTGTGCATGGAGGAGGGTTTTAAATAATAGTTTTTTCTTAAAGAAAAAGAAGAAAATTTTAGGTAATCAAGAAAAGATATTTTTATTATTGTTACTATTATTATTTTTTTTGGTTCCCTGAAAAATCATAAAAGCTAATACAAAGCAAACAAAGAGAGGAGTGGGGTTAAGCTGTGGGTGTGGGTTCTGTACTGTCTTAACTTGTCCCCTCCACTTAACACAGTTCCTTTTGAGATCTCTCTCTCTCTCTCTCTCTCTCTCACACACACACATTGAAAAACAGTCTCAAGTCCAAAAGGGGCACTACCACCACATTGGCTTCTTTTGCTTTTTGCTTCTGTGCTTGCCAAGCAATTGTCTATGTCTGCTGCTGCTGCTCCCCCTTCACATAACTGCAAATGGGGGAGGAATCATACTTTGAATTTCTTGTTATTATTTGATACCCTCTCTTTTCTTCTCATCTTTTAGGTTAGTTTGTTTGGACTCCTTCTCCTCTTACTGTCCTTACAAAAACATGGCTTTTCTTCCTCTTGTCTCTTTTCTGAAAATCCCTCTTCTCTTCTTGCTTTAAAGCCACCTCCTTTATGTATTTTCAGGCCACAATTTCAAGTCTTTCGCCAAAACTACCAGCTTGGAGCTTTGTGGGAACACCATAAACGATTCTTGATTGCTTCCCATCCCCATTTTCAATGTTTTCTTCCCTCTTTATTTGGCTGTTTTAGTGTTTTTCTTTCTTGTGGTTGTGTAATGCTAAAATAAGTGAATTGATTGGTGAAAAAATCTGATAAAAAGAAACCCTTTGGGCAATTCATGGAGATTGATCTGAATCATGCAGTTTGTGAGGTGGAGAAGAGTAATAATGCAAGTGGCAATGGAGAAGAATGTGACAAGGGGGAAGGTGGTAGTTGTGTTTATGGCTGTTTGTCCACTTCCACTTCATCTTGCTCTTCAAATGCTGCCTCTGACTCATCTTCCCCTTCTTCAGTACCTGCTCCATCATCATCAATTTATATGGAGCTATGGCATGCCTGTGCTGGACCTCTAACCACTTTGCCCAAGAAAGGGAATGTGGTGGTCTATTTCCCTCAAGGCCACTTGGAACGGGCTGCTTCTGCCTCACCTTTTCCTCCCATGGAGATGCCCACTTTTGATCTTCCTCCCCAGATCTTTTGCAGGGTTGTGGATGTTCAGCTACTTGTAAGTACTTTCTGCTTTTATATTCAGTACCTTGTGATTTATAAGTTCTTTTTTCTCAGTTTTTATTCTTATTGTTGCATTCTTAATCTTGAGTTTGCATAATCTTTTGAAACAGGCTAACAAGGAAAATGATGAAGTCTACACTCAGCTGAGTCTGCTTCCTCTGCCAGAGGTACTTTTGGTGATTGTGGATTTCTTGGTTATGGATTTTATTTGTGTGATTGGAGAAAAGTTTGTGTTTGATTAGTGAAAGAATTGGAAATTCACTGGGGCAGAGAAAGCTTTTATAGTTGCAGTCTTGCAGACTCCATTTCTTTTCTTGATTTCCACTTTGGGGGTGCAGAGTTGGAGAAGCATATCTACTCATTATGAACCATTTTTATCTTCTTACTTTTTCGAGTTCCATTTGCTGATAGAATTAGTGATTGACAAGTCTTTGCATTGGTGATCTAGGGAAAGTTCTCAAACATGTCCAATTTCAGTTTTTGATTGTGTTTTTGCATTTATACAGCTGGTGGGCCTGAAATTAGAAGGCAAAGAGAGCGAAAATGCCCGCGCTCATGAGGATGGAAACGGGGTTGTGCCTGCAAAGTCAACTTCCCACATGTTCTGCAAGACCCTTACTGCTTCTGATACAAGCACCCATGGCGGATTTTCCGTTCCCCGTAGGGCTGCCGAAGATTGCTTCCCCCCTCTGGTTTGAACCATCTGACTTTTGACCTATTGCACTTAAATGTTCTGGCCAAGTTCAGTTATTCTTCGTCTTGCTCAAGTTTCTCATGAACTTTCATTTTTGTTGCAGGATTATAAAGAACAAAGGCCCTCCCAAGAACTCATAGCCAAAGATCTGCATGGGGTGGAGTGGAAATTCAGACACATTTACAGAGGTATTAGTTTCATTTCAACATTGATTATCATGTACGAGTATCTGACTATTTGATTTAAACATTGCAGGCCAGCCGAGGCGACATTTGCTCACTACAGGATGGAGTATCTTTGTCAGCCAAAAAAATCTTGTATCGGGGGATGCAGTTCTCTTTTTGAGGTGCATTTTCATTTAAAGTTTTGTATTTGAGCAGAATGCATATACAAGATTAACATTTGAATCTTAGATTTTAAGAACTAAAGTGAAAAAGGCGATAGAAACATGAGAAAACTGAATTACTACTCTAATTGGGCCAATATAAATTCCTTTCTCAATTTCTTTTGAAAAATTGGTTCGTGAATCTAATATAAGGAAATGAGAGGATGGATGTTGAAATGTTTCCTTATCTTCTACTTATACTCGTTTGTACTTTTTTATTCCTGAATATCAGAAATGTTTCGACCCTTCCTTTTTCTCTCACTTACTTTAATTATCTACATAGAGGTTCATGCAAAGTCAGCGGATCTGTAATTCTTAATTCAAGTTTAAGAAATTGAGCACATTTTCTCTATGTCAAAGAAAATGCTTACAAAAATCAAGACTTAGTCATTTGGTCAAAAATCATTCAAGTGAAGGAAAGAGGTAAGCGGGAGAGAACTAATTTCTAAAGTAACAAAGTGAATGTGATAAAGAACCTTTGGTAATGAGTCTACTTTGATGATATTGCAGGGGAGAAGCTGGAGACCTGCGGTTGGGGATCAGAAGAGCTGCTAGACCTAGAAATGGTCTACCTGATTCAATCATTAAAAATCAAAATTCTTATCCCAATGTCCTCTCTCCAGTAGCAAATGCTTTATCAAGCAATAGCACTTTTCCTGTTTTCTACAGCCCAAGGTACTACAATGCACTCTCTTAATTTAGTGGAAAACTTTGTAGCTATCAACTCTTTTACATGATACAATAGGAAGTACTTACAGTTAAGAGGGTGTTTCGCTGACTGTATAAGGCTATAAGCACTTCAAAAGTGCTTGGTAATTTTTTTCTAAAAAGCTTATAGGATCCGAAATAAGATGTTTGCCATCATAAGTTTTTTAAAGGGAAGTAAGCTCAACCCGTATTTTTAACATTCAAGAGACAAAAACACCTTCACTATTTTGTTACTATTTCACTTTTACCTTCACGTAATTGATCTTTTTTTCTCAAAACAATATATCTATTCATATGATTCTAAATTCTAATAGTATGATGGCCATATTGATCATTATTATAATAAAAAAGGAGCTTGTTTTGCTAAACACTGTAACATCTTGTTATCCAAACTTAAGAACTTAAAATTTGACATTTTAAGTTCTTGAAACCTCTTATAAGATGCTCCAAATAAGCTTAGCCGAACACCCTCTAAGAAAAATGATCTCAATCATTAGGACTTCTATAATGGAAGAAGGAAGATAAGTGAAACGACGTTCCTAATTGAAGCATGGTTTTGGGTGGCGGACAACTTTAGGAGCTTATTGAAGAAGCTGTGAGCTATTTTGTTGAACTTATTGATAATGGAACTCATTAAGCCGTGATAACTGAAGCTATAAATTTACTTGGACAAATTAACTTTATTGAGGTTGGGAAAGTATGAATTGGTTGAAAGGTGATGAAAAATGCACGACGCTGACAAAATATGAATCATAATTTACACAGAAAAAAAAGCTGCCGAAATGGCGGGTGTCTGATTATGGATCGCAGGTTCGGAGAATTAATGATGTTGGGCAATGATTGGTCGGCAACAGATCCAGTGATTGTCCTTTGTTGATACACGTGTTCGATGATTTGACTTTTATAGTCTGTGTGTAACATTTCAACTAGTACAACTCATGTCACACCTAACCAGACAAATTATATTTATATTTTTCTGTGATGGTTTTATTTTCACTACGATGGAAAGTCT
The DNA here is from genome assembly GCA_034509725.1 of Sesamum angolense. NCBI lineage: Eukaryota > Viridiplantae > Streptophyta > Magnoliopsida > Lamiales > Pedaliaceae > Sesamum > Sesamum angolense. The sequence goes on from JACGWL010000002.1 coordinate 15,383,486, forward strand.
GGTGGATGATGTTTAACATATTGTTGCCTAGCTAGAGTCCTACAATTTTATTGAGTAAAAGTTCATTTTCATGACCACTGAAAAAGATAAGAACGTTGCAATTAATTCATGCATTTAAAGTTAAAAATAAAAATCAGAAGTGAAACTCTAAAACTCCAACTGTTCTGGCCGAAAAAAATAAAAAGAAACATGATGTGACCCAGGCATGGTCACAAGAATGCCAACATGCTTCTTGCTGACGTCTTTTAATTGTTCAGAGATCATTGCAATTATTATTTTCTACTAATAGGTTGTACATTTATGTCGTGTATTTAGCTGGATTACCTATTTTGTTGCAGGGCAAGTCATGCCGACTTTATCGTTCCCTACCAAAAGTATGTGAAGTGTACCACCAGTCAGATACCTGTTGGGACGAGATTCAAGATGAGATTTGACTTCGATGATTCTCCGGAAAGAAGGTCCGATTTAATTCAAATTAATATCATATTATTTTGCCTCTCTGATGCATTTTGATGAGAAGAAAATATATTTTTGCTCTCGCAGGTTCAGTGGAGTGGTAACTGGATTTGGTGATATGGATCCCTATAGGTGGCCGAACTCAAAATGGCGATGCCTGATGGTAGATTATAACTTCATAATCAGGCAACAGTTCTGTTTTAGGCGATATGCTAGAACGTCTAGTTGATCTTTTTCATTCGTTTGACACCATTGCATGTGTTTTAGGCGATCCGTCATTATTATATGTTGTTACTTCCCCTCCTCACAATCATATCTCTCATTTTATTTCAGTTGAAGGGTGTGATCTCACCATCATACCACTTGTTCACATAGATCGGAAACATTAATCTTTTCCAATCGAGAGTGAAATGATCTATCCATTATCTTTTGTTTGATCTATTTTCAGTATGAGAGACTCTGTTTAATTAATGAAATCAAGCCTGGATGCTCTTTCCCATATTGATATCAATGCCATTCTTAGTTTTATGTCAATGGGGGAAATTCATGCATATCCCATATTACCTTAAATAAAAAGAATAAAAGAAGTACATTTTGGTTTATTTGTAAATGGACTTTTGCCAAACTCCCTTTACAAGTTGAGTAATATGATTGTTTCCTACACATCTTCTAGGTCCGCTGGGATGAAGACATCATGAGCAACCACCAAGAACGAGTTTCTCCATGGGACATTGATTTCTCAGGTAATTATGCGCCTCTGAGCATCCAGTCTTCGCCTAGAATGAAGAAACTGAGGTCAAATCTGCAAGTTCCCCCACATGGCAGCCCCGTCGCTGGTGCGCATCTTTTCCATTATACAAAATTCATTTGCTTTAGATGTTTTACTCTCATTTTGGGAGCTGACCTCTGACGTTTGTCCTTTTTTCTTTTTTTTCCTCTTTTGAGCAGGAGGTGCTGCACTTTTGGACTTTGAGGAGTCCGTAAGATCATCTAAGGTCTTGCAAGGTCAAGAAAATGTAGGTTTAGCATCACCTCTCTATAGAAGTGATCGGATAAACCGCCAGCTGGATTTTGAAACGCGACCCCCGCCGCCTAATCCTATACCAAACAGGATGGAAAAGATTAACTATGGTGAGTTTGTGAGAAACCAGGCTTCCGCCACTTTCACGGGCTTTCTGGAATCCAATTGGTTTCCAAAGGTCTTGCAAGGTCAAGAAATTTGCTCGTTGCGATCTCTAGCTGGGAAAACCGATTCAGGTCTTGGTGCATGGTCCAAACCGAGTCTTAGTTACAATCTTCACAACATGCATCAACGGCCCACACCAAGCTTCTATCCTCTAGCTTCGGAAGGTGCTCGAAACATGCCTATTCCACACAACAGCATCTATCGAGTGGGACAAGGCCCGTCATTGTTATCCAACATTTCTAACTTCCGAACGGGAAATCATGCGCTAACCCCGACTTCTATTCTGAGTGGGGCTGCGGCTGATATAGGTCGAGCACCACATCTCGCAATTGAACCAAGGGCACAGGAGAAGACATCGGCACCCACAACTTCAACTATGCATTTTAAAAATATGAACAACGATGACAACTTAAAGGAGAAAGTTCCCATCTGTAAGATATTTGGGTTTTCATTGACCGAAGATCCTACTAATCTTAGTCTGCAGGGTCCTAGTAAGAGGAGCTGTACAAAGGTGAATTTCGACATTTCATGGAACTATTATTATGCTATTCTTCCAACTCTAAAGGGTGATTATTCTATGTAGGTTCATAAACAAGGCAGCTTGGTGGGGAGAGCCATTGATCTCTCAAGACTGCATGGTTATGATGACCTGCTAGTCGAACTGGAAAGGTTGTTCAGCATGGAAGGCCTTTTGCGTGATCCGAACAATGGGTGGCGCATATTATATACTGACAGTGAGAATGACATGATGGTAGTTGGAGACGACCCGTGGCAGTAAGTCCCTCACATAGCATGCTTATTCTTTTGACCCGTGCTTTTCCTTTTCTTTGGAATTAGAGACAAACGCATTGGTACTCGATAAGGTTGGAGATTACAAGAAAGTCTCTTGGTTTAAAAACTTACACTACACCTCTGCAGTCATGTTTTATATTACAGATTCCCTCTTGAATACCAGATGGCAATGGAGGATTTGTAATGTAAAACATAACTATAACGGGTGTATAACTATTACAGGTGTAGCATCGCTTTTAAGATTTGATGGTTTTCTTTTGTATACATCCTAACCTCAAAGGGTGTCTGTAAGTATCCCTTGAAATTAGGAACTCCATTGTTGCTTAGGATGATTGACTGAAATGAGAATGACTCTTTCCCTAATAAAAGTAGTTGTCTTGTCTCATACTTTGCTGCGATGTGATGACTTTGAAAAATAGTATCATTTATGTCTTCATGACTGAAAATGCCATTTGAGTATTATGTGCAAACACATGTGAGTTCGATTAGCAATTTAGATGGCTTTTCTTGAATTGCAGCGAGTTTGTTGAAGTGGTCACTAAGATCCACATATACACGCAAGAGGAAGTGGAGAAGCTGACCATCGGAATGAACAGTGATGACACTAAAAGTTGTTTGGAAGAAGCACCACCGGCCCCTGATGTGTCAAAGTCGTCTTCTGTGGGGCAGCCCGACTCTTCTCCGACTGTGGTCAGGATGTGAAGCTTCAGGTTTTTCGACTGTCATGCCGGCTGTACTGTACCGTTATGTGCTACTAAATAAAGTTTGGTTATGTGTTTGTTGTGTTCTGGTTGCTGTCTACGTTACCCAACTCGATGCTCAAGACTGTAATATTGGAGAATCATGTGAACTTTTTATGTTCTAAAATAAATATCATGCTACTACTAGTACTATAAATTATGGTGTTGTTGAGTTGGTTTCTGTTGGAATTTGCTATTAGTCTCAAGTTGTTACTTGTGATGAATTGTCCAATTGTGGTGCAGGAAAGGCCATCTCTGGGAAACAGTACTGTTGTTAGGCTGTGAGGAGGATGTCTGTGATGACCCTCCAATATTTCTTGGGAACTACAGTCTATAGCTAGTGCTGACTGACGTAGGAGTAAGAGCCTATTTGTTTGTTAGATAGAAACAAACGTAAAGTATAGATGTAATTTTTTAAATTATAGGGCTTTTATGTGTAATTATATTTTAGGAGAGGACATAGTTTTCTTTCGATATAAGACTTTTTGCTTTTCTTCCACTAATTCTTTATAAAAACTTATGTCTTTTAATTTTAATAATATAAACATATATTTCTTTTATTGATGACAATTGTTAATGTTATCCATATTATAAAGACATGAATTTACTTCATACAATTATAATACATAATTAATGTTAATTGTTGAAGACTTAGTTCATTGCATAGAAGATGCTTTTTGAATATTGAAAATTAAATAATAGAATCTAATTTATTTTATTATAATATTAATTAAGTGGGACGGATCTATAATAATTTTAACTATACTTATTTTTCTGTCATTTCTTTAAATCTAATTTTCTGTCAATAATTTTTTAATGCGTATTTAAAATTATTCATTTTGATATATATGTACATATTATTCTATTCTCTATAGTGCGATTAAATATAAATTTTAAATCATGCACACTCATCGAGTATGCTTTAATTATCACTCGTCACTCTTTCTTTGAATTTCTTTCTATAGTTTCTCTGTAATAATATGGGTAAATTATTACGAGCTTTCATAAAATTTGATATAATTATCAACCTTTGTTAACAACCATTCAATAATTAAGCTAATTCGTTCTGTTAAGTTCTCGTTTATTTTTTGTATAACTAATATCAATTAACCTTACAGCTTATGAATTGTAATTTTATTTATTCTTTTAAAAATTATTTTATAAATTAAGTGAATAATTTTATAAATGTTTTCATTTATCTCATCCGTTTATTTTTTTTAATAAAACAAGGACAAATTCAATAATTTCACATCTTGATTCAAGAATTTAATTTCACCATATATTTAAAATATTAATAATTTTTCAAACAATAAAAAATATTATTAAATATATCAAGTACGTCGTTGTAATTATTATTTTTTGGATAGGAATTAGGAAGTATGTTGTAATTTGCCCTAATATTTTACAATATTTTGAAAAGTTTTTATAAGCTAAAACTTATTCGATCATCTGCGCGAACTCCAAAACCTCGTCAATGGCAAAATTTCAAATTCTAAAGCCCTAACAGGCACTTTGTCACCAATCAACCAACTCCACGGAAAACCAGTAATGGATCGAGGTGGAGGACAGCAACAGCAGACGGCGAGTGCGTCGAAGCCGTCGAAGTTCGCGGTGTACCAGAACCCAGCCCTCTCTGCCGCTCTCACCTCCAACAGCCTCCGCCCCAGCGCCTCCACTTTCCTGTTCTTCCTATCCGTCTCCTCTGCTTCTGTTCTTGCTCTCATTTTCTCCCTGTATAGGTACATTGCCTATATATGTTGGTTTACGCGCTACGTTTTTTGGCCTGTGTTTGTGTTTGTAACTGCTGCATATTGATTAATCAAAGACAGGTTTTCAGTCAGCTCCTATTCCTTAAATTTGTTGAATTTGTGCGTTTTTAGCTGTTCCATATTTGATACTGAGAGTAGGTTTTCAATTATTTCCTATTCCTTCATATAGATGTTTGTCTCTCCACAGGAATGAAGTGGCTGTCTAAAGTCAAAGTTTGGCCATGAAATGAGTGACTCTTATCTTTTCATCTATGTTCCTGCCCTCCCTTGCTTGAGGATGCTGGCATATGATGGAGGCAAGTGAGTTTACCAGTGGTTGGGAGGAAGATGATATAGGGATGGGAATTACTATATCTTGCCCTGTCTCCAGCTTGATCAGTTTTAGAAGTATTAAAGGCTTGCTGATTTAACAAACCCCAAACTTTAGCTCAAGCCAAGTTTTGAGCTGGGCAACTTTTTGTCCTAATTATAATCCTGGTGCTTGTTGTGTGTGTGTGTGTGTGTATAAGAGAGAGAGTGGGAGGTAGTGGTGGAGGGAGAGGGGGGGACTGAGGGAGAGGAGAGAGAGAGTGTGTACGCGCATGTGTGTTTGCATGGGCATACACAGACATATATACATAGATATATGTGCACATGTATATATCATGTACTTGTGTCTTTGTGTAGATATCTTGCTCTCTGTTGTATTCTAGGTCTTATATGCATTTTATCTAGGAATAGTATTAAATTATCAAACTCATTTGAATCTGATCTATGTAGGGAAAATGAAGTTGTTACTGATTTTGGACTCAGATTTGTCTCCAAGGATGTTGCTCGTAAGTGATGTTTCAATCTCCACTCTAGGTGCTTTAAAGGGAACTATTTGATTGTATCCTTGTGAATTATGATATATTCTCAACATGTCAGGTATATGTTTCAAGGTGATGCAAACCACAGCAAGTTTCATATTGTTTGGAACTTTGGTTGCTTTTGTGAAAGCCCTCTCAAGGTGGAGAACAAGAAATGTTACGGAGGTTGTAGTTGTCTCTCCTTCCAACGGCATGAAGGAAGTAACACGCCTTACCAACAGACAACTGGGCCTTATAGGGTTAAAGTCCAAACCTGACGTGGGTTCTGAAGAGTCTTCAAAGAAACCTCCTAAATCTAGAATTAGCACGCCTTCTCCATCAAATGTCCTTGTCCCCCTTCACCAGTCACTAACAGATTCAAATCACTTGTCTAGAACGACCAGTGGGAAATCAAGAACCAGTAGCGGCGGCAAGATGCATACCTTTACTACTACATCAAAATCACCAGCTTCTCCCTCTATGTATCTTGTCCCCACAGCCTCTATGCGTTCGCCAGTCCAGTCGCCATCTCTGCAGACATCGCCAGGTGCTGATCAGTTTATTACCACCCCATGGTCGAATAAGCGTCCTGCTTTTCATAAAGAGATAGCAACAGAGGAAGATCTTGAAAAATTTTTGGCTGATGTAGACGAGAAAATATCTGAAACAGCAAGTAAATTGGCAACACCACCCCCCAGCATAAGTGGATTTGGCATGACCAGTCCAAACACTATCGCCAGTTCAGTTAATACTTCTGGAACGACAAGAAGCACGCCTCTGAGGCCTGTTAGGATGTCCCCCGGTTCCCAAAAGTTTACCACTCCTCCGAAGAAAGGGGAGGGAGATCTTCCTCCTCCAATGTCCATGGAAGAGTCAGCTGAAGCTTTTGAAAGGTTGGGCATTTACCCACATATCGAGCAATGGCGTGACTGTCTGCGGCAGTGGTATTCTGCTGTTGTACTTAACCCTCTCCTTAATAAGATTGAGACCAGCCACTTGAAGGTAAGGGTTATCTTTTCAACTATGCTTCTTACTGAAATGACTTAAAAGTTTTGGCACAACTCTAATTAGGAGTTTGCATATATCTCTGATGTATCAACTTAAACCTGCGAATAATGGAGAAATAAGGACACTATTGTAATGGTGGTTTTGTAGAAACAGTGAATGGTAAATTTATAACTCTAAATATAATAAGGCCCAAGAGTAATCACCTGGTAGGAATCTCTGTATATTTATCAAAGTGAGTTATCATGGAAGCAATAAATTATATCATAACAGAGAATGGAGTTATATAGTCATGTCCCCATTGCATAATCCATGTTTCTGTTCTGGAGGTGATAGCAAATCAAAGGTGTTGGTCTTTGCGAATAAGACATATATGAAATTCTGAACCTGAAAGGCTGCCATAAAAAGTGTATTTATTCAGAAGCAGAATTTGTATTTTATTTTCTAAACCTTACCTTATAGATCATCTGGAAGCTTTGGAATTTTCTCTTTTGTAACTTCCAAAGTTCATTCATTTGCTCGCAGAAATACCTGAGATAGTGGTAGGACTTTTATTCAACCTCCTTTCATTCTCCCATAAACTCAAGCTTGTCAACATGTTTCTTCGATGTGTTTGGGCTAGTCTCCATAGAGTTCCAGACTAAGATTGCCATATAACAATGAAGTCTTTTGGGATATTTCTTGGTTCTTCAACACCGTGCCATGCGATACCATTGTTCTCTGTTATCTGGAGCTCTTCCAAGTTAATGTAGCTTCCTTAAGTAGAATCCATTTGGTGCATATTGTTCTAGATTTACTTCAGGTCATGCTTTTTTATCAGCTTTACATGATCTAGAGAGCCATATAATGGATCTGTTCGAGTGGATGTAGATTGGATGTTAATCCTTAAATCTTTCATGCTATTAGAAGTCTAACTTCTTACTTCTAATACATTTCCTTCTTGATTGCATATAATCTCTCATACTTTCAGGTTATTGAAGCAGCTGCTAAACTTAATATCCCATTTCCATTAGTCAAGTTGGAAGTGACACCTTGAGCACACCTACCATTGCTAATGCATCTCCAATTGAGAGGAATAACGAATGGAAGCCAGCATTTGCAATTGACGAAGATGGACTTCTTCATCAGCTACGTGCTAGTCTTGTTCAAGCTCTCGATGCTTGTATGTATAAATTGTTCATGGATTTATAGTTCTCTTATATATTTGGTAACTTGCAAGGAATTTATTATTTTTTCCATTTTTAGCAAAGTTGCCAACTAGCAATTTCCAGCAATCCCCTCAGCACGCTGCCTCGGTTCCTCTTTTACAAGAGGCCATCGATGCCATTACAGAACATCAGAGGCTCCACGCTTTGATGAAAGGAGAGTGGGGTAAAGGTTTACTTCCACAAAGTAGTGTACGAGCAGATTATACTGTACAAAGAATTCGCAGTAAGTGCATTCCCAATTACCTAATGTTAAAGTAAAACTGATGCCTGACAGAATTCATCTTCTTCTCTCTTATGTGGTTTTCATCTTGTGAAATTTCATTAACTTGTCAAAAGTTCTATAGAGCTTGCTGAAGGAACGTGTTTAAAGAACTATGAGTATTTGGCAAATGGTGAGGCATATGACAAAGCAAATAAGAAATGGAGTCTTGAGCTTCCCAGTGATTCGCACTTGCTTCTTTATCTGTTCTGTGCTTTCCTGGAGTACCCAAAGTGGATGTTGCATGTTGATCCTACAACTTATGCTGGGTCACAGGCAAGCAAGAATCCTTTGTTTTTGGGTGTTCTGCCTCCTAAAGAAAGGTTTCCTGAGAAGTACATAGCCGTTATTTCTGGTATACCCTCTGTGCTACATCCTGGGGCTTGTATTTTAGCAGTTGGGAAGCAAAGTCCCCCGGTATTTGCCTTATTCTGGGACAAAAAGCCTCACTTCTCTCTTCAGGTAAATTATAGTCAGTGCATCATGCTAGTCTTTTGACTTTGTTTCCCACATGGTAACTAAAATCTACGAATGCATGCATCACTTGATCCTCTTGGTCTATCTAACTGGCTTAAGGCAACTGCTGACCGATTTATGATATTAAATTGATCAAGAAGTACGAAGGCTATGTGAGCCTGCCCAATATGGATATCATATTTGAACTGACACAGTATTCTCACCAAGAGTTTATTTGTAGGAGTCTTTTGAAGTAAGTGTTTGCTATTGTATTTGGAGGGGTTTAAAATTGTTGAAAATGGATGATAATATATATGGTATTGTTTTAAAGGGCACAAAAGTTACTGGAATAAACCTTATGCCAACATGGTCTTTTAAGCATATTCGAGGGATTGCAAGAGTTGGTTCTTCTCATTCTTTTCCTGCAAGTGCCTTCTCTTAAACCAATGGATCCTACTAGCTATAGAAGTTACTATTTATATGGATAGTATGTCTTTGGGAGACTATAATAGGCCATCTCACTTTCGTTTACAGGGAAGAACAGCACTTTGGGATTCCGTATTGCTCCTGTGCCATAAAATTAAGATCAGTTACGGTGGTATAGTTAGAGGCATGCACCTCGGTTCGTCGGCCTTGGCCATTCTTCCAGTTCTGAACAAGAAACTGACGACTGAAAAGTGCTGTTTATGTTACATCTCTTTGTATAGGCCATGGGCTTCACATACCAGAATGGGCTATTTGACGGCTGTTTTGCACATGAAGAGTTGTATTTGAGCAGATCATCCATGAGAAACAGCGTCCTCTGGCCAACTCATTTTACTCATCTGTTTGTATTTAGTGTTAGTTGATGATATATAGACAGGAAACAGACATCCCTTTCTTTATGGTTAGAAATTAGATATTGTTTATGAGAATGATGAAATGTTGACATTCTAGGCTTTGATGGGAGACCATTTGAAACAGTGGTCCATGCTGGAAAGATCTATCTGGCATCTGGCTGCTGATTTTTCTAACAACTAGTTATTTATCTTACTGCTCCGATGTTTCCTTGATTCTTTCTGGATGTTACCTCTCAGTATGTGATCAATCGGGTGCCCATTTTAAAGATTCCACTTCGAATATTAATTTGAATTTTATAGGTTTGACATTGGCGAGCAGGTGGAAGAGTATTGGCATTTTTTTTCTTTAGTAAATCTATATGTGCATGTTTTTGACATTGAAATATTAAAAGTTTAGATTATGTGTTACTTATATAAACATTCAAATGATGCTAATAAACTATTTATAACAATATTTTAATTTACAAAATTATTAAGTTTGTGTATTATATGCAAATATAAATAAATCATACATATTTTTTTTGTAAAAATATTTTATATAAAATAAATAATGGAGACAAATCCAAAATGGGTTTGAGTCCAAATCACAAAACCCCAAACCTGCTCGGGGACCCATTGAGAAGCTTCAAGTTCACGCCAATGGGGACGAATTTGAAACAACCCCTAATTATTGGAGTGGTTGTGGTTGGGATGTCAAACTCACAATTGGTTTGCTAGTAACGAGTCTGGAGGAAAAGTACCAAAGCCAGCTCCAAATAATTCTGCCCCCCTCACGATTCTTGTGGCATAAATATGCAGAGATAGGGTAGCTCTCAATCGTTATGTTGTAACGCAATTTTGTTTGTAATGTTCTACACTTTCCTCATGCAATACGCTCGTTGTGTTTCTTCTTTAGGTTTAAGATCGACCTGTCAAAAGAGACTTTTTTATTTTGGATTATATTCGACCCTTCAAAATCCAACAACTTTCTAGATCTATGCCTATTGTTTCAAACTCGATTTTTTTATCAGGTCGAGGCCAGGTCCAGGCTAGATCTATGGATCTCTAGATCTAAAGTGTTTGTTTGATAATATTTGATATATTTACTCAAGATAAGATAATTAAAAAGGCTAATGATATTTTAAATTTATTTTTGGAGATTTTAAATTCATCAATTTAAATGTAGCGAAACGTCGTACTTCAAGAGATTGGATAAATCCAAAGAAAAGGAAATTAGGAAGAATACAAAAAATGAGTTCAGCCAATCATCTCATGAAAGCCTATGTATATATATATAATTTAAATTCTTTGTTTGAACAAAAATGTGTGGGTGTTGAGTAAAATATATTTGTATTGGTTCACTCCTTTTGTTGATGGTGTAGTGTTGAACTATCAATTAGTGGGGTACGCTGCAAAGCGTCATGTTCAGACAAGTACCAAGATGTTAACAACTTGACAAATTTTGATCACTTAAACTGAAAATATCTTACAAAAAAGGAAAAGGAAAATTTCTTTGAAAAACACCCACTATTTCCCTATAAATAGTCTACTTATCACTAATGCTCTGAGATGAATTAGACTGTAAAAAAATTTGTTCTCCATTTAATCGGTAGGAATGATAATTTATGATTGTTGGTTTGATTTTCTCTATTGATCGAGAGACTTGCGTTGCATTGGTGCATGATTTGAAGGTATTTTTATAAGCCAGTTCAATTCTCTCTATTGACGTGAGGATTGTGCTGGTGAGTAATCTACAAGTATCCCCACAAGCGAGTGATCTACAAGACCCATACAAACGATATTTTTTTATAGTAAATTGAACTATATTTTCTTTGAAAGAGAGAGACGGGAGGCGGAGGGAAGTTCAAACTTTGATCATGGATTAAATGACGTTTCGGATCATGAAATATTATAATTTTATGAGAAATATTTTAAAACATCATAAACAATTATTAAAAAGAAAAATATAAAATATTGGATAAGCTATTCAAGCTGAGGATAATCCATTTATACTGAACACGGTGAAATGTATATAGTGATGGCAATGGGGCGGGTCTGGTACGGGTCCGCCCGGATTCAAGACCCGCCCCATTTAATTTTTGCCAGACCCATAACCCGCCCCCGCCCCGCCTGGACCCGTACCAGACCCGCCCCATTTAATTTTTGCCAGCCCCATAACCCGCCCCGCCCCGCCTGGACCCGTACCAGACCCGCCTCATTTAATTTTTGCCAGTCCCATAACCCGCCCCCGCCTCGCCTCGCCATGCTAAAAATTTCGCCACGTCCCGACCTAATTAATTTATACAAAGAATATATTAAATTAATATTTTTTAAGAAATAATATTAGTTTAGATTTAAATATTAATATAATTTTCAATCTAAAATGAATTGGATAAGACAAAAAATACGTTCATCTAAATTATTAAACTTTTTATCAACTAATTTTTTATTTTTTTATTTTATATATAGTTGGGTATATGAAAAATTATTTAGGATTCATATATATATAATAAGATAATTTTTATTTATAATATATTGTATATATTAATAATATATAATAAAAAAATAGGCGGGGTTGGACCTGGGCCGGGGCCGGGTCCAATGGGGCGGGTTCGAGACAGGACCCGTAACCTGCCCCGGACCCGGCCGGGGCAGGTTTTAGCTGCCCCAGACCCGCCCCGAACCCGAAAAATGGCATCCCAGACCCGCCCCATACGGGACGGGTCCGGGGCGGGTTTTCCGGGTTCGGGTTGAAATTGCCAACCCTAAATGTATATTTAAAATAGGATCTTTAATTTACTGCCACTAGATAATACTATAGCAACTACAAATTAATTATATATATAATAGATGTCTAATTAGATTAATCAAGTCCACGCAGCCTTAATTAGTGGGAAATTGTGAGAAATATAGAGGAGGTTTGCAAAAATTATATTTTTACAAAAGTGATTAAGATGTAAAAATTAAAAGTTTTTATCATATTTTAGCTTAACTCAAGAGAAGCACAAGCAGAAATTGTACTTCCTAATACCTTCATTTAACTTAATTTAAGTCACACTTTGAAATTTACTTAATTTAAGATTTAAGTTACATTTAGCTTAGAGATATCGAAGGTTGGCATTTATATATTTTGATAATTGTACAATTTTACGCCAACTATAAATTTATTAGATGGCCATGGTGAGTATAATCATACTCAGAGTTACAGATAAAAAAAATGTGAATCTTAGCTTGTTTGGTAATTAAAGAAAAAATTGAGGGTATTTGGTTAATTATTTACCAACTTTTGGGGATGACCCAACATCAAACTATTTATCCGATTTTTCAAATTAAAAAAGCACTCTTGTAAAAATAACAAACAATATTCTATACTATGATTTGGAAGTTTTATAGTATCAGAATTATATATTAATACAAGAAACTAGTTAAACGAAATATGGGTAAATTACAATCACCTCTCTTGAAATTTGATATAATTACGAATATTCACCTGTTATTTGAAAAATTACAAATACCCTCCTGATGTTTGATAAAATTATGTAATCGTTGGATGAAGGTATGAAATTGTCAACTTGGTCCTTACTGTATTTTTTTTATTTTAAATTATAATCTTATAAAAAATTGAACGGGATGGATGAATTTTTTTTACAAAATTATAAAAGAATTTATCCACTTAGTCTATAAAAGAATAATATAATTTTTAATTCACAAGGGCATTTTGATCAGTTCACTATAAAAATTGATAAAAACTTAATGAATTGGGCTAATTGTTATACGACTGTTAAAATCAGGAGGGTATTGATAATTTTTCAAACAATAAGAGAATATTTATAATTATGCCAAATTTGAGTTCGTTGCAATTTATCCAAAAATATATATACAGATATTACAAAATATTAGTCAAATCTTGATTATTGTCATGTACCAGTAGTTGAGTTCTGTACTAAGATACTGTAATCACTATCCATACTGCAACATTTTGTACATCAACAAAAGAATCTTAAAAATGAGTTTGTATAATATGAAGTGAACCAAAAATGTTTTTCCCTTTTTTCTCAATAAAAAAAAAATTCAATTATATTAAAAACTAATTACACATCACTAGATTTTTAAAACATAACAAATAAACAATAAATATATAACACATAAATTATAACACGAGTAGAAAAATACCCACATATATAAAGATTGAAACCCCAAAGAACGTTTTTGTGAATGATTTGAATTAATCAAGCATTATAAGACTTTTGTCATAATTAATTATCATGATTACAAGTGAAAAATCATAATAAATAATAATTAATTATAATTTTTCAATAATTATTAATTATTTTTTCAGCAAAACGAAATAAAAACATTAATTACAGTTAAAGCCCACGCTAAAAAAATACTATAATCAGTTAAAAAAGCTCCACAAATACTTCAATTATAATTAAAATTATGAAAATATTGATTGACCATTGCTCCAGATTTAAGTTTTCATGATGGACAACATTTGTACTTATCGAAAAATTTAAATTATTCTACTATGTCTTTTCGAAATAACCAAAAAAAGAAAAAGGGAAAAAAGAAAATCCATGAAAATATCTGTAGCTGGGAAAGGGGTGATTTCCCGATGAACGGCTGTGATTATTTTGGCAGGGTGATCATGAAAGTGGTCGTTGCCATATCAGATAAGGTTAGAACCAGGTGGCGGTCTTGAAGGGTGCAAAGTGATAAGGCTCCAATTCTTGTATATGTGGTCATAAAAATTGAAAAGCACTGGCAACTCAAATCCAACGGCCCATTCCAACTAGAATTGAACAAGATGGAATTAGGACCCTTGGATGATAATCTGCATGAGCCAATTAGAGCAAGAGGGGTCATATAGCACTACACTATAAAGGAGGAGTAGGTGAAGGAATTCAGGTCCGTTTCTTCCACAACTGTCTGTCTGAATTAGTTAGCCAAAAAACAAAGGTTGAAATGGCTGCTTCCTCAATGATCTCCATCACCGCCCCCACCGTCGGCCGCTCCTCTCCGGCTCAGCCCACCATGGTGGCTCCCTTCACTGGCCTTAAGTCCGCCGCTGCTTTCCCCTCCACCACCAAGAACGCTGACATCACCACCCTTTCCACCAACGGTGGCAGAGTCTCCTGCATTCAGGTACCTTCATTTTATTGCTAGCTACTTAATTATTTTTAAAATTATCGAATTACAGTAAGAAGTATAATATTTTATTGTTTGAAAGTAAAAATTTATAATGAATAAATTACCGATCACGAACGAACTACGATTGTGTTTCGGTAGAATGGAGGCCAAAACATTAGTTATTGTTTAAAAATCATGATGATCGCGTCATTGTCATAACTAAAATTATTGATTTAAATTATTTATTAAAAGATTTTTTTTATTTTTTTTTGGTAGCAATAGATGATTATTGAAATATTATTTGTTATGAATTCAACTTGTGTAGTGATGAACTAGAGGTGAAAAATAGAGGAAAATTTAATTGAAATCGGATTTGATTAGATCTAAAATAATTATAGTACAAGCGCTGTACATTTGCAGTTTGATTGATGTATAGTTCGAAAAAAAATAATTAATTACATGATTAATTTAACACACCTGCTCAATAATTGATTTGATTTGATAAAATTTAGTTTAGGTAAAAAAAAAAAAAAAAAAGAAGTCGGGTAAAAGCAAACTTCTCTTAAATCAAATTATTATGATACATTTAAGGAATTGAGTATAAAGAAAAAATCATAAATATAAGGGCAGGAAATGATAAATAGTTATAATTTATGCAGGTGTGGCCGACACAAGGAAAGAAGAAGTTCGAGACATTGTCATACCTTCCCGATCTGACCAGGGAGCAACTCCTCAAGGAAGTTGAATACCTTCTCCGCCTCAAACTTGTTCCTTGCCTGGAATTCGAGTTGGAGGTCCGTAACCTACTTAATTTTATTTCTCATTCCATGTCAATTTATAAATTCTTATAGTTTTTTTTTTTTTTTTTAATTTAATTGTCTTTTGATTTTGTGTGGCACAGCACGGGTTCGTGTACCGTGAAAACCACAGATCACCAGGATACTATGATGGACGCTACTGGACCATGTGGAAGTTGCCCATGTTTGGGTGCACTGACGCAGTTCAAGTGTTGATCGAGTTGGATGAGGCTATCAAAGCTCACCCAGACGGCTTCATTAGAATCATCGGATTCGACAACGTCCGCCAAGTGCAATGCATCAGTTTCATTGCCTACAAGCCCCCAGGCTACTAAATAAATTGTCCAGTTACCCATGGAATTTGTCGGAATTCCGTTTTTCTTTTTACAATTTTTGTATTTTTATTTTTATCCGACTTGTTTTGTGTTTTCCTCTATCTCTCTTCGGATTTTCCATTCGAAAAGAATTGGAATGTATGAGGATAAGTATTATAAATACAGACTTGTTTAGTTATTAATAAAAATTATATATATATGTGTGTTCTATTTATTTTTTGAAAAGATAAATTTCATTAAATATAGAACATCGTACAATACAATCCTACATCTAAGTTGTCTCAAGGGCCAACATAGCTGTCCGTTCAGGTGAGATGCTATAGCCTTGGAACTACATGCTATTCCTCTCTTGCCAATATGATAAACTGCTGTTGAAGTCAACATAGCACAATAAGTGGCCTTCAACAGATGGGGACCATTGAAGCTAGCATATCATTTTATCCAGCTGTGTACTGTGTGATATGATATTATATGAGTTGTGTACTATGTGATATAATACGAGTTATATTTTGTGTGATATGGAAAAGAAAATATGTTGTAATTGAGGAGATGATAACCAACAAGACTATTGAATGATGCACTCCAATTTGGATAAATAGAAGAACCTTAAGAAAATAAATAATAGCCGAGGATGTATTATGATGTGGATTGATCTATGATTGTTGGTAGTGGCTACATCATGGAGCAGTGTGGTGCTTGCATAATAAATATTTGTTGGTTGGCGTCATTCATATAAAATTTGTCGTATTGTGTGTTTGTGTGTGTATGTAAATTAATTAACTATATTTATTGAGTAGACAATACATTACTTACTACATATTTGTTTAGTAAATAAGTCACAGTGATTAATCGAATTGGATCATAAGTTGTGTTGTCGTTTTTATTAGGTGGATCAACAGTGACATTTTGATCTAAAAGTTACAGCTATGTGATTATTAGAACCACTAGTTTATTATTATGTTTGCATTTCACATTTTGTAACCGGTAGAAACTTCACTAGTTTCCTTTTGGAATACACAAGTGGAATGGTAAATACAGACTTTTGACAATTTCCACCATTTCTTAATTAATAATTTTTTTAATACGTAATTGTAGTTGATTTTTCCCTCTTTGACTTCGTATTTGAGAAGAATATGATAATAGATTAATCAATAATTAAAATGTGGTAACTTATCAATGTTTAAGAAAAATTATTAATCACTAACTTATTCTATTCATAATTAAGAATAATATAATTTTCAATTTTAAAGCAACCAACAGAAATATTTATTATAATTAAAAAGAAATCAAAATTCTAAAATAATATAATTGACACGAAACACCGGAATCATCCGATTCTAATGTATTCTTTTAATTTAAATAACTAAGTGAACAATATTATTTATATTAGTTATGTATAGTTTCTCTCTAGCTAATAATTTGAATTTAATGTATATGTGGGGTGGGGAATATATATATATATATATATATATATGGTAGAATTAATATTTTTAAAAAAAATCATAAAATATAACAATAAATAGGGGCGGTGTATTTTTAAAAAGGAAAAAATACATGCTACCCCCGTGATATATGATATGTGCAAGATACGCCCTGTGAAAAAAAAATATATCAAATTATCTCTCTGTGTTGTTAATAATAAAATATTTTACCTCCCTGGCTCTGAAATTGTGTACCACGAGCCTAAGTTGAGATTTTTAAGAATAAAATATTATTTTATATTTAAATATAATATATACTAACATTAATATTTATAATAATATATTTTTATTTTTAAAAATAAAAGAAAAAAATAAAACCCCAAACCCCCCTCCCTTCTTTCCCCATCGCACCCCCCCCCCCCCCCACACCCACATCCCCGTCGCCTCCCCCACCTTGCCCCCACCGTCCCCGTCGCCGGCCCCGCCCCCAACCGTCGCCCGCCCCAGGCCCCTCCCCCGTCGCCGGCGCCCCCCCCTTCCCCACCCGTCGCCCGCCCCAACTCCCCCCCCCCCTCTTGCCCCCTTTTCTCGCGGCGCCCCCCAACTTCCCCCCCACCGGTCGCCGCCGCCCCCCCCCCATCGTCGCCCTCACCTTCCCCCCACCGTCGTCGTCTCGCCGGCGCCCCCACCTTCCCCCACCCGTACCCCTCCCCAGGCCCCCCCCTCTTTCCCCCCTTCTCGCAGGCGCCCCCACTTTTCCCCCCACCAACGCCCGCCCCAGCCCGCTCCCCCCGTCGGCGCCCCCACCTTCCCCCGTCGCCGGTCCGCCTTCTCCATCCATTTCTCTCTCTCTCTCTCTCTCTCTCTATATATATATATATATATATACAGATATATAATTATTAAAAATATATATATTTTAATCTAGACCGTTGATTAAGTTTAATAGAATCTGAACCATTGATTTTATTAATTAAATCTGAACCGTAGATTCAGTCAGATCTAACGGTTATTAATAAGAATGTTAACATAATTTTATAATTAAAAATTAAAAAAAAATAGCGCGTGAAGGGAACGAAATCGCGTGATAGACTTATTTGATTTGTTATGAAAAATACAAGGGGTAATTTACTATTTATTTTTTTACAGGGGGTAATTTGCTTATTTTACATAACACAGGAGGTAATTTGCATTTAACCCAATTTAAAAAGGCCAAATGCATTGAAAATTATTAATATCGCCATTAATGCTTACCCACCACTTAGTGCTTTTTCACAATTGAAAAAAGAAAAAAAAATGCATTTTATAAATCAAAACATTTATATTAATTTATTATCTTTAATATATATTTTTAGCTAGGTAATTTTTTAAACTACAAAAACTAATAAAACAATTTATATAAATATTTTATTTTGATTCATTTTTAAAATTATGCACATACAAATGATGTGTCACACACTTATAACTAGTTTATATAAAATAGGACAAATATTCACATAAATATACATATTCAGAACTCGAACTCATGACATCAAACAAGACAGATGTTGGATCTACACAACGAGGCCATAGCTGCAAAAAAAATTACAAGAAATTTGGTTTAGCAGTAGAAAAAAAAAAAAAAACGTGAAGAGAGCAAAAAGAAACCCCATAGCAAGGCAAAGAATTTGCTTTATTGGGACAGACATGCATCTACAAACAGGGCAACCTTCTTATCTGTTTGATGAACACTTGGTTGCACCACCAAGGTTACCTTCGCAGGACAAATGATGCCGGTGGGCTGTAATGATGTTGGCAACGGTATACAGACCGATCGGCATCATCTCTCCTGCGTAGGTAACCTTTTGATACTGCATCCATCTCTCTGTTTTGATCATGAGTTAATAATCACTATGTGAAATGTACCAAGTGTGTGTGTAGAGAGAGTAGTCAGTCACACATTGTAATTGTAAGCGGTTCTTGCAGTTGAATTTATATACATCCTTCCATTTGAGATGTGTCCAAAGAATTAAGGAAAAGGGCATTGTCTGAAATAGTGTATTTGATGTGATTTAATGTTGTTTCTTTATTGTATGAATGTGGTTGGAGTCCCATCACCACTTGCTGGTGTCACCTTGCAGGCGTAAGCACTATAATTTGACCAATTCCAGCCGCCTACTTCAAGGTTTTAATTTTACTTGTCTCACTTTAATTGTTGCATAATTGATTATAAATAATTATTTTCTTTTTTTTTTAGAAAAAAAGCGATTGTAATGGAGGATGGTTAAGAGGGTGTTTCGCTAACTTTTTTTTTAAATATTTTATAAATTTTTATTTTATTTTATAAGATATTTTTAGAGTTTATAAAATATTTTATTTTAAAAAAAAACTCCTAAAGTATTTAAGTAAAATAAGATGTGAAAACATATTATAAGGTGTTACGGTGTTTATAATAAGGTCTTTTTTATTGGTGATATTATTAGAACAATAAGTTATTATTTCTTGACGTATTTTGCTTTTAAAAATTTTAAAACACTTATTATAAATAGCACACATTAGTTTAATTCCATATACAAATTTAATAGATAATCTTTTTATAGTGAGAAAAATGAGAAATTATTACCTAAGCTTTTGAATAAAAATAATATATATGTACATTCATACTAGTCGAATATTAATATAGATATATAGTTTATATTTTATTTGTTAATGCAATGATTATTTCTAGTCGTATAATTTATAATATCTTGAATTTATATTTTTTGATAAATATAATATCAATACCAATCTTATTTTTATTTAAGTATAGTAATTTATTATTAAATAATTGAGTGTTTACTCTTTATTTAATGTTAAAAAATTTACATAGTAATTTTTTTAAAAAAATTCTATAGAGAGAGCGTGTGTGTGTGTGTGTGTGAGTGAGAGAGAGAGAGAGAGAGAGAGAGAAGAGAGGAGTGTGTGCGTGTGAGAGAGTGAGAGTGAGGAGGGTGCGTTGGTGAGAGATAGAGCGTGTGAGTGTATGAATTGAAATATTATTTTATAACTTATTAATTTTATATAGTTTATAATATCTTATAAAAAAAGTCATGAAAGTTATTTTTTTTTAAAAAAGCTTATAAAATCTAACATTTTATTTTGAAATCTTATAAGCTTTTAAAAAAAATGTCAAAACACTTTATTGAGTTTATAAGCTCTCTAATATCTTATAAGATATTTTTAGGAGCTTATAAGTTTAGCCTAACATCCTATTATTTGTAAATAGTGAAACGGCTGTGGCCGATGAATCTTTTATGTTAAGATCACCATATAGTATTCTAGACAAGAAAGTTGGAAAGTATGGTGAATGCAGGACTATCTATGGCTAATGCGTTTTCCTATATGAAAAAAGAAGCATATAAGGACTGAAAATTTTTAAGATTTATTAGAAAACATTATTACCTTAGAAGTTTGGGAAAACATTGAAATAGAATTGGTTTCTAATTAATCATGCATTTTATAAATAAGTTGAACAATGAGCTCTACTTTCTGTGGGATATGGAATTGGATAAAATTAACAACATGATCAACTTTTTCTTTAGGGGCGGGGCTGTCATTACAAGATTGACTACGATTAATTTGGTTATCAACAACAATTATTAATAATCAAACCTAAAAACAACATGTATTAGAAGACATTGACACTCACAATTATGCACATAAGGTCCGCCGAAAAATTTGTATGGTTCAGAATTTGCTTTATTGGTTTTTGAAATGTCATAGTCTAGTGATGAATGCCTGACAGCCACAGGTATCTGCAACAACCACCGCAATATCAATAATGCCCGACTCTAGTTAAGATTGAGGGTTCACCTCCGGTCCGATGCATTAATGTTTGTTTCATTTTATATGAATTATAATTTTATTATTTTTAATTATATTAATATATTAATTATGTTCTATTTATTAAAATATTAATATAATTATATAAATATTATTTCTACCCTAAAAAAGAAGAAGAAGAACCACAGGAGCAATATGCTAAGTGACCAAAATGTATTATTAGTACGGAAAAACATTCCACATGTATACATATATTATTTTTATAAATAAATAATATAAAATAATTAAAATATAAGTTAACTTTAAACGTGCATAATAGAAAGTTATTGATAAAGCCAATTGACTTATAGTGGGTATTAATCGTTTGGAGGTCATATTTTTTTTGGATCTTACACGTATTTTTTCAGCTCAAAATAACTATTCCTTGTAAGTGTCTTCTCTCTTATAATAGACTATGAATTTAAAAATAAGTTCCTTTTTTCTCTGCTTCTAACCTAGAGAATCAAAATGACACAAGTTGATTAACCACCAACTTAACATTAAGCTAATTTGACCAACTCACTCTGTGCCCCTTCAATAAAAATACACCACCCCACGTCCCCTCCAACTTCTTCCCTCTGACCCCGCTCCGCTTCTCAGCTCAACTCGCAAGTTGTTTCCTCTATTGTTCCTCCTTCACTCCGGCCTCCAGCTGAGCTATCCTCTAACACAAATAGCGTCTACATGTAATTGCTATCGTGATAACATTAAGCACAAGTTAGTTAAGATAAAGCCGCAAGGTTACATACATACCCGCTCCAGCACCTTGCTGAGCCAAATTGCGGAAACATATCCAACCCTGCCATCTCCTACACTTTTCCCCTTTGACCGGAAATTCTAATTCATGTTTTAACACTATAATATGCGTGGTATATTATACTAAGCAATTAATTACAGTTAAGTAAGATGGTTATGCAAACTTTCTTAAATAACCGTGCAAAAAGCTAAAATAAAAATGTCTCGATTGACGAACCAGTAGCAGTCTTCACACATATAGGCATGATAATTTCTAGATAAATAATAACTACAGTTAGTAGGATGTACAACTTTTAATAACCGTGCAAAAGCTGAATAAACTTGGAATCTGACGAATGACCAGAGGTAGGTTTCACACATAATAGTGCGTGGTAAATTTGCTGAAAATAATAACAAGTTAGTAGATGGATAAACTTTTTAATAAAACCGTGCAAATAGAACTGAAATAAAAACTGTCTCCGAATCTTGAAACTTGACCTTTAGGTCTAACACATAATAGTGCATGGTAAATCTTATAGATGAAAAATAACATACAGTGTAGGTGTTGGATAAGCAAACTTTCTTATAAAACCGTGCGTCAATATAATCTGATATATGATAAAAATGTCTACCGATCTTGACGAATCGGACCCAGACGGGGTATCTATCGCACTAATAGTGGTTAGAAATTTGCAAGGGTAGATAAACTAAGTTGTTAGGAATAGGCAAGCCAAAACTTTCTTTTAATTAACCTGCAAAAATTGAATGATTTACATAATTAGAACATATATATTAGGAGACATCAAAGTAACCAATAGATGAAGTTATCCAAGAACTTGAGTGCTTGCAGAAATATTATCGTTTTGGGTCATAACAGTAATATATTATTGATCGCGTTCTGTAAAATAATATATAGTCTACATTACAATAGAGATGTTGTATTACTTGATCATATCAATTCGCTAAAATGACACTCCATATAGAGTACATTCGACTGAGAGTGAGACTATTTATTTTTATAAATTTTCTAAGCCCCTTCGAAAGAAATAGAGGGCACTCTATCTGATAATAATTTGTAAAAAGTACTAATAAGATGCTTTCGTACTCGAAAATATTAGGGTCGTGAAGCGCTAAAACTACTACCATTATAATCAATATGCTTATGCGTGTGTACCAATTTACTAGGTGTTATGGTGTAGTATACGTCTGTAATTCGAATAATTAACATAGGTGAAAATTGACGATATTATTCTTACAATAACAGTTAAGAATGAAGAAATGGAAAGATAATAGAGTGTTGTAAATGACGATCTATAGCAGGTTTTATCTGTCTCAAATGCGAGTCAATGTATATATGTGTCACTAATCTAATAGGTTCTACTTTAGTCGCATTGAAACTAATATATAACTGTCGGTGATAGTAATTAGAATATCTGATCGATGCATACTTTATGTATTAAAGCTCTCTTATATACTGTGATACTTCTACTTGTCCTGTCTGTTATAACAATTGTGATAAATTAGCATGTGCATATGTTGATCTATATAGTGTCTAATTTTTGTTGTTGAAACGGGTAGTGATAGTCATAATGAGCAAATCTACAATTATAAATGGTATCATTAGTTATAATTTTAGCGATGATTTAGAATGAGTTAGTATAAATTAAAATCCCATAATTTTTGAGGAGAGTGATTAATAATCATTCAACATATATATAAAATAGACTAAATTTTGTTAAAGCCCACTCGTATCATGTAATAATCAAATGCCGCGGTATCAGCATATCTCCAAGGGTGACGTGTCCCCATAACATAAGCCAAATGCTCTTATAACCCAGAACCAAGGTTTTTTCGTATACCTTTTGTTTGTAGGGCGCAAATCGAACCCTGAACCCGACTGATCCCTAAATGGAAACTGATGCAGGAAATTTAAAGGTGATAACAAAGTTATGATTTAAAATATAATTCGAACAAATTAACAGAATTGTCCCAAATCAATATAAATATAAGAAAAAGAAGAACAAAAAGTACGTGTCGCAATATACTTTATCTTACCAATCATTTAGATTAAAACACTATGTGAGTATTATATCATTAAAATGTAACATAGATAGTATTCTTGTTATTCTAGTTATATATTGCTGTTGATATACTTTTTTACGCGTAATTATTCCTACATGAAAATTATAGTATTTATCTATATACAACTAGAGACTTATACAAGAAATACAAGCATTTCACTCCTAATAACAAATCAATAAAAGATTAGTATAACTAAATAAAAAAAAAATAAAAAAAAAAAAAAAAGGCTCCATAAGCAAGGCAAGAGCATAGGATAAAGGGGCGGGTAGTGAATGTTGTCGGGCGTCGGTCGTGTATCTTATAGGGGGCGAGGCTCAAATCCAAGCAAACCCGGCCCCGACTCCGCCATTACGATTAATAACCATTACGTGTCCGTTTTCATTAAAAAATAAAAATAACTACACGAGACCCATGCCTGGAAGGTCCTACAATTTACGGCTGTTTTCAATTTAATCTTCATTTATAATGATTCTTATACTACATCACATAAATTAGAAAAATTTTCTTTTTGTTTCCATGGACTTCCACACAATAATTAACAGAAAAGACACAGGCGTTAGTTCAAACATGAGTACTGGAAATGACAAAAATCTATAAAGCTATGGGATTAATATCTAGAAAATTGTGTAACAAATGAACTATGTTGAACGAGCTTAATTAATTATGGGACTAAATGAAATTTTCCTTTCCAAATGCCAATACCATCACCAAATCTTTCAACTTTATTCTATATCATATAACTTGCATAGAATATACCAAAGAAGATTACATAGTTTTTACATACCAAAAAAAAAAAAACTCATTATTTGCCATGAAAGGAGCAAACTCACCAACATCAAAAGCCTAAGGAAAAACTGTTACACACATCACGCCTCCATCTTATATATGAAGTGAAAGGGACTGGGGAAGCATGGCTCCTTTTTCCTCTTCAGTCTTTATTATGTCCCCTACTCATTAGAGTGCCTTTAATGTCTCTTACCAGTCCAGCCTTCGTTGTTGTCAAAACAGCTTCAACAAATGAATTTATCATATCCCTCTTGAACCCCCAAACTTCACATCCAAATTGCAGAAGAGCTGCTAAAAGAGTTAAAAAAAATCCAATTTCTCCCACTCACTTCCATCTAAATATTGTTTCCAGGAAGAAAGAAATGCTATCAATCATGAACAATTGTGGGCTGCCAGTCTGCCTTTCTGGGATCTATCATCCTCTTGCTCTTTCCAAGGAGTAATATTTCTCTTCCCCATCTTATTTTATGACTTCACACACACACACCCCAGTGCACACACATGATCTGATATATTGTCATTGTTGATAAACGTGTGCACGTGTGTGCAGGATGGCAGATCATGAAAGAAGAAGAGAGGAGATGAAGAAGATGTGGTTTCAAGAGAATATGGAGAGATATGAGGAGATGAGCAGAGCCCATGAGAGAGAAGCATTAGGCGACGAAGCTGATACTGATGAAGATGATGCCAAGGACGGTACTGTTATAATACATGAGTTTTCATGCATTACTCTGGCTTGTACTGCCAAGGCTGCATGAATGCTATAACTTAGGATTTGATTAGTATTATAGTTTCCAGGCTTGCTTTATTTGATATGAATTCTACCAATTTTTCTTGCTATCTTCTTTCACTTGCTTTTTTTCCTTTGTATTATTT
This sequence comes from Sesamum angolense, assembly GCA_034509725.1. NCBI lineage: Eukaryota > Viridiplantae > Streptophyta > Magnoliopsida > Lamiales > Pedaliaceae > Sesamum > Sesamum angolense. The sequence goes on from JACGWL010000002.1 coordinate 15,409,004, forward strand.
TTTCTGTATCTGTGGTTGGTATTGGGGACTTCTAGTTTGTTCAATGTGTATGAAGATCACAGATAATACACTTTAGTGGGTCCGGACAAGAGATAGATACAAAGGTCATTCTTATTTGTGTTAAACAGAACGCCACATATTGCAAAAGCAATTATTGTTGTTTCCAGATCAAATTTTTCGCATAGAGATTTTTGCCCCCCATAACCTGAAGGGGTGTTTGGGACATCATTCTGGCAATATCTCAAGCTTATCTCTTGTTTGGCTCTGCAATTGAGCTGTCCAAGAACACATACATGTTTGACTTCGACCCGATCCATTGCCATTTCTTACACGCACATCGAGGATCTAATTATCATCATAAATTAACAATTATGACAGGGCAACACTCTTATCGACTACAATCATCTAACTGATCAATTCAACCTCTGAATAGACTGTTTAGGTCAATGTCTATGAGCTCCAAATGTTAGAGAGGGCTTTACCTAATCAGCTGAATGATCCACATGAGGCAAATATTGATTATTTCATAAAATCCCATCACTCCATGTGGTATTAGTCATTCATATGGAACTTAAGTACCAGATTATTGCATACGAACGGGCCTTGTAAGGTGCCATTCTTGGATGATATTGTGAAATTTGTATAAAAAAAAAAAATATATGAATGCAAGAACCATTTGATTTTATCTTCACAATAGTAACAGCTTTGTGCACTCCATTAAGTTAGGCTTCGGTGTTTATAACATGCTAGCTAGCAATCTGGTCACTAATAAGTAGAAATAAAAAGACTGTAAAACTTAAAAGAAACGCTATTACTTCATACAAATCCAGTTTCATATAGTGACATGGGTTTATGAAAACACACAATGATACTCCAAATCAGACAATTAACATATGCATGTAGGAAGTTAAGGGAGCCACATATCTAAATCTGGAGCCAAGCTCATCACACTAAGTTGATGTAAGGTCAAGGCAAGAAAGACTAGAGACACCTTACTCAGCTACCGTCGTTTGAAGAGGCAAATAACTTTCCACTTCCTTAGTCTCCAAACTCCTTTCTGCAACAACTTTTGACATGCCGAACATCTAAGGAAACAATATTGAGGGTGACCATCAGCTTTAATCTATCAGATAAAAGAGAGCACAAATCTTCTGCTGTTGAATGTTAAAAGTAAGAGTCTGCAAGGAACCTTCTTGATTGTCTTCTGAAAGCAAGTTTTGTGTTCGTCCATAGAAGCATGGATGAATTCATCAATGTGATCCTTTACATCTTCCAAGAAAGTTGCATTTTCATTCTTCTTCCTCCGGCATGAAGCCATGGCTGGAGTTGGAGTTGCAGATGATGGCTTCTCATTTGGGCTCTTCTCAGTCGCCATTGATGGTTATATAGCACCTACAAAACATTTAGCACCTTTCAATGACATGAAAAGCTGTTCAAAGAAGGAAACAGTAAAAAGACGGAAACTACAAAAATAAACACACACACACATGACTAACGAAGACATCAAATGCAATCTGACAACTAGGTGGGAATATAGAACTTCCGCAACCATTACTAACTTTTCTTTGAGAACAAGGCAACATGAACTAAGCATCAAACAAGTTAATAAGCCAGGACATGACCACCAACAAAAGCCACTAAGAAACACAATTCTGGTTGATTGGTTGATAAGGAGAAGAATACTTAATGGAAAAAAAATCATGTCATCAAGAGGGTACAACTACAGTTATTCACAAAAAGGTCAGAAAAATGAGATGAAGGCCTATTTTGTCATCTATCCTTCTCCAACACATCCATCACCTCCCTCTTCCCTATTGTCTCTCGCATTGTTTTCTCCAATTTCCCTTTTTTACCTTTTTCCTTCCTTCACCCACCATTTTCTTTTCTCATAAAACTCCTCGAACCAACGGAAGGAGCATAAGAATGTGAATACATGTTCATCTTAATAGCTCTGGGCTCATCATAGTAGTTACTCGATCATCTTTTTACACACAAAACTACAGCTGAACTCACAGAACCTGTCCAACATTATATCACTTCTGGAGAATTTTCTAAAAGCTAAACCACAACTGTATAAAGTGCTTAACATCAACACCTTCCCCCTCACTAGTCCAAACAGTAATACAGCTTTACTATTCACCTCAGTTTAAGTAACCGGGTTTCCTATCTTTCTTTCCTCTTCAGGTTAGGCTCGAAAGGAAACACACAATCTCCCATTACACAACTAATATGGGCTTAAAAATTTCAGCTTATTCCCAATTCGCTCTTCTACGCTTCCACGATTACAAAGAAGGCAACCTGCTTGATAAAATGCCACAAGAGTTGAAAACTCAAACAAACCATAAGAACATACACATACCATCCACCCTCTTGCCCTATTTCCTTCATCGGATTCATCAGACTAGAGGATCGTTTTCCCAGATTTTAAAGCAACAAAAAACGCCAAGCATGAAATTCAAACTAATCAAGAATGACACCGAAAATTACCAAAAATAGAGAGAAAAAACGCCTAGTATGAGACGGAAAACTTGAGCACCTGTCAGCTCTGACGAGAAATTCCAGAACGATTGTTCCCTTCTAGCAGAAATCAAAGAGAGAAGACGGAGATGTCTTGGAAGTCTTTTGCTGGAATAGAATTCAGAAGCAAAGAGCTAATGGGCTTCCATCTTTCCTGTCGGGCTTTAACTGGCCCAGAAAGAATGGGCTCTAGGCATCATTCGAAGTTGTTTATAGACGCTAATACCCCTGATCTTTTCCAGAAGCCCAATAAGGCCCGTTAGCCCAAGAAGTTCAACTTCCTCGCATAGAATTTTGGAAGACATGTTCTGTTCGATTTTCTCCTTATAAATAGGCCAAGTATTCTCACCTATGCACATTACGCAATATTATGCAACATTGTAGTTATCATAATTTCAATCTGTAAATCTGTAATGGCGATCTCAATGTCAATAATTTTTCCTGACTTATCGAAATTGGAACCCTTAGATGGCACTAACTTCAAGCGTTGGTCCCAAAAGCTGCTTATTTACTTTGAACAACTGAAGGTGGATTACGTGTTATTCACAAATCCACCAGAAATTACCCCTCACACGACAGAAGCATCTACTGCAATTGTCACCACTCCTCAGACAACGACAGACAGTTCCAAAGAGAGGACGAACTCAAGGTAAAATATGAAAGGGACAACAGAATTAGTCTTTGAACATACCTTGACCATGTCTTCTTCCAATCCGATCTTTTGTTGCTGTAGTTGCGTTTTTTAAGCCAGGTGGAGTGCCTTTTTGTTGCTGCCTTCTCTACTCAACCGAGGACTCTCGGTCTATAAATAGTCCTCGGTTGAACCTCCTTCAATGCACAATTTTCTTAGCTTTCTGCCTTCTCTACTCTGCTTCTTCTCTGTTTCATTTTCTGAGTGTTATTTTGCTGTTCCGATTCTCCACCACGAGTGCACGTGTGTAGCAGAGGTTTCTGTGTTAACCTTAGGGAGCGAAGCGGCTTATTACGATTGCACCTCGATCACGCCAAATTTTCGCTTTCAAGACAGTGGTTCCGTCCACGACATAGTGTTCATATATTTTTCTTTTCGTTTGTTGCATTCCAAATTTATTGTAACTACAATTTTTGATACGATTTATCACTTTTCACACACTATATTAAATATATATTTTATTTATTTATTTATAATTTTTTTATTAACTTCAACATCAAAATGGTAAACTTTTTTTGCATGTAATACCTCCTTTCTTACCTAAAACATAATGAGAATAATTCAATGTTTTTGTGCTAGAAATTTGATAGGCATCACACAATTTTATCAAATTAGAATTTTAAAATCTAAATTCATCATAGTTTATTAACTAATATTTTGTGTAATTTTGTGGCACTGGGAATTAATTTTTAGTATAATTAGTAGCGGCGTATAAATGCATATTTTAATAGAAAAAATTACGTTAATACTCTATGAAATTATGTTTAATTGCACCAACATTTTCTATTCTTTATGAAATTATAGGTACACCCCTAGAAGGGGTGTTAGTGTAATCTACATTGGGGATATTTGTGTAATTTTTTTTTTTATTAACTAGGGGATGTACTTGTAATTATAAATATAAAAGTTAAAATATATAAAAAATAAAATATATTTATGTAATTAAACTCAATCAAAAGAGAATACCAATACTTTAAGTAATAAAGGATTTGACATGAATTCCAACCGTTTTACGATCATAAAATTGAAAATACCAATAAAATATTTTTAATTAAATAAAAATAGATACAAATTAATCGTTGTACCCGGGTGGATTCTAATCAACCTATTATCCTTCGCAAGTTGGGCATTCTCCTTCTAAGTTTGATAAAACAAATTACGGATAATTACATTCTTCTTTCCTAAGATATAATATAATTACACTTAAAATCTTTATAATTTGAAAATTACATCTAGTATTTATGAACTTTGTTTACGTGTAACAAATAAGTTCTTTGTTTAATCAAAATTTATCGAATTTATTAATTATAAAAAAATCAGAATTTTTTTTTATATTTACTCTCAATTTACTTATTACTGATTCATTGCATGCCAAATAGTCTTTTTATGACAAAATTACCCTCATACCCATTTACACATTAATGCATGTAAGAAAGTATTTTTTACCGTTATAAGAGTAGTTTAGATAGAAAAAAATTGTTTGACCTGCAATAATCAGTAATAAATGAATCGATAGTATATATCAATTTTAATTCAATTTTTTGGTTAGTTTCAACAAATTCAGTGAACTTTGACTAACGGGAAACTTATTTGTTAGATGAAATCAAACTTCACAAGTGTTGGATATAATTTTCCAAATCACAGGAGTTTAGGTGCAATTACACTATACCTCAGGGGAGGGAGTGTAATTATCCCAAAGAATTATATATTGAGGATAAATTATAATGGACTCTTTTGAAATTTGTCATAATTACAAATAACTTCTCATTATTTTAAAAAATTACAAATACTCCCTTGGCATTAATGGTTGTATAACAAATGCCCCTTACAATGGACTATCACGATGAGGTATTTGTTAGACGACCATTAATTTCAGAAGTATCTGTAATTTTTCAAACAACAAAAATATATTTATAATTTATGACAAACTACCTGTATGTTAACATAATAAAGCATATTTTTGTTTAATAAAAAAATAAAATAAAGCATATGGATTATATCTACCAAACTTTATTGAAGATTTATCATAACAAAATTAATATCCACTGCTAAATATTGAGTACATAATAAATAAAAAAATCAAGGAAAAAAATTGAGATCAAACTCATAGAACATATTGGTGGATGGCATCAATTTTCCAGCATACTTCTTCACAACACTCTCTGATTCTTTCCAGGTTTTGAACCATAGGACACCTCTGGCAACCCCTCTTTGCTCATTGTCAAAACCTCAACACCAAAAGCTGAAATCAACCATGAAACTACTTAATTTAATACTCCAACAACTAAATTAAATGGGGTGATTTTGCAACAATTTTTATTTTTGTGGTGAGAATAAGTCACTGATAAAATTTTAAGTTAAGCTGAAAATAAAAGTAAAAAGAATAGAACATAAAAAAAAAAAGTTAAACTTAGGGTGTTTGGAAAAACCACTTAATATTATAACTGTAATAATAAATTGTAGAAGTTGGTAGAGAGCTACTCAATTACTTTTGATATGAATCAATTTAATTTAAGCAGTTCGAGAGCCAAAATTGTTTATTTTTAAGTTTATTTTCAACAATTAGCAATAAGGTTGTGAACATTTATTTTGAGCAGTTGTAAATACTCAAAAATAGTAAAAAAAGACTAGTACTGTATAATATGAAAGAAATCTTGTCCAAACTGAGTTTGATTGAATCGAACCAAACACAACACTTTGCTTTATTTTTTACTTATTGTCAAATATATATATATATATATATATATATATTGCATTTTAATATTTAAATTAAAATGTATGTCTCTTCATATTCCTCCCATTGAAGTTGAGGTTAGTGGATGTTCTATGATCACTATGTTTGCAATAATCTTTTTTCAATACCATCATTCCACTACTACACCATATTCATACACATTAATACCCGTTTGTCACCTCTTTCTATTTCATTATTGTCCACTAATTCACATTAAAATTGCGGATGATTTCTACACCTATAAAAAGAGCATCATTCTACTTGTTTTTACTCACACATATACTACATGCAATTATTAGAAAGTTATATTAGTTGTTGGAAGGTGTTCTTTTTTGTAGAATTTTGGACTTTACTACTTGTGTAGAGTGAGTTAGAGTTATACGACGTTACCGGACTGTTGCATCCTAGAGGAAACAAAGCTTGAATCTTCTTAAAGAAAGCAAGATATCCGCGCCTCAGCTTAAAGATTTTGTTTATTTTTTCAATTATAAATTGATATTTTACAACACTTATCATTTAATTAGTTCAAATTTAACGGGACTCGATTTGAATTAGAATTTTCCAATATAATATATATCCTACATATGAGATTATACATCTTAACCTCTGATCTAGAGAACCCTGACAAAATCTTATGAAATAATTTGAAGTCCTCCAAATCATAAAAATAAATGGAAAAATTACCTCTTTGTGAGCTCTATAAGCACTTGTAGTAAATATAGCTCTCATTCATCCACGGCATCAACTTATCAATCCCAATACAGCAGAAGTTGTTTGCAAGCTTATCTGCCATATATATGTAATTAACACAAAATTATGGCTTAGTTAATCAATTCAAACTGCTGCTTAAATAAGCAGAGCAGCTCACCATTTAGAATTACAGCTACATACCTCCTACTTTTAAAATCCCAACAGGCTTTTTCAACTTTGATTATATTAATTATAAAATTACTATTAGTAATATTTTTTATAAATTTCTCAACAACTTTTTTTTTTTAAATTATTGTAAAATATTTTAAATAAATTTAGCCAAACGCGGTCTTACCTGAAAATTTTATCCAGTATGGTGCCAGCCTGAATATCTGCAGTTTGTACCCAGTGTTGATTTTCTCCCAGACTTTGGCCTGATAGTGGCATGTCTCGCCGTAGGAATCCGCCGCCGCCATGGTTATGTAGTAGACTGCTGCGGCGGCGGGTTCGACGTTCAGATTGACAATTCTCAGGAATTTCAACAACCCCTTTTTTCCCTCCTCCTTGTTGTGCTCCTCCACCGCGAACCTGGCGGCGCTCTCCGCCTTACGGTAGAGGTCACCGGAATATTCCCCGACTCTCCTGATGCGTCCCAGCAACACTGAACCATCTCTGCCGGGCGTCACATAGAATCCCTGAAATCATATACGAAAAATTAAGCAAGAAGAACAACAAGAACAGCATTAAAAAAAAAGAGTTGAAAATATATGTAAAGAAACCTGGCTGTAGTTCAAGTCGTCCATGTATTCAGAGTGTGCTTTTTGATCAAAGATCAGGTTATCCATTGTGAGTTGTCTGAGTTATCAAGGGTGTGTGTGTGTGTGTGTGTTGTTGAGAAAGAAGGAGTTTCTTGTGATAAAGACTTTATGGTATGAAATATGTAGAGAAGATGCGTATTCCTTGTATAATAGGGCTAAAACTTCTTGATCTTCACGTAATAAGGGAGTCCTTTCTTGTGCTGTAATTTTAAGTAATTCAAGCGACATTGTATGATAATCAACCCTACTTAACTTGTCACTAGTTTTTGGCCTTTTAAGAGAATCATTGTTTTTCTGAAAATTTAAATTAATAAACTTGTTTCAAACACAATTTGGGGGCATTCCATTTTTTCTTAATTATCATTATAATTATTATTATTATATTGCTCAAATCCATTTTGACATGCGTGACATTTTCAGTTTTGTATTTTGTATTTTCTAAATCTTTTGCATTGGATATTGAAATTAACGAAGAAAAATGATTTAATAAACATAATAAATAATTAAATAAAGAATAATTACTGTGGGATTAAAAGTTATAACTTCATCAAAATATCAGTTAAGATTAGGAGTGCACGCAGTACGGGTTGGAGCAATTTAGGTAATTTTTTGACCAAACTCAATAATTGCAATATTTAGAAAGCTCTATCCAAGGCCAACCCAACGATCATCAAAACCGCACTTCGTGGTTTAATTGGGTTGGAGCGGGTTGGGGCGGTTTTGCGTTCTTTAGTATATAGAAAATCACCTATACAATTATATTAGTTTTTTGTGACAATTTATATATTTTTTATAATTATTGTCAAAATAATGTATTTTTATGTAGTGCTAATTATAAAAAATATGATATATATAATTACAATGTGTAAAAACTAAACACTTATACATAGTTATATGTTTATTTTAAAGAATACAAATAAATATTTTAAAAGATTGTGAAAAAAAATATTATTTTTGAATTAATTATATAAAAAATTGATCATAATAATATATAATATTAAATAAAAATTATTTGAAATAAAATAAGATGGTAATGAAAACAAATTATAACAAAATCATGATATCATCTATTTCAAGTTCTTGCATTTATCTACGTCATACAAAATATAGAAGATTGTCAATAACCAAGAATTAATGAATTATTAATCTCATTTACATATTTATACATATGTATTAAATATCATCATTATTATTATCTTGAATATTAGTTTATGCATAATCAAGACTTTTGTGTAAACATATGAAGAATTCTAGTATATTATTATCGCTCTCCTTCATCATCTTCTTATTTTATTATTATTATTATTATTATTATTATTACATCTACTGGTATCATCATTGCGGTCGAACACGATCTACATAAACAAAACCAAACCCAATTGCAAAAATACGATCTTTTTTTAACTAGCCAAAACCAACCCTACCCGCCTTTAGCCCGCTAATTGCGGTGCGGTTTGGGTTGAGTCAATCAGTTTGAGCAGTCCGATGATTTTGTTGAACACCCCTAGTTAACATGTAATATCAAAAGTGATATTCACACTGTCTGCAAAAACAGTCCTTCAACATTTTCTTTCAAAGGTGGCAATGCAAATAAATTCTTTGAAGCAAAGTAAGAACGATAGGGTAAGACGCAATACTGAAAACATGGCTTTCTCTACAACTGAACAATTCCAGAACTCTACCCCCAAGACTGAGTTCAGTAACTCGAATGCAACAAAACCTACAAGCAACAACATTTAAGGGATGAAGAGAATGAGGCTTAAGGACACTAATGAAAAAGTTCAATTATAATTATCCGCAAACAGAAATCACATATCTCCGAGCTGACAGGTAAAGACAGCATCTCAGACCAAAAAAGACGAACCAAAACAATGCAGGACCTCTTTCCACCACCGCCTGTCAAGCACCCAATTCTGGGAATGGTTACCCAACATACAAGGCGGAAAATTACAACACAATGTGCAACAAAATGGACCTAATAAGGAAGTAAGGAAAATGTTTTTATGAAGTAAACTAGTAATATAACGTTTACTGGCACTAAAGCCGGACCCCGGAACCAGCAAGTTTCACTTGGCACCCTTCTTAGCAGCAGCCTTGGTCACCTTGGCACCGCTTGGGTCTTTCTTCTCAACACTCTTGATGACACCAACAGCAACTGTTTGACGCATGTCACGGACAGCAAAACGACCAAGTGGTGGGTACTCTGAGAAAGTCTCCACAACCATGGGCTTGGTGGGAATCATCTTAACGAAACCAGCATCACCATTCTTCAAGAATTTGGGCTCCTTCTCAAGCTCCTTACCAGAACGCCTGTCAATCTTGGTCACAAGCTCAGCAAATTTAACAGCAATGTGAGAGGTGTGACAGTCAAGCACTGGGGCGTATCCGTTTCCAATTTGGCCAGGGTGGTTCATGATGATGACCTGGGAGGTGAAGTTTGCGGCTTCCTTAGCAGGGTCATCCTTTGAGTTGGAGGCAACAAAACCACGCTTGAGATCCTTGACAGCAACATTCTTAACGTTGAAACCAACATTATCACCAGGAAGAGCTTCCTGCATTGATTCGTGGTGCATCTCAACAGACTTAACTTCAGTGGTCAAGCCAGATGGGCCGAAGGTGACGACCATACCAGGCTTCAACATACCAGTCTCCACACGACCAACAGGGACAGTACCAATACCACCAATCTTGTAAACATCCTGAAGTGGGAGTCGGAGGGGCTTGTCGGAGGGCCTCTTGGGCTCCTGAATCAGGTCAAGAGCCTCAAGGAGGGTTGGGCCCTTGTACCAGTCCAGGTTGGTTGACCTCTCAATCATGTTGTCTCCCTCAAAACCAGAAATTGGGACGAATGGGATCTTGTCAGGGTTGTATCCGACCTTCTTGAGGTAGGAGGAAACTTCTTTCACAATTTCATCATACCTAGCCTTCGAGTATTTTGGTGTGGTGGCATCCATCTGCATAGCATTGTTCTCATATGTTAAATATTGTAATTAAACAAGATACTACAAGATAGCTTCAACACGACTAAGTACAAACTATCCAACCTTGTTGCAGCAACAGATCATTTGCTTGACACCAAGAGTGAAAGCAAGCAACGCATGCTCACGGGTCTGACCATCCTTGGAAATACCAGCTTCAAAACCACCAGTGGTGGAATCGATAATGAGGACAGCACAGTCGGCCTGTGAGGTACCAGTAATCATGTTCTTGATAAAGTCACGGTGTCCAGGTGCATCAATGACAGTGCAGTAGTACTTGGTGGTCTCAAACTTCCACAAGGCAATATCAATGGTGATACCACGCTCACGCTCAGCCTTGAGTTTGTCGAGCACCCAAGCATACTTGAAGGACCTCTTGTTCATCTCAGCAGCCTCCTTCTCGAATCTTTCAATGACACGCTTGTCAATACCACCAAGCTTGTAAATCAAGTGACCAGTGGTGGTCGACTTTCCGGAGTCGACATGGCCAATGACCACAATGTTAATGTGAACCTTCTCCTTACCCATGGTAAATGTTTAAGAACTGCATCCAAACAAGTAAAAGGTCTTATTAGAAACAAAGAACACCACCCAGTGATTATAGTATATATTGGGTGCTAAGAACTAGCAAATGGTTTACCAGTTAGAAAATAAGAAAGTAATCAAACAAATAACACATACAAGAATCAGAATTTCATAAATTGATGACTCTCAGAGGGTCAGAATACATCACATCCTCTCACCCCCCCCCCTAAACAAGCCCACCAAAGTTACGATTAAACCACAAATACACGACATTACTAGGAAAAATGCTTCTTCAAAAATATAATACCACAGTACAAGCGCAGATCAAAAAGAGATCTAAAGGTTATCACAAAACTTTTATACTTCTCAACGTAAAATCAATCCTCCAAAACAATTCATAAGGCGATACCGAAGTCGGTGACCCCACAAGACATGCGCAATTGGAAGTAAGTAATAAGAAACGACAACACACGAAGGATCCGATTTAGTCAGATCGGCTTCATAGATCAGGACAATTATCTACTCCAAGACAGGAAGGCTATCATACGTTTTACATAAACTGAGAGAAAATCGATCTAAACCGCAACAAACAAGCCAGGAAAGATTCAGTCTAATATTTTCAATCGGATGAATGATGAATACTTAGCATCGCGAACCACATAGGCAAACATGCAATCGAAATGAAATATCAGGTGATCCAGAACGCACAAATGATCAACAATTAACAAAGCAAACAACAAATGCAAGAAATATGCAACAGAATAAAATTGGAAATGATCTAACCTCTGTTTAAAAAATGAGCAGATACAGAGAGTCGGCCGAAACCCTAGTCGCAGAGAGTGATTCAGAGGAGTGAAACGTGAAGCGGATCTGAGGTTTTATAAAGCGTTCCTAGGGCTTATGCGGAGACTTGTTGCAGTACTAATTTACTAAAATGCCCTTGGCTCTTCTCCGAATCTCTCGAGTTAAATAAGGTTTTATATGGATAGAATTGTACTAAAAGTGTATCTGTTATTTCTTTATTATTATTTTCTGTCACGAATCCATTTTCTCACCTGCAATTTTTAATGTTAAATAATTGTTGTGGTTCAAGATTCTTTTCCGCTGACACCACCATATTCTATCAAAATATGGATATTAGTTTATTTGAATAGTTATTAATCTATTATAAAAATAATTATTTATTAGTTATATACTTTTTATATTGATCATGGACATACATATTAATTATTTATAATATATTTATGATATAATTATAATCTATTTATTAAAAAAAATTATCTTTTTTTTCTTTAATTTCATTTTGTTTTTTTCTGGAATAGTTTGAATTACCAATATCTCATTTAAATAAGTCCATATACATCCACCCCTCTTGATTTTGATTTTCAATCGGCATCTATACTATATCTATTTACACTATTATAAAAAAAAAATTATTCATCGTACCAAATTTTGATTGCCTCATTTTACCTTTTCATTCATTTTATTTTTAACAAAACAATTGTCCATAATAATAATTTTAATATTTTCTAACAATCCAACACTTATAATATATTCTCCTCACAATCCATACTACTTCAAATTTCTCTTAATTTGTTGCTCCCCGATTCTTTTCTCTTAGAAACTTCCTCCTCCTCACAAACTCTCTTTCCACTCCCCTCTGAATCTCACATTCAATCTTCTTTTGCATGTTTATATATGTGTGATGAAAAAAATATATATGTGTGAACTGTTATATGTTTTTTCTCAAAGTACTAATAGACAAGAAAACAACCTACTGTTCCTCCTCCACCTTCTAAATTTCAATGAATTGCGAGTAAAGAGGTGAAGCTCTTTGAAGTTGTTAGGTTCCTATTTTCTTTTCTTATGCTTTTTCTTCTTATTTTTTTGTCAGGAGTAACTTTATTTATTATCTAAAAAGATCTTTGTAGGGCCCAGATAATGTTGATTATATACTCTCTCCCTAAAACACTTTTTAAGGTTTTTTCGCTTAACTTATTCATAGTTCTCATGTTTAGATTGATTATCCTCTCACAAATCAAATATCCTCTCACACTTCCCCCCCTTCCAAAATCGAAAAAAACCCTAGGCAAAATTGAACAATTCAACCCTAAACTTTTGTTTTTATCTTGCATACTTACTTAATCCTGTTTACCCAAGGTTCGTTTTAGAGGTAGCTTGGATGAATGGCGTTAACGTCACTTCTTCAACCCGCTTGGTTGGTGTCTATGGTGTCTCAGATTATGGTAAGTTTTTTTTTTCACTTTCTTATTTTTTGTTATATGACTTGCTGATGTAGTTCCCTAAAAAGTTCGTTGTGATGTTTTGTTGGGAAATTTTATTTTGGATAATAGTGTTGGTCAGACAGTGGTCCTCTTCCCTTCCCTTCTTCTTCAGTTAACAATCATGTACAACACAAATGACTTTTTGGGATTAAAAACGCATGTTTTTGTGTCTTATGGGTCTAAAAATAACACCTACCAAAGTTATGGTACCAAAACAAAATCGATCCTAGTTTTATGGTACTAAAAAAATATTTTGCCCACAAATGAACCCTTAGAACAAGTATGTGCACCCACTAAAAATTTATAAATACCTCATTTGCAGTTCATTTAGAATACGACATTTATTACACTCAAAACTTATATTAGATTGCTCTGAGATTGCATTCAGATCGTTTTTTCTATCTCAAACTTTTTTATTGACTTAAGCATCGAAAAATTTTAGTTGGGAACCGCCTACCAAACTTAGGAATCCGCTATTTTTTCTCAGTCCCAAACCTTTTCAAAAAATAAACAGTTCTCTTAACAGCTGAATTCAAGAATTATCGTACACTGAAAATTGGCAGCTAAGTCTATATCTGCCATAACATCTTCCATGTTTGAAAAGGTTGGTCCCAATTTTTAAGTGAGCCCTCATGAAATCCAAGCATATTTCCTCGGCCTATTTGATCTAATGAATCTGACATTATGAATTTTAAATTCTTGTTCATAATTTTTTTTGTATTATTTTAACATTCTAAAATTAAGAAAATAAATAAAATTTGAAATTATTCTGATCTGAGATTATCTGAATTTCCCTTCCTATTTCAGGCGGATCAATTTGGACAAGATGGACTACATCGCTGCTCCGGCAGATCACCTTAACCTTAAAATATCCATCGTCGAAATTCAGTTTGAGTCACTTTTGAAGAAAGATTCAGCATCAAGGGAGAAGCAGCCCAGTTTTATTCACAACTTCCGAAAGGTGCACAACAGCAGCTAGAACAAAATCAACCCGACTTCCAGAAACACACACAACAATTCAAAAACGCCAATTCGAAAATGGAGAATAACACAAAACTGTACTAAACCCACCCCTCTAATCAAACCCCATCACCATCTCATTCCCAAAGCGGCTCATAACATTTGCCACCTCTTCTCTGTGCAACTTCACCTGCGCAGCCTCCTCCGGAGGAGCCACAGTGGCTGACGGCAAGATGGTCGACTCCCGCTGCGCGTTGATGATCTCATTCAGCCTGCCCTCGCTCAGCCCGAATGCAGCTGCAAATTCAGGACCTCTCAATTTGTGGAGCAGAGAGTTTGCTCCAACCAAGAATTGAGGCCTGTTGTTGCGAGCGGAGGTGGTGAAGCCGAAGAACTCAAACGGGCCGGTCCGTGAGGCAATTTGGCAGAACGGGAAGTAGCGTGGTATCCAAAAGACGTTGCCCTCGGTCACTTTGGCGTTCATGGCTAAGCTACCATTGGGGTACACGATTTGGATAGTTCCGGCTCCTCTTAGTACTATCCCGTACTCGATTGCTCTTGGATTAATATGAGGTGCCATCATTGATCCCTGCATTCAACACATACAAACAGTTTAATGACATTTTACTTCGTATCGTCCCTCGATAGTATCTTGATATACTAAATTTGAATTCACTTGTATCCACTCCAAGTCGACCAACCAAATAAATGATCTTGTAAAGGACTTTACCGCAGTGAGATTGACAAGATAGACGCCAATGTCGTCGTGCTTAAGGGGCGAATAGTCGGACTCGTCCAAAGCAGTGCTCCATCCATAGTTATTCTGAAAGTCTGGCTTCCTGTCATAGATGTTGTAAGCGTCCGGTCCTTTGCCTGTCTTGCCTCCCTTACCCTCCTTCCTCTTAAATATGGAGGGTAAGAACTTCCTGAAAGACCATGTTGGTTGCTCCTCTTCGGCCTTGAGGTCATCTTCTCTAATTCGGACAATTCTCCTCATATGCGCCAGTTTTTGATTCTGCTCCATGTCCAAGAACTTAGACCAAATGCTAGGCGAATGAGTGTTCGACAAGTACACGATTGGGCCGTTCATTTGCCTTGTCAACATCTCCCCCAATTCTGCTTCCGTCACCTGTCAAAGGGCCATTCTTGATTAAACTCCACCATTCAATCAAATCAGAAACTCTAGGAGTTGTTATTTGCTTACATTGAATGCAGTAGCCAATGTTAGGTGATCGAATCCTGCAAGCACCGACGATGGATACATTCCACCAGCAATGTAGAAAGGCTGCCAACACAGACAGAAATCAACACAAATTGTAAGGAATTACTTGCAAAATTATACTTCAAGAGAGAGTGATTACTGAGTTAAAAGACCTGGAACGTCTGGAATCCCAAGCTCTGAGATGTATCAATGCTGCAGACTATGTGAAGCCTCTGCCCCTCCTCTGGGTTAATCAAATAGAAAGCAGAACCCGCCTCGATTCTGTATATATCTCCCATCCTCAACCTCCTTTCCACCAGTTCATCTTTGTATATATGTCCAACTCTTCCTTCCCCTGCACCCATTTTCTCCAGGTTAAATGTTCATCTTCAGCGATCCCAAAATCAAGGAAAACACACTACACTTCTGGTGTGTGTATCTATGAAAATTATTGATATCTATATAAACACCCCTAATTTGAACACTTTTCCCTTGCCCCATTAAGGCTGCCCAATGAATCCCAACTTTTACAACAAATTTGCAACATAAAACACAACTGCATGCGTTAAGTGCAGTGTGATATTTCAAGAACCCTCATTTCATCCAGGTTAAATGCTCATCTTCAGCCACCCCAAAATCAAGAAAACACACTACACTTATGGTGTATATATGTCTGAAAATTATGATATCTACATCAACACCCCCTTAATTTGAGCATTCATATCAAGCTTGCCCATTAAGTCCTAACTTTTAAAGGAAAAAAGTTGCAATACGAAAACATAACTGCATGGGTTGAGTGCAAATGTGATATTTCAAGAATCATTGTAATCCCATCATAAAACAGAACCAATTCCACCAAATGCAGTTGAATATTCAAAGATCAGCTACTACTACTACTATCAATTATGAATCAACAGTCAATGTCTGCGTGTGTGTGTGTGATTTATGCAGACAGTGATGGAGTAGGTAGGAGATACCTCTGCGAACGAAGAGGATGAGGCTAGAATCAAGATACTGAGGGATGAAAAGGGTTTTGGGCTCCATAGTAATGAAGCCAATATGCATAGGGCTCTTCATGAATCTGCCTCCAAACCCGCTCACCACCCTCATATCTCCTGCATCAGTCCTCACCACATGCTTTGAATCCTGCAACAAGAACCAGTCCTCCCCTTCCCTCCACCCCGTTCCGCCCTCTTCACCGCCTTCCCACCTCCCTCCTTCTTCGTCGTAACAGCTAACAGCCACCACCAGGGCCACCAGCGTGGCCGCGATCAGTGCCCATCTCTTTCCCATTGATTATATTGATAGCTTTTTCCTCAGCAGAAGGTAGATCAAGATTTGTGTGAAGTAGAGTGGAGGGTTGAGGTGTATATGTAGAGGAGAAGAGGTAGAACAGGTGTCAGTCATGCATGAAATGTTGGCATTGCTGGCGGTTTCTGGTAAAGACAGTTCAGTTGAGAGGGAGATGTGTAGTGTGGATGAGAAGTAATCGGTCTCAACTAAGACAAGGTCTTTCCTGTGGATTTCTTTCTCCATCGCAATGCTCTTTACTTTTCATATTTTTTCTTATCAAATATTACAAATGAAAGAGAAAAAATTGTATTTTTAGTCTCGTATAATAGGATGTATTGTATTTTTAATCCCAAATTTATGAACTTAGCACATTTAGTGTCATAGGATAAATTTATAATATTTTTTGTTCTATATGATAAATTATAGCACATTTGATCCTATAGTATATAAAGTTGTGGCACATTTGATCCTATAAAATATAAACAATTTTTGTATAATAATACTTTTGCAAGAAAGAGAAGAGGAAGAAAACTTAGTATTTTGTATTCTAAATTGTGCCTCTCTATTTACTTCAACTTTATAATATTACAAGCCTTTTTATAGGCCTAAACATCCACTAATAAGCTTACCAAGTAAATACAAAAAAAGAATTCTAAATATCACTTTTCTGTTCAGGCATAAGGTCTCTAAAGGTCATAACTTTCTGCAAAAATTTCAAATGTACTTGAAATTTGAACCATATGAAACTAGACTCAAAAAGCTATAATTCTATATAAAATTCACCCAAAATAACAACTATTTGACTTCTGAAAACACATCTGCTGTAGAAAACGAGAAGGCAAGTCTCCCGGTAGCAAAATTAGTCAGTGTGCGGTGCTTTCTTGCTATAGCAGTGGTCAAGTGCTGGCACTTGCCCAAATGGATGTTCCTAACGCTTTTTTGGAAGTGGAAGTTTATATGAAATTTCCACCCAATGTTAGCTCATCAACCACAGGAAAAGCAATGCAGACTGCGTAAGCCTCTCTATGGCTTATGACAGGCTTTTCGAAATTGGTTTGCTAAACTTTGGTATGCCTTGCTTGAATATGGTTTTGAATAGTTGTGCACAGACTAGACTAGTCATTTTCACATATGATAAAATCATACTTTTATTGGGACTCCAGTCTAATTAATGAATGATTTGATACTTGGTAGGGATCGAATGACTAAATGTCAGTCATGCAAGATAGTTTGATGTTTTCACATCAAATATCTTGGTCTACTTAAGTATTCTCTTGATATTGAGGTAACACGAAGTCTCAACGGTTTGACACTTTGTCAAAGAAGATTTGCCTTTTGATATCATTGCTGAGTGTGGACTTCTTGGTGGATGGTCGTCGAATTTCTAATTGAGCAACATCATCAGTTAGCGTGCCACATCGCAGTCTTCTACTGAAGTTGAATATGGGTTTATGGCCATCACGACCAATGAACTCATATGACTGTAGTCTTTTCTTGCAACAATCAGAGTCACCAATGTTGAACCAACGATATTGTATTGTGACAACCAGATGACCTTGCACATTATTACAAATCCCATGTTTTAGGGGCGAGCAAAATACATGGAGTCACTGCCACTTTATTCATAACACATTACAGGAAGGTAAAATCACCATGCGCCGTGCCATACAAGTTGCAATTGGTGGACATTGTCATAGAGGCATTAGGACGGACTCAATTTTCTTCTGGACAAGTTGCGCATTTGAGATCTTCAAGCGCCAACTTAAGGAGTATTGAGATTGATTTGCATATATTCTATGCTTACTACTTGATTCGCGTATATTATATAGTGTAGAAGATTATTTTATTTTTGTGTTTGATTAGACAATGTGCATTAGGTTTAGTCATGACTCCATTATAAGTTAGATCTCTCTATAATAGTTTCTTACGCGCAAAATAGAGCTTTTCTCCATAGTTTTTGTTTCAATTCTTTACGTCGTCTCCAAAGTCCACAATAAGATCTCCTGGTGTTACAATAATTCCCTAATCCCTATCATACACAAGCAAAACAACCCTCATTAAGCATGTCTGTGCATCTTTTTCACGACTGCCAGATGATCTTGATTAGGTTCAGACATGTGGAGCTTCAATAGGGAGATCAAGAAAGCAGCAAACCTTTTGGCTCAAACAGCATCCTCTCTGCATATCAATGCAAAGTTTGTCCACTACACGCAAATTTTGTTAGATATTGTCCTGCCCCTGCAATTTCTTTCATATTATTACTTTTAACTCTTTACAATGAGGTGACACACACCTAAAAAGGATTCAGATCAAACGAGAAGAATCATGTGTTGGCTATACAAGATGGATTGCAGTACTAACGAAACATAATTCTCACTGTCGATGTGAAACGATCATTTAGGTAAATACTTTTCGTGTAAAAAAATTCTCATTTCAGTGGATATGCTGCTGCTTTAACATACTTTCTCCTGTGAATGCCTATTTAGTATCATACCCTATACTGGTCTGTAGCATGCCTCTACTACTAACCATAAACCTATGACACAGAAGACAATTATAACTTTGCTCTGACTCCTATGGAATTTATGGTTTCTGGAATTCAGATCATGCTCTCAGGCTAAAGTGGAGACGTTCTCGTTGTCCGCTGCTGTATCACAGAAAATTACTTCTTTGTTTTCTTCTTCACCTTCTTCTTCTTCAATGGGAGTGCGATCCTCTTTTGGGAGAAGAGGGCCTTGAGGATCTCCATAAACGATGCTGAACATCTGACGATGGCATTCATCACAGAAGTAAAAGTAGGTGAAATGGCCTTCATATGGAAGCTTATGCAGCATGATGTCTGGTAGAACTCGATGCACAAAGTCGCTCATTGCAGGAGGGACCACTGTATCTTCAGCTCCCTATTTGACATGAAAAATGGAGAAGCGAAGAAAAAATTAGATCAATATAAACAGTTCAAAAGCACAAGTTGTGTACCAAAAATACTCTTTTCAACAGATTTCACCAAAAAAATGATAAGCACATAAAGTAAAGTATTGCAAACACCCATTAAACAAATATTAGGTACACTCCTATACTTCTGAAGATAAAACATTAACATCCAATCAGTTTTTCCAAACATTACGACATGTTCAAATGGAATGTGGGTGTAGTGCAAACGTTCTAAGAGGGTGTTCCCAATAATTTATGTTTTTGCGTGTTTCCAGTAACTTATGCTTTAGTTGAGAATACGTTAAAGAGAAAGTTGTGAGTGCTTAAAAACAAAAGTGAAAAGTGGAGGGGGGAAAGAAAACTGTAGTTGGAAAGTTTGGCAAAATAGTTTAGCATTTAGAATTTTACCAATACACTGTAAATAGTTGGTAGAAAGTTATTTATATTTTTTAACGTCAAATCAACTTAATTTAAACTATTCAAAAAGTAGAAGCTGTAAATTAAAAACAATCTTTTCAATTCATTTTCTGCAAAACCTGTTAGGCACTCACTTTTAGTTGTTGCAGAGATCTCCCCCCCCCCGAACTTAGTGAGTTTTGGTAATTTCAGAAGGGCAGCAAGCGGTATAGTTAGTAATCAAACTAATCGGAATGGGATGTTAATGAAATTAACCATAATAGAAACTATTATGTACCGTGTAATCAGATTGAAGTATGTTTGCCCCTAAAAGTCTTCACATTTTAGAAAAATATGGCTAATTTTTGAACTACATAACGTATGGTATTCTTCCAACACTGGAACTTTAGAAATGAGGACTAAAGAGAAGATAGGATGGGTACTATACAGACAGTTCACTAACCTGCCATATGTGTATCGGGCCAAGAAATCCGCTCAACCTTTTCTCTGAAGGACTGTACACTGATTTAAGCAATGCAAGAATGCCTCTACTGTTATGCTTGTTCTGTACTTTGAGGTCTGCGATGCTGAAACCCCAATTTGAGACCTGCAATGCAGCTTCCTCGACAAATGCCTTTGCATTTCCCTGTCGAACTGATTCCTCGACATCCCTCTGCCAGAAGTCCTCGAAAATTCTGTCCTTTACCAGAGCCCTATCCTATATAATTCAAAGCGTTCAGTGAGAAATTTTCAGAGTCAGACCGATCAATATTCTTTCTACTGAAACAACATTGGCAGAGATAACATAAACTTATGTAGAGATTGACCCTTCAAATTTTAGCTATATGCTTCATTCTTTGTAGCTCACAAACAGCCATTACAGCCTAAGCAGGGTTTCAACTTAGAAATGCAAAGTTATGGTTTTCAGTTGAGATGACTCACCCACTTTCCGAGTGAGAGGTAATGCCATGTATCAATCTGGCCATGGTTTCCAGAAAGGAATGTTCTTCGATAAAAGTATGGAAGTAATTTAGGAAATTTCCGAGCTAAAAAGTACATCAGCTTTTTCTTCACTGTCCATGCTCCCCAGATTCTTCGTCTCTCTTCTTTGGTCAATTTCGGTTCATATGGATTAATCATGGGAGCAACCATTATAGCACCTGAAAAGAATGATCCAGAACAGGATAAGCAGGAGGGAGATGTTTCTGTCTAAAAGGCTGATAGATAAAGTCAAATACCATCAGAAATTCTTCCATATGACTTAGTGCAAAAGTTATGCAATTGATGGACATATATACTCAAGCCTGCCAGACTACACGTTTAATGATTTTTTAAAATCAGGGCAAAGAGTAAAATAACCAGAGTGATGTTAACAATCCAATCAGTTGAACATTCTGCAGTTAAAGTAGATAGGGAGCTCTGGCAAAGAACACCAGTGTCATACTACTAGTTCAGCACACAAACATAGCAAGCCTGTCTATGTACTTTTCCACGAGTTTCATTCACTTATGGGCTCCATAAAAGATTAAAATATGCTAATATTAAGGTTATTAAAGTTTCTTGGAGAAAATAATTTTCTCTTTCACTGGTGACTGGTTCAAAAGAAGTGAATGAGAAGTAAGGCAAACGGTAAATTGATTAGTAGACTTACCCGCAAGCCTATCAGGAATGTAACGAAGTGCAGCCCAAGCATGCTTGCTTCCTTCAGAATATCCCACTACCCAGAACTTGTCAGTAATATTCACAGAATATGACAAGTGTAACATATCCAGAGCCGAAGACTCAAGGTCCCTATCTTGATGAGGATCACTTTCCCCAAATCCAGGTAGATCATATGTCACCATTCGAACTCCAAACTCTTGCAGTAAGGAACCCTTGAGGCCAGGAATCCCTAGTTTCAGAATTGGCAGAGTCCACATTTTAGCTTTTCGAACTTGTCACTAACCAATATCTCAGTTTGTTTGACAAGATGAAGTGCTTAAACAGCATACCTCCAAGCCGGGATGAAAGAAATGAATGGGGGGCGATCATTGAATATCTCGCTTGGTCAGCTGGAACGCCTTGCTCTTGATAAGCTAAGCGTCTTCCATCGGGAAGCAATATAAGGCTAGCACTAGTAGGATGGACCTTCATCTTTTTAACCAACGGAGTTGTAGTTTCAGTAATATTTACAATTAAAGCTGCACAATTTAATTGCCCAGTCAGTGGGAATTGGCTGGGGAAACAGGAACAATAATATAACACAGAGAAATCATCTTCTTTGTTGAATTGCTAACGTGAAGTCAACTTTAATCCAAATGCTCTAGTTTTTTTACCTTTCAGATGATCATAAATGACAAAAATTATAAAGAACAAAGGACGCACAGATTGCAGCCAAAAAAGAAACAAGATCTCTTCATTCTCAAAAACTAATTTATTTCTGATCTGCTAAAACTACTGAAACGGATGCTTTACATACTCAACGAGAACAATCTCCATGAGTATAACCAGACAACAACACTGATCAACTGGTATTCCTTATGGACAAGTTTTCATAGGTCAACTTATGAAAATTACCAACATTGAGGGTGAGTGATCGACTTTGAAAATCAAGATAGTCAAAGCATTTCAAGAAGAGAGCTTCGAAGGGTTTTTCCTTAAGTATCTCAGCAGAGAGATAGACTGCTGAATTCAGGTGATTGATTGAAATAAATCCGAAACCAAGACTGTGTTATGGCTAGATGTATAATCTTTATCTGGAATATACAGGGCCTGCAACGAAATCTTTAAAGACGAAGAGCAGTAGTAACATAATTCAGAACAATTCCTTCCAAATGGTTCACTTATCCCAAGCATCTTACCCGGTCAAAGCTAAACAAAAGCCTGAATCTTAAATTATTGGCAAAACAGTTGATAGATGACTCTCAGTTTCACATTCACTACAGTTATTTTCCTACCATTCTTCTTCAAACTTCAATATCACATCAAACAACCATCAGATAAACAGGAGAGGAAAAAGGGAAAAAGAATTACAAAAGAATCACCTGCAAGAGCAACAAGCCAGACACAGGCAATCACGGTCCAAGAATGGACCGGATCGCGATCCTCCGGTAGATACTCATTCAAGAATCTCAGTTTTCCCATAATCTTCAGGCAAGGGCCCTTAAACTTCCTCACAATTACCGAATCCTCCCTCAATACACTCTGCTTCACGACATCCCTCACTCCCTTCCCAAACTCCACACTCATCTCCGCCGCCCCTTTGGCAAACTCCGCCACCTGAAACCTCCAATCCCCACTCTCCCCCGCCGCCGGAATTCCTCCATCTGCGGCGGAGTAACTGTAACTGTACCCATTGACTTTCCCAACGTCCTCATCAAGAAGACCCGCAAACTCCCCCTTCCAGGCAGCTGACTCGTTGACCTCAGACATCAACAAGATTTAACAAGTGGCTGAAACCCAAAATCCACAATGGCGTCAATCCCAAGCTTTTCTCTCCAAATATCTATACATGTACACGAATATAAGTATTCTTTTGCTTCATATGTGAACGAAAAGGACAGGTAAAGAGGGTGTGGAGTGGATAAAGAAATGCAGTGTACAAGATTATAATACAGTAATTATTGTGTTGGTATTTGTTTTTTGACATAATGGGTTGGTTGTGACTTGTGAGTATTTGCATGAGTTGTTCCTGTTTGCCATTAATGGATACGGGTGGCTTTTTGAGGTGGGGGCCGAACTGCAATTTTCAGGAATCTAGGGGCGGTAGGTGAGACAGACAAGGTGGTGGGCGCGGAACAAATGCCACGTCAGCAGAAGTAGCGTGGCGTAGGGGTGGGGGGTCTCAGGCGCCGACAGCGGTGGTTAAGTCGTGGCGGGGCCCGCCGTGTTCTGGTCGTGGACGGGTAGTAACGGCCATTCCCGGTCTTCTTTTGTAATCTTTTATGCAGCCCACTATACACGTGTGCAAATTCTTTTAAAAAATATATATATATATATATATATGCATATTTGTGAAAGAAATATTAAATAAAATACTATGTAATAGTACCAAAAAAAATCACATAAATAAACTTTTGAGATATATTAAAGTAAAGAAGGATATAAAACAAGGAATTAAGCACATAAAATGCGTATTACGTATTATAACTATTGATACGTGTATGTATTTGCAAAAATATCTAAAATTTTAGATGATTAAATATTAGTCGATTTTTATACAAATGAAGAAAAGTGAATGTCCTAAATAAAAAAAAAAAAAGAAAAGCGAATGTAATTTATGAAATATAATAAAAAGAAAGCATATAATAGAATAAGATAATAATTTGAAACAAATATCAATATTTTTAAAAAGAAAACTATTAAGAAATTTGGAAGGTTATATATAGTAAATTAAAGTTGAAAAGAAAAATGACAGGCCAAAAACACCAGCTTCTCCCCTCTTCAATTATAAAAGAGTTCTTTTCCACACAAAAAATTATGATAATCTCCTTTTTCTTTTTTCTTTTTTTTTTTTTACTTAATCATAAAAAAAATTAATATAATTTTCTCTTTGGGACTATGCGAAATAATATTAACATACAAAAAGTAGTCATTATTTCATTTTGTAACGGTAATAGAGTTGAGAAGAAGTTACTGAAATAATATTTGTAACAATTCTAATCAATGAATGTGTCAATAATATGGCAATAATGTTTTCATTAAAACAATTGTTTGTTGTTGCATATTTTGTGCAGAAAAGCATAAGTACACTTTTATTTTTATTTTGTGTAATATTTTACTATAAATTTATATTTTTTTATTATAAATATAAATTAGTGAGTTTATATATTGATAAATAATTTATATTTAATTGTTATTTAATATAATCACATAAAAAATAATGGTGGTGGTATCAAGTTTTTACAAATACAACAACAATATCTATATCTATTTTACATAATAATATATTTAAAATTAGATTTATTAATTATTTTTGTCAAAGTATGAGTAATCATTTGGAAAATTTTAGGTTCATTAAATTTTTATTTACTAAAATAACTTTTGTAAAACATAAGTTGGGGGCTATTTTGGCCTTATTTCAAGAATCGATATGTATTCAGGTCGATATGTCATATGTATTGTTGACGTGGTAGCTCGGTTGGTTGGACATCAACGGGCTACAAATGAACATGGGTTGGCTTGGGCTCTCCAGCATTTTAGCTAAGTTGTTTATTTTAACCAGTAGCACTTGATAAATAGGGTAGATTTGGTAGACCAAAAATTGGCCTTGGTGTCAAAATTGAGGTGCTTGACTGTTCTTCTCTCATTGAGATCATTACCTTATGTTTTTTTCTCTACTTCAATCCACAAAGTCAAATTCAGTCAAGGAAATTTTGGTCTGTCCATGACTTTGAGCTTTTTAAGTCCATTAAAAGTGTAAATATTCATCTATTTTTATAGCGATGGCAGCGAGCATCCTATATTGATTATATACAAGAAAATTAAGTGGCTTATAAGTTCTAAGGTCTCATCTTCTTAGCGTACGTATTTTTATGACAAAATTGTGTTGTTCATATAAAATTAAAACGGACAATACTTCGAGCAAATTAGCACTGATCGAGTCGCAAATCATATAATTTTTGCCCTCATCTGGGGGACTAATAATGTCGACAAGTATCCCATATTAGTTGTCCAAGGCCTACTCTTCCTAGCAAAACGCATTTTTAGGATAAAATCACTAGGCTCGTACACAATTAAATGTAAAATATAATTACCATGATAAATGTATTATTAATAGTCTACAATAATAATTTAATGCACAATTCTTCTCATAAATAATTATATTTTGGTCAGATTAAAATTATTGTCACATATATTTTTAATGGTTATTTTAGAATGGTCGGTGATTTTATATTTTTTTTGTATTAATTAATATACACATATTTTATCACTTGACTAAAAGAGAAACAAAATCCAAATTTTGGCTTTAAGTTAAGATATGTTATTGTTCAGAAAAATCTTATTTATGTCAGGTTCTGATCGAATCGAACTAATCATACAATAAGTGTAATATACTTATCATGTGATCGACCACACTTTTTAAATTATACACCAAATAAATATATTATACTCGTTATGTAATTAGTTCAAATCTAACCAAACAAGGTCTAGACTAAAATCTCATTATCTTCACATTTGCTTTCTACATTTTTTCACTAGAAGCAAATGAAAAGAAAAGTATTCAGAATAAACCCAAATATTCCTATATTGGATTTTCTATGTCAAATTTTATTATATTTTTATTTTATTTAATATATACACATAATATATATAAAAAGTTTCTTAAAAAAAAAAAACTTTTTTTTTAACATCTGCGTGTATATATTACAAAGTATTGATTCATATGATCTAGAATTCTGGATTAGAAAATTTAATTCGAATTTTTCCACAGATATATATGCCACATATATATTTAAATTTCATATTTAACTTTTCCAATTTTTATTGTCTATCTATAAACTCGTGTGATGGGACGTTGATTTATGTTTCAAGGATTGGAAAAGTCAAGTAAATTAGGGGCACAAATCACATATATATATATATATATATATATAAGGATAAATCATAAACAAAAATTAAAGAGAATTACTTGAATAGCCCTGAAATAAATTCTTATTCCATGTTCTGAGCTAGAGTCAAGTCAACAAGGCAAAATTAACACCATTAACACATTCCATGTTTGCATTTAATATTTAGAATATAAAATAATATGTATATTTAATTAATTTTGTTTCTAATTACAAAAATAATTATTAATTTATAATAAGTGTAATAAATAATGAAATAAAATAATATGATTGAAAATGTATTAAATAAATAAAAGGTTGTGGAAAGAGGAGAAGGGGGGGGGGGGGGGGGGGAATTGTTATTCTTTTTTCAAATAGGATTAATTTTGTAAATGTATTAAAAAAAATATACCATAATATTTTTTTACACTCCCATACTCGTGAAATAATATATATCCTTTTTTTGTTATTATTTTTTAAACCCTTTATTTTTTAAAATTTATAAAACATTGTATGACGTGATCAGAGTTTTCGATCGTTTCCTGATCCTGATATTTAAATCTTGATTGTGAAAAAATCAACTTAAGACCACACAAGGGTCGAAGCTATTGGGGTCGTCTACTGCACAGACATTTAAAAATAAATAAAGTCAGTTTCGATATTATAATTATAAGATAGTACAATAAGCATAAAGGATATAACATGTCTAATGAAATAGCACTTATACGTACTTATAGGATATGATTATTATATGGGTATGACCGATAGATGTGGGTTGGAGATTGGGGTACGGGTCTTCATCTATGGCTATTATTTAAGGAATTTGATTTAATCAAATTGAGTATATCCGACGTAAAAATATATTAATTTTTAATCCAAAAATGTATTTCAGCTATTTTGGGGGTATTCAAAGCATGTAAACCTTTATCCACATGAGTATGATTACCATAAATAAGAGCAAAGAAGAGTTCACAAAGTTGCTTCTCCTTCATTACCACATTAATTACAAAAATCAGATGTATATGCATAACGGAATTTCCTGACAAGAACTGAAACACAAAAAGCAAGTCCAGCAGAAAAGGCTATGAATGTATTGCATGCAAGACCAATGAGAGTGCAAGGCCAGTAGCTTTTATTATTATTATTATTATTATTACTACTACTACTACTACTACTACTACATTGACACGCAATGAAATTAGGTCAAATTACACAAACACCCTTTATGTTTTGCATAATTACAATTACACCTCTTGATGATTGCTAGTGTAATATTTTTCAATGAGTGTTTGTGTAAGTTTTGACTTTACATAGAGAGTATAATTGTAATTATAACTATAACATCAGAAGGTGTGGTTATAATTTTATAAAAGATATGGGTGTTTGTATATTTTGGCGTAATCTCATGGAATTATCCTTTTTTTTTTTTATTCTTTTCTTTGAACAATAATGATGGATTGGGAGTTGGGGGAATTTGAGTTTGAACTCAAGAGCTCACCATTCAATCAAATAATTGTTGATGCAACGTTGAAAGAGGTTGATTCGATATTAATTATACTAAAATAAATTGATTCCAAATCCAACTTTCCACATAATTATATTAAAATTCAAAGGCGTCGATTTACACTATTGAAAAAAAAAACCATTTTTCTGGAACTCATTTCCTTTTACCATCACCACCACAGCTCACACGCACAAAATAAACACATGACGTTAACTTTCAAACACTTGTAACTTTTACTAATAAATCACTTCTTCAAATACTTCCAAACTACAAGAGTTCTCAAAAGTAGAATCAAACTATAAAGAGGAAAAGGTTGCCAAGGATTCTCTCAAGCCCCCAAAATCATGTGGTGGACTTAATTCCCATCATGTGGTTGGAATCATCTGATTGTGGAGTGGTCCATTCCACCACTCACAATCAATTATGAAATATAAAAGACTTCAGAGACTGTAAGCATCATATGCCTGTCTGATTCTCCCACTCATTGTGAAGCACATCACCTCTGTACATATTACTGGAAATTATTATTCCTGTTTATTGATATTACATCTTTGAAATTATTATTGTAGGTAGCATAATGGAAAGGCAGATTTCAACAACTGCTTAAATTCGTTGGACAATAATTAGAAGTAAGCAAGATTAGTGTTGTTTGGCTTTTGATCCTAATCGGAATTTGTATTTCAAATAATATTGCATTTTCTATTTTATTACATAAAGATTACATCGTTTATTTTATCTAAAAAAAATTATGCACATAATGTGTGTATATTATTAAATAAAATAGAAAATTCAACCCGTCTTCCGACTCATAACATTATGTAATTAGTCACACTTTCTTCCCAATATCCGCCAGAATACGCATGCACACAATACAGGAGAAGTGCCGGTGCATGAGCACAATCATAACCCATAGACATTGGTGCTACAAGCTCTACCAATAAAGATGCACTTTACGGAAACAAAACAGGTGGACGGGAGTTTTATTGCTTAGTAGAGGGAAAGTATGCGCCAGAAATGCTCATTGGTCACAACCAAATTAGTCAAAATGGAGTGATTAATCTAGGAGGTAGTGTATTGGGTCCATGTCACATACTCCTAATCTTGCACTTATTTTCAAGGAGCCATTTTCATAAATAATCTGACATTAGAAAATTGGACAAACATTATGTTTTGAATCCTGGGCCAATCACTGTAGATCCTAACCTGTTAACAGACATGTATAACAGCTGACTGCGTTATGTCAAAACTGGTTGGCCATGAAATAAGGAGCAGGAAGCATAGAAAGACAACAACTCTCATGAGCACATTATT
Organism: Sesamum angolense; assembly: GCA_034509725.1. Lineage (NCBI taxonomy): Eukaryota > Viridiplantae > Streptophyta > Magnoliopsida > Lamiales > Pedaliaceae > Sesamum > Sesamum angolense. The sequence goes on from JACGWL010000002.1 coordinate 15,438,365, forward strand.
CACATAGCCTGAAAATGTTCTCATGATTCAACAACAGCTCCATATTGAACACAAATTAATTGTCCATTGGAAGCTGCAAGAAAGGCACACCAAGGACTGTATTCTTTTTCATAATCTTCAGAATACCCAAGAAATCAAATAAAATAAACTTGTTCTTCTCTTTATTGCCACATTGCAGTTGAACTCAAAAGGTCCACCTGAAAGCAGTCCAAGTGACAGTCATGCAAAGTCAAAACTAGTAGCCCCAATAGTCATTTCTAATTTCATCATCGAACTTCTTCTTGAGCTCGGGATGCTTCTCGAAGTATTCATCAGCTGTCATGGTACTGAGCTTCTTCTGCTACACCAAAACAAGGTATGAGATATCCGCACAAAGTGCATGTGTGGCTGAGAGAGAAAGAGAGGAAAAAATAGAGACTCAGAATGCAAATATTCAAATTTTGACCACCTTCAACTCTTGGACTTCTGCAATTTCTTTTTCTAGTCTTTCTGACTCCTTCAATGACGACTCCTCAGCCTCTTTGAGCTCTACCAGCTGCAGCCAAAAAAAATTCAATACAAGATTCTCCAGTATTCTTAATTTAAAATATCAGCTGCACAGGGAGGATTCACAATAAGCTACTCATTGGATCTATCCCAGGATACATTGAGTTGTGATTTGTGACTGAGTAGGCAAAATTCTATTCTTGTGTGCGAACCATTGCCTATTATTGGATGGAATACCTATGCAACAAATTATGTTCAGGTGAGTTGTTATGCCCTTCTTCTACTACCCTTTCAATATGCTATACTTTCTTAAAGAAACTGTTTCAAAAACATCACCTGCATACTCAGGTTACTTCAAAGAAGAATTAGAGTGTATTTCGGTTCTCTGAGATGTTGATTCACATAAACAGATGACCTCTTTAACCTTTCTTTCTACTCATGAAATGATATCTGGTTTTAATTTAATTTAAATACAGATTCCTGCATGTACAATTACACATCTGGAACTAATCAGCTGCCAAAGCTAGAGCACCAAAGAAAAACTCTCTTAAGCTTTATAAACGGGAAAGAAATACAAATCTACAAATTCTAGGAAAAGGTAAGGTAAATATATGTAGGTCCATCATTATCTCACCAGGGCATCGAACTTGGGTTTGTACTGAGGAGTGACATTGTCAACATACTTTGGGATTTTAACTTCTGCACAAAATTAAATAGATAATGAACTCAGATAATTGCATTGCAAATCAAAGGAAGTAAAAAGAGTAACAAGTCAGAAACTTGCATGGGATCTTTTGATAATAAAGCTCTGACATATAACCAGGAACTTATCTTCTCTTTATCTTCTTGATTTAATACATGATAGGAAGATTTTTGCTAATAATGTTATACTGACTGACAAATGAAGGAAATCTAGATATGACATGAGACTAATTTCATTAACACATAATATTACAAGAATGACATTGGATAGTAAAAAACATCATTATAAGAATCTAATTATCCATTTGAACTTCTAAAACATCAATATCAAACACGACAATCTCATTGCTTGTACTTTCACAGAGACGAGGGGTGGGATGCAGTTAAACTGGATGGTCACAGAGGGAAAGGAAAGAGAGAACAAAAAGAACTACTGATTAGTAGGTAAATGGACATAAAAGAGAGGGTGGTAGTGTTAGCATCTCTCAATTTAGAGATCATCACTTACCTCACTACTACACCCGAGCATCTACTCAATCTAGAGATCACTAACTTACTTTGCTCCTAGTCATTCGAACATGAACATCGTTCCCTTCCCTCTCCTCTGTTACCCATAAGTCTGCAAAGTAAAGTTACATCCTTGTTTGCATTGGCTTTGCCTTGGACATATCGACAGTTTTAAGTTTAGCTCAAGAAGAGATTGACCTATGAATTACATCATTTATCAAGCTTAAAATCTTTTTTACATATCAATATAAGAAAATATACATCTAAGATACTTCAAAACCCCAACATCACCTGTTCTGAGCAGCAAAACAACAGTTGGAAATGTCACTAAATGACAGAACTATATATATGCTTGCTATCTAAGTTTCCCACTTCTGCACTGCACAAGGGTTTGAATATTGTATCTAATACTCAGGCAAGGGATATTACATGAAGAATATAGAAGCAGGAGGAACAAAGTATCCAACTAGGATGCTAAACACCAATATTGCCTTTTTAAATTTTAAAGAAAACTATAAATAGGATAAACAGAAGGCAGAGAAAGATAGAACATAAACAAAAAGCAGCACCTATACATACCATCATAAGCTTGCTTGTACATATCAACTAAACGAGATCCAATCCCTTTTCTGTAATACTCCCAGTCTATGGGTTCTGGTTCCTGCATATAGATAATGAGAAGAATAATTCAAAATCCTGTAATATTTTTTTAACTTAGTTTTAATAACAAGGAACCACACGTTCTCATTGGTACTGGATAGTCCCAACTCCAAGGATAAGATAACATAGAGGATTAACAGACATTGCAAGCAACAAAGAGGGTAAAACATCTTCTGCCGAGCATGAAGTACACACAGCAAACCACAACATCCCACTCCCTTACAACTATTCTTTTTGAATTTTCCTTCCTTCTATGGATAATTAGATTTGGTTAAAATGTTAGTAATGAAATTTGATAGAAACTAGTGCTGACAGATTGTATGGGAACGGAGGACCACTAGAGGCCACATTTTGAAGACAAAAATCTCCTGCTTTTCTTTGTTTATTTGAACAAATATAAACAATTGTGTTGCATTATAAATGACCTCAGAGCATGTTTCTTTATGTTTCCACCATAGTTGTTAAAGGCGCAATGCGCACCAGGGCACAAAGGTGCCCTGGAGCCATGGCTCACAGCGCCTGTAGAGGCGCGCACCTTCTTAAAGTACGCACAGATTTGCATAAATAAATTATATATCCATATATTAATATATCATTTACCTTCACTATTACACAAACAATTGAATATAAATATTAGAAATTATATTAATCATTATATCATAAAATAAATGTGTAAAACAACTAGTAAGGGATTTTCTCTTCTTTTTTGTTTTTTTACATTATTCTGTAACTTTAAAAAAAATAAAAGGTTTAAAAAACCCTACATTTTTCAGTTACTTTCTTTTAAATTTTCATTCCCTTTTTCTTTTTTTTTTCTTTTCTCCTTGTGTGAAACCCTAGTTCTCCTCATTTTCAGAAACCCTAGTTTTGCGCAGCAGCTGCCACCGTCGAAGTCCCAGATCCGCGGCGTAGCCAGAACCCTAGAGTAACGCCGCTTTCACGCGCATACCCCGCCCCTATAGCCGCCCTATGCCACTACTGCATCATTTGAACTGGGTGAAGGACACTGACGCTTGCAGGCGCGCCTCTGCGCAGCCGCCATGGCAAAGCACAGCACCATTTTCAAAGAATGGCGAGCGCCTTTTTGCACCTTTAACAACTATGGTTTCCACAGCCCACCTTTTCATTTACAACTATGTGAAAATCCAACGATGTGTTTGTTTAATCTGTCTTTGGTTGGAAGCTCCACTTACTATCATTCACATTTGGTCAAGCTTACAAATGCAAACAGGGTTTCCCAAACATAAGCAATGAGGTTTTTTTTCCTTACACTTCCCTTAAATCCCGCATCATGTCTGCCATCAAAACTATTGAGCAAATATTTCTCCAACCCATTTTATTTTGATACTCATGAGGACGAAAAGACAAATGGAGGTACAAAATTGATTAAAATGATTAGACAAAATATCTGTGGAATTTTAAATAAGAGACCAGATTTACAGTTACTGGTCTTTAAGCAAAAATTACATTAATCAATTTATGCACAAGAACCAATACAAGAATGAAGGTAGACATTGGAATTATATTACATACTCGGTTTAATCACTACAACCAGGTTACAAAGTACTACAAGAAGCAACACATAGAAAGTTTGTCTTTTCCCAAAACTCTTTATAGGCCAAAGAACTTCAAAAAGATGGGATGAATACACTAACAATACTCTTTAACAGTTTCAGGAAAGACAGACCACAAACTTGCAAAATATACCACCAAATAAAATTATATTGAGAACTACTGACCAGCAGAATTAGGGGCTAAGAATAGCAAGAAACAAAATATCAGCTTCAATGGAAGGTTATTACAACTATATCAAAGATATGTCATTTCAACTGATTGAAACATTGACCACCAAGATGGAGAAGGTTACTAACTAAAAATAAGACAACGGAATGCATGACCTAGGAAGAGATAGAAAAGCTTATTTTCACTTCAAACAATTAGTCATGTGCATCCCTAGCCCGTCAGCAGAATCTTGTGAAGCAATTCATACAATTTTTCATTTTCTTCTCAAAGGCAGATACACAACTCTAGTTCCCAATTTTTTACACTTATACTTTGATTGCTACCATTAGTTTCTTTCAATACCTGGTTTAACTCCACCACCACCACCACCACTCCATGTCCTATCAAATTGTAATGCTCTGTTTATCTTTCTCTCCTTCCCTATTGCACATTTTCCAATTCAAATCACTGTTTGGTCCAATCTATAGAAATGGATGAAACTTTTCACAGGTTTCTACTCAAATCTTTTTTCTTTATTTTTCCCTTCTCTTTTTGTGGTTCAAAAAGGTTAGGCAAGGAAGCCCAATCCCCTGGCCGGGGTTAGGCAAAGAGAAGCCCTCCCAAGGTGATGTCTCCAGTAGGTTTCAAACCTTATCTTGCAATCTGAACAGAGGGGGACTCAGCCCTATTCCGTACAAGTCTACACAGTGCAACTCCCTCCTACATTTCACTTACAAAAAGAAACAATCGATGGATGAAATGAACAAACATGAAAATGAACAGGTTCGAATTGAGAAAGTTAATCAAGATTTTAACCCATTGACTCATCCCATAGACCAAAAGTTCGAACAATAAATCCAATGACCAAGCCTAAACAATCCATCCGAAACCTAATCTTTTAATCGAAAAATAACAAAAACCAAATCACTCAAATCACCAAGCAAGATCAACCATGAAAGAGAAAAAGAAATAGCTAAAAAATCAACAGATCTGGCAATCTGGTACACTCCCATCAAAAAACAAAACCCAGATAAATCACACCGCGTGTAGAATGCGAGACTCAAATGAATCATTTAATGATAAATACAAAGAACCAAACATAAAAGTTTTGACCTGGCTGAACTTGGTTTGCAGCTGAGTGTTGACTTCGTCGAAGGCGCGGCGGAGGGTCGCGAACTCCTTGCGAGCCTCGTCGGAGACTAACAACTTCGCCATACCCTCCCAGTCGATGGTCCTCCCCGCCTTGAATGCTACGTCAACTACCTTCTTCCCCGCTCCGCTCATTTTTATCTCTCTCTACTCTCCGATTGGATTGATGGATGAATGAACCGATCTGAACGGCGACTGCGAATTTGTGAGTGACAGCAAAATAGTCTTATCAGCCAGAGGGTTGCGAAAAAATTACGTCGTGTTCGCGTCTAATATAATAATATATATATATTAAATATTTCATATTCAATTTAATAACACAAATTTTCAAATATTACTGTAATTATCACCCATAAATTGTCGTGAGTTTCAAAATTTGTCATAATTACAAATATTTTTATGATTTAAAAAATTATAAATATTTTTTTCGTATTTAATGAAATTATGTCATTTTTAAATGAGGTATAAAATTATCAATTCAGCTTGTATTTTTTTTAAAAAATTTAAAATTTTTTAAAAAAAAATCTAATGAGATAGATGAAATTTTTTTAAAATTTTAAAGAAAATATCCACTTATTTCATAAAAAAATCATTAAATTTTAAAAAATAAATAAAATTATAATTCATAGCACACAATGACATTTTAGTCAATTCACCATTAAAATTAATAAAAACTTAACAAAATTAATGAATTTGGTTAATTATTAAACGGCCGCTAAAATAAAAAAGGTGTTGATAATTTTTCAACAATGAGAAAATATTTGTAATCATGTCAAATTTTAAAAACGCTCGTTGTAGTTTGTAATTTATTTAAATTATGAAGAGTACAAAAAGGTTATGACATCATTTCTATTTTTATTATTTTTATTAAAATCTAATTTCTTTTACAATTATTAATTACTTTGTAATTAGTCATTTAGTACAAAACCATAAATAATCGTATTTGTGTTGCAAGAATATCTAATGAAAAATTAAAAAGAAAAAGAACAAAACGAAATCTATCTTCATTATATTTTCTTGAACTATATAAAAATTCAGGTTTTAATGTTATTTAACTTGAGTAAATACATAGATTATTAAACAGTATCCAAAAAATTTATGAAAATTGTGTTTTCATTTCCAGTTTTTTATTGTTAAAACAGTAAAAATAAAAATATATTTGTTTATATGTATTCTCATTGAAAAATTATTGATTTGAGACTACTGTTCAATATAAAATATAATCTCATTAACTAATCTAGATATAATTTTATTTCGTACAAAAATCTATGTAAAATTGAAAACACTTATTTTTATTAAAAGCTGAAAACTGAAAATAAAAACACAAACAAGCAGATTATAGGCAAAATCGGCATTTATAATGCCAATTTTGCATAAAAAAAAAATTGATGTAACCTTGAAATTTGTTATAAATATTTATTTCTAAATTTGAATATTACATATTCATTCAGATTACATAAATACACACATATATTGGTAATGTCCACTGGCGTTACGATTTTGATGTCTCCTATTTTGTCATGGTACGTCATGAAATTTGATTCGTTAATTGTATTTAAGTCGAACCCCAAAATGGAATTGACGAGACATTGTGATGTCTTGGTATAATCGGATCAAATTATTGGGAGTAAGACTCTGATACAAACGGCATGTATGGAGTATATGGGGTATGATTACGATAGACGAGCCAGCAAGATTCGCTGAATCATATGTAGTAGACAGTCTGGTGACATTGGTCGGATCATATGTGGTCGTAGGGCCTACATATACATCAGGATACGGTGGACACAAAAAAATCATGATGTCATTTGCCACTTCATGATGTTTAATCCTCATTTGTGATAATGTCTGCATATCATTTCCTACATTGCTACAATCTAAAATAAATTGTTCTATTCCGTCAACATGCAAAAAACAAGCATGAATTTAGACATACATCGTGCACGTAATTATTTAATATAAACACATATTCCAACATGTGTTATTTACCACATATTCCTAATCTGTTGTGTTTGTAGGATGGAATTCGGTTCTATTTATTATGATAATCTGTTGTTTGGTCATATCAATTCATTTAATCTACGATCGTGGGCAAACCATTTGGTTGGACCGGAAGCTTGCTTAACAACATTGCTTGTAAGTCACACCCACTCTTCTTGTCGTGACGTCCTCTTCTATCTAGTGCATGCAAGTGTTTTTCACTTAAGTTTGGGGTCGGGGGATGTTTTGGACCTATCCGAACTAGCAGATAACTCGTTCCAAATTATGCATCTCGATAATAGCATAGTAAATCATAGACATCTTATGCACCACGGCGTTCGAAGGGCATATATGGGTAATGATTGGACATCAGAGGCGTCAGCATCACACGGACACCAAATAAACTATAGAGCTAACAACTAAATTAGTCCCACAATATAGAGCATTGTGAAAGTTTAGTCTCATATATAGCTTTGGAAATAGCAAAATTTGGTTCAACACTTTTATAGTTTTTTTTGTAAAATTAGTGTAGTTCTTAAAAAAAATGTAATTGAAAGGGCAAAAATACAAGTGTAACTAGGTGAAAAATATATTTGTTTCCATGTATTCATATTAAAAACATATTAATTTGACATCACAGTTCAATATAAAATATAATTTCATTAATTAATTCAAATATATTCTCATTGCACATGAAGAAACATATTTTCTACTAAAAACTGAAAAAGAAAACATAAACAAGCAGGCTTGAGAGGATTCGGTATAACCAGACAATCCCTCCAAAATTAACTATATCACACACTACACCAATTAATGAAAAGTTACGATAGAATACTGTAATTATCGAAAGTTTAGGGGAGGTAAACGCAATTTTTTTGGCGTAGGAAACTGCAAAGACGACTTCTGGGCTACCCTCCTAATTAAATTCCTCCCGCAACCGCAATTCAGTAGAAAATAGAAAATAACGGTTTTAAAAAAGAAGTTATTTTGCTTTGGCGCCAAAAGGGAAGGGTGAAAACTGAAAACTGAAAACTGATGGAAGAAGACTTCGACGTAGCCTTTGAGCTCCAGTTGGAGGAAGCCCTCACGGCATCCCTTCTAGACAACCCCGACGCCGTTTCGTCGCCAACCGGCAGTTCTCTCCCCTACGACGCCGTCTTCGGCGCCGATCTCTCGAACCTCCTTCAGAACGACCATCTATACAAGTACGAGAAGGAGCTCCTCGACGAGCACAACGCTGAGGCGGAGATGAAGCGTTGGCGGCTCGATATCAGCCTTCAGATCCACGATCGCGCGCTCGCCTGCGAGATTTTGAAAGTCCCGGAGGAGCAGTGGGTCGCCCTGGGGGATTCTTGGAACAGGCCGTACGAGGTGGCCTACTCGGCCAGTGGCCGAGGTTGGTTTAGGGTTTATGTCAAGGGTTTGGTGGAGGGGATGGTGGGTGCTATTGGGGTCGCCGTAGTCGATGGGAATGATGGGTTGGTGTTTGAGCTGAGTAAGGGTTTCAGTGGGGGAGAGCACGAAATGAATACCGATTTTGTTGAGGTGAAAGCTCTGACTGAAGGGCTTGATGTTGCCGTAATGCTGGATTTGAGGAAGCTTTTCGTTGTTACAGATAATCCTATGCTCTATCAATATGTCAGTCACGATAATGACACCAAGGAGTATATTTTGTTTGAGTAGCTGGTCTTGTTTCTTGGCTGCCTCGTTAATTTATGCATGCTATTTGTGCTGGATAAAGCTTGAGATTTAGGTTTCATTTTCGAAATGCCTGGGCAAAATAACACATGTACTACCTATCAACAGCAAAGTAGAAACCTAACATTTATTACACAGCAGCTAAAAGTAGAAGCGAAGCAGGGATTTCGTGTAAAACTAATCCATATATTTCCAGAAAGCAATATATTTTTGTTGCTTTTTTGTATCATTCATAGGCTTCATTTTCTGTTTGCTTATAGTTGTAGGTTGAAATTCCCCATACATGCTTATTGGTATAAGCTTCTTGTTTAAGTTGTATCCCCTTATTATCGAATGTGCTCTATATAGAAAAAGGGCCAAGAAGATTTGGAGTTTAATAGACAGAAGTTGACATGTAAATAGGCTGTTGAACAAAATGAGTACTTATGTGCGAAACCGAATTGGTCGATATTTTCTCGGGTCTTGTAAGGTGCTTTCTTGGGTAGTTGTACAGCTTGAAAGCAAGTTAAATTGCAATTGAGATGTCGAGTGACAAGAGTAGAGATGCTTTTGTTGTCTGTTGACTTCTTTCCCTCTCGTTCAGTTTATATTTCCTACTTTGTTGGGTTGAACTACTAGAGGAGTTTCTTCGAGCAAATTATAAATAGATAAGTTGTTAAAGTCAAGGGTCCATGCATGATTATTATGTAGCAAAACGTTCCCTGCCTCTTTGTACACTCAATCTTCATGTACTTCTACAGTCATGAGACTTAGTTTTGTTGTGGTATAATCTGTTATTCTAAATGCAGATGACTGGCCAAAATCCACCAGTTGCGGCAAATGTCACTACATTATATGGCCATATGAATATTCTCATCAGAAAACTTACTCAACCCCTTGCATATCTTGCTGACAGTAGGGATATTAAGTTTGCTTTTGAAATCTCGAGGAAGGCAATTGCTTTACAGGTCAATCGTTCAGCAGGAAATAGCAATGCAGAGAATATGACTGAGAGCTGTCCTATTTGCTTGGAAGATACATATGTGGATCAAATATACCAAATTAGCGGTTGTCAACATCGCTACTGCTTTTCATGTATGTCAAAACACGTCCAGTATAAGTTGCTTCTGGGGATTCTACCCAAATGCCCTTATGAGAATTGCAATTCCAATCTGAAACTGGACAGCTGCCAAAAGTTTTTGACTCCTGAATTATTTGACATAATGAGCCTACGCGTGAAGGAAGCATCCATTCCTGCAGCAGAGAAGATTTATTGCCCATATCCAAGGTGTTCTACTTTGTTGTCTATAACTGAGCTTCAAGGATCCGTGGGTAATTCAAATGATGAGCTTGAAATTGCAAAAAAGTGCCCTAGATGCAATGGCATGTTTTGCATCAATTGTAAAGTCCCCTGGCATAGTAATATGAGTTGCGATGATTTTAAAAGGCTAAATCCCTACCTATGGAATGAAGACAAGAACCTAAAGTCTTTGGCTGCTCAGAATCTCTGGCGTCAGTGTTCAGAATGCAATCATATGGTTTCACTTGCTGCAGGATGCAACCACATTTATTGCAGGTATTATTCTACTTGAAATTTTGATTTGTTTGACTGTTGAGGAACTATAGACGGTAGGGGCTGGACAAACATGCCCCTTAATATTGAACAGACTTGCTCCTTAACATTTGATACTTTTTTGTCTGCCTAAACTTCTAATATGGCTCGGTAGAGATGGCTTGAGTACGACATCCCTGCTTCTTTCTAGAGTGAACCTATTGATCTTCCGTTTATTCATCCAAACCATGTTGGCAATGTGAATATATTAATTTATTAAACATGATATGTTAGATCTTCAATTTTTCGGATTATATCCTACTGAACCCATAAGGAGAATTTGAATTTGACTGTTAATTAGGAACTTAAATCAGACTACCTTGATTGCATGAAATAACAAGAATGAAATATGACCAAGATTAATCACTGAAGTTGGAAGTTCACTTAGGTCTCAAGGTTATGTCTAATTCGCTTGCCAAGTTGAAGTGGCACTTAGCCATTTTCTCTTTTCATTTCTTTTCTCATTTTAGGGGAAAAGACTAAACGACTCGCTGCTTACCATTTCAGTTGCTTATATAGTGCTTTTAGTTTGAAGTCTGATGGATTTATCAGGTTCAATGGATTTGAAATTGATCTGTCCTGGAACAATTGTTGGGTTTTTTGTTGCATTGGGCAACTGATTTGTCATACTTGAAAAGTTTAAATCTTTGAGGGCATGAACAATTCAGGGTTTGGCAATTGATATTATAATGATTTCTTATTAGTTACAAAATTTTCTTTCTTTGATGACTTTTAAACATAAGTCGTTTTCATCCATGAATGGATGTATCAATCAGTAATGAAGAATATAGTTTTTAGAGAATTAGCAAGAATTTGGCCAAGAACACATTTAGTGATGGGCTTTGGCCTTCCATGCATAAGATGAACCTAAATCTGCGGACCAGCAACGTGTAAGTTGTGGTAGATTGAGATTGGAGTCGAAAATGTATTTCAGATTTCTCAATAAGAATTGCACTTCTGCAATTTTTCGAGTAGTTTTGCTGTGTTCCTTTACTGATGTGATTATGGAGAATATGAGAGGAACTTATACCTTCAAGTGCTGCATTCCTGTTTCATTTCAGTATTTTTTGCTCTGCACACCTAGTAATATGTTATTTGTGATGTTCTTATGTAGTTATCAAGCTCGGTGATTGCTTCATTAATTAGCTTCCTTCAGTTGTCTGAATTGCGATATTATGTTCTCCTTTATTCGAATTTATAGTGTGTCACGGACTGTCATTCTCAGTTCAATATAGTCCTCATATTCCGGAATAGTGGATTCAAAAGGATTTTACCTTCTTTTCTTCTCCTTCCTGTTCTTCCAGCCGTTAATTTTCGCTCCATATTTTTTACCTATATCTAATTTCACATAAAATGACTCCGTAGATGTGGACATCAGTTTTGCTATACGTGTGGAGCAGAATGGAAAACAAGGTGCCAACCTGCGATTGTCCTCTGTGGAATGATGAAGAAAGTCACGAAGATGATGAGGAAAACCAAGGCGAGGAAGATGAGTAATTCAGCGGTCCTAGTTTTTAAGGCTCAGGTGTCCTGGGATGGAGAAAAACCATTCACTGTTATAATCTTTTTCTAGATGCTGGTGGCGGCAGTAGTTGTATCAACAGGGACTTGCTGTTGGTATCAGCGGGTTATTGATACAATTGTCATGGGACTTGGTGTTTGCAACTGCTTAGAAAAAATGCTTTGAAGAAATAATCTTTATCTTTGAAACACTCAAGAAAAGGGCTTTTTTGGACTAAAAAGGTAGAAGCTTTAATTTTTACAAAAAATGCTCATAGATTCCTTGCATATGTTTACGCCCTTACTCATTAAATTAATTTACACCTTTTCAAATCAATAGTCCAGATATTCTTTTCAATCCAACCATCTCGATCTGTTTTTGTTATTTGTAATAGATAAAAACATATTAAATGTAGATATTTGTATTTTATATATTTAATTATATAAAAAATATAAATAAATATGTTTATTATATAAGCATATATAAATTAAATATCAACCATGAATTTAAATAAAGGGAGATATCCACCATCGGATATCTTATACTAATTACAAGAGGGAACACTTCTTGTCTCTAAAGTGGAAGTAAGTTTTTTTTTTCCTTTGTAAATTTTACAAAATTTGCCCTTTAGTTTTGCATAATTCTTTCATTCTATTTTTTTGTAATGGTAAATGAATTATCCAATTTCTATGGGATAAAAATGGAAATCCAACATACTTTTTACACAATTCTCATAACTACAAAAATACCTTGATTTTTTTAAACGTCTAACACCCCCCCCCCCCTCCCCTTCTCTCTGCAGAATCCCAAGTTATCTACGTTCAGGAACCCTCATTCTCCCCACTCTCCGACTCTTTAGAACCCAACCCAAATCTGACCATTTGTAACTTCCCCATCCAAACACTGATCTAATCGGCATCTTTTTCATGCAGTTATTTTGATTTCTCAAACTCTCTGCACACGATTTGGTCGCATTAGAGAAATCCTAAAGGAACAAGAAAAAATTTGTGAATCGAAGAGCCTCTAACAATGCATTCAGTGCCTTCAAGCGTTTTTATGGCAATTAGTCTTCTCATCGCCTAAATCATCTTCACGATTAGCGTGATAATCTTTGTAGTCAACACCTGAACTTCATTTTTGTATTAGTAAATATGAATTGTTGAATCTGTCGATCAAGATTCAACTATTTATGAAAATGGACATAAATGTCTTTTTTGCATAAAATTAATACAAATTGCAATATACGAATGAGGCGCAAAAGGAGGTTACTTGCATATTTTTAGGGCTAATTACACTTAGATCCTATTTAAAAATACGAAATTAGAGAGAAGTTTAGAAATTGCATTTACCCACTTTCCGAAAATTTTTCATTTACAACTAACCCTTTTAGTTAGAAGTTGGATAAAATATTGACGTTAGGATAAAAAATATATAAACTTTCAATTTTTTAACCATCACTTAGCATTCCCATAGTAAATATATTCTTGTAAGGGGTAGATGTAATATAAATAAATAAAAAATGTATAATTATAATAAAATATTATTATTGAATTATAGCTGTTGGAGAAAAACTAACAGTTTATAAATGAGAAGAACTAGTCATTTTTGTACTCATTTTACTTCTTGTATGTGGGATGAGGTGTAAAATTGTTGTATCTATTTTTTTAAATGCGATGAAGTATTTGTTAGATATATTTTCAAGGACAATGAATGAATGATGTCAACCTAACACCCATGTATAAGAAGTTAAAAAAACAATAAGTTAATTGTATTTTATTTTCATCAACGACTACTTTCTATTCAATAGTTATAATTCAAAACTAATATTTTTTGATGCAATTAAACTTTTCTATTCAATTGAGTATAATTCGGAAACAATATTCAAGTAAATATATACCCTACACATTGTTACACCCTATACGAGAACATCAATCGAATTCACATGAGATTGAGTGCATTACCTCCCATTCTATTGAACCAGATTCTTTTGGTTTCCAAATAAATGATCACTAGGAGATAACAGTTGTGTGGATCAAGATAACACTTACGCATATTTTGTCAGTAAATTTCTCCATGGCACCAAGAGATTGCGCTACACATGCATTTTTTAGCAGCCATGAATCAACAAATAAATGCCTCAAAGTCTTGTTTGCCACGGCACCAGCTTCCAACCAAATAATCTCATTTGCACGTATGAGAGATACTTTCAAAACAAGAAATATGAGACGATGGAAAATATTGACAAAATAAGTAATCTGTATCAGCAAAGTAGGCAAATAGAAACGAAAGGGTTGAATTTTTCTGTCTAGTGCACAATCAAGTAAAAAGAAGGCAACCTAGAACATAAATGTTACCATACTATTCTCACGACATGACAGAGAAAAAGGCACACATTTATGGAGAAAATACACAAGTATATGCCAGAAACTACCATAAATAATTACAAATAAAAGTTCATCAAATGAGAATAGGTATTATAGATGTAGAATTTTACTATACTTCCATAAACTATAAGAACAACATCCATGAAAGATTATTGAATTACAAGCACATTTTCAACCACAGTGAAAATATCCTCATGAACAGAAGAAAATTCAAAATTCAATGCTAGGATGTATTTTCAATTGGTCGCTCCATTGCGGTTTAAGGTGTAAAACATGAGTAGCAGTACAACTTTACAAGCAACTCTTACTAGAGTAAAGCAATCCTGATGAACCAGCACCATATTTACATTCACTATAGAGATGTTTCTCAATAGTCCTTCAGATCAGCACCGTAAAAGTTGCTAAGATTAGAACATGTAATCTGCCAAGATGTAGTTATTTACCAATATTCATCAGAATCTGAATCATAGTATTCCTCATCATCTTCTTCCTCTCCCTCTTCGTCAAATTCACCGTCAACAATGTTCTCCTCATCCCAAAGTGGACAGAAGCAAGTTGCTTTCTTGTTTTTCCACTCAGCTCCACAATTATAGCAAAATTCATGGCCACATCTGCCGGAAAAAGGTTACATAGCAAATGCCTAAATATAGAATCAAGAAAATCACATATATATCGAAGAAAGAGAAAAATGAAAATGAACTCTCATAAAGCACACTTAATCCATCTACCATCCAACCTTGTCAATGCTCGAAAAGAGTTTTATTTAACATGGTTCTCATACAACCACAACCATCAAGTCAATAGCATAGCCAATGCAAAACAGGATAAATGACAGCAATTTAATTGTTTCTCCATATTAACATAGTACAACACCACTTAGGCCACCAACAGTTAGCTACTGTGTCTCTGCTATATGAAACCGGATTGGGGTAAAACATTAGGGACCTGGGTGACTCCAGTCTCAATTTCTGGAAAGGATATCATTTAGGTTTCCGGACCAAAGACGTATTTCTCTTCTTTTTTCCTGTTCTGAGTGTCCTCTAAAGAAACTCATACAATTAACACCTGTAGTTCAATAAAGGATATTGACCAAAACAAATTTTCATTACTCATATATACAGGATGTGGACAAGAAAGCGCCCAGAAGAAGGAGAATACCTCTCAAAAAGCCAGAAGTGTTTCACGGACAAGTCTTGCACACAAAGCAAAAAGTATTAACATGTAAAATGAAATAAACAAGGATTTACATTCAATCCAAGAACATAATCAAGTGGGAGGCTTCTGTTTCTCTTTTCATGATTTACTAGTTCATAGATCAGCACCCATTGACTTCAATTCTATAAGCTTTCTGTAGAACATTGGCACTTCAAAGAATAATAACCAAGCAAAGGAAAAACAATTAATAAGAATCAAAGAAAGTACACCAGAATATCCTAGTTAATGGGAATTTATTATAATATAGTCAATATACATAACTTAAATAGCCATTTGAGATTCATTATGTTCTTGCATGTTGAAATAAAACGAATAGTGATACTTGATATTTAATTGGTACCTGCAGGTCATGTGGTAGCACCCTGCAGCAAGTTCAATCATATGGTTGCACTTCACACATTGACGCCACAAATTTGTTGCTGCCAAATTCTTTAACTTTGCCTCTTCTGGATAAGGATAAGGATTTCTCCTCTTGTAATCAGAACAACTCATGTTGTTGTGCCAGGGTACTTTGCAATCAATGCAGAAGCAACCGTTGCATTTTATACAGTTTCTGGCTCCAGATCTTGCTGCTTCCCTTAGTGCACTCTTTGAATACTCTAGAACCTCGCTCTTAGACATCAAAGCTGAACATTTTGGATAAGGGCAGTAAACTTTCTCTGTAACCAGAATTGAAGCCTCCTTAATACGCTGACTCATAATCTCTATCAATCTAGGAGTCAAGAATTTGCTACAGCTATCAATCTTTAGTTTACTTTTACAGCCTTCATGCGGACAAGTGGGCAACATTCCATGGAGCAGTTTCACTTCCACATGTTGTTTCATGCAAGAAAAGCAGTAACGGTGCATACAATCATCAATAGGAAAGATTTGGCTGATATTTGTGTCCTCTAAACAAATTACACATGTCTCATATGAATTCCTAGAACTACTCGACTCTGCGGCCTTACAAACTTGAGAGATTATTGCTTCTCTTGCTAATTTAAATGCAAACTTGATGTCCTGTCTAGCCACAAGAGACGGTTGACAGTATGTAAATTTTTTTTGAAGGTGAGAAACTTGACTGATCAATGCTGACTTTTCTCCGTCTTGTTGACCACTGGCCAGTAACCTGCAATCAGAATACACTTTAACCAAGTGCACCTTTGAGCATTATGAAACAATATTAGCACAAAATTATTTTTTCATATGATCATTGATCATTAAAGGAACATATCCTCTGCCAGTGTAGAAAGAAGGCTATCTAAATTAAGCCACCCTAGACCATATTCTTGCTTGTGCATGTGAATTTTGATTATTTCTTAACCCCCACTGTTGATTTTGGTTTGGCGAGGAGGAGGTTGTTCGCATGCACTATGTGTGCTATAAATCAAGCAAGAGTCAAAGTGGAACATCCTTTGAAAATTAAAAAAGGACAGACATAAATAAAACGTTCATTTACTTCTCATTTCTCATACCAATCTGCCCCATAAATAGCTTCTGCCAACTCCATACACAATAACCAAAGATCAAGGTTTTATTTTGGGGAGGAGGTCATCCTCATACACTTTGCATGCTCTAAAATAAAGCACTCAGAGGTCGTTCAACAACAAGGAAAGAGGCAACAGGAAATAGAATAAGCAGGAAGTCAGGGAGAAATTTTAGTCACCAGATGTCCAGATTTCTATTACCCACAGTCATTTGAAAGTGTAAAGATATATAAAGAAACCTATGAGGCAACCTGTATCAGTACTGATTGCCATATGAGAAAATATATGACCTTTTAAGGCAAAGACAATTACATTTTGGGTATGTTGGGATCTAGTTTTTGGATGTTTGTGATTGTTTTGTAAAATAGAGAGAGAATGCAGGATAGGAGTTTGCTTTGGGGAATGTGTTATGTTGGGTTTTGTTTTGGAATTTGGAAGAGCTAAGTAGAGATAAGAATTAATGGGTTTGATTTTTCTTTTTCTTTTGAGAGACAGATTTATTGTAGATGTAAACTCATGTCTTCTTTTAGACCAAAAAAAACTGATTTATATAATATAATGTATATTTCTTTATGGTGATTGAATTGTATCATTACTATTAAAAAACATATATCTAGGTGTATTTCTGTTTAGTATTTGTGTTGTTATAGTATGTGTGGGTGAATGGTACTTTTAAGCAAATTAATTCGAATAATTTTTTTCTTGTTATAGATGTGTCTTTTGAATATAAATTAAAAATTAAACTCTCGAATTTAAATTTGTTACTAGTAAAAGATATATTGTAATAAATTTGTTTCACATAAATAACCCGATCTGACTTTTCATACACTCTAACGAGTAAGACAAGTATTATCCAAACACATATGTATATATTATATCCGTATATATCAACTATATTATAACCTTCTAATTTGTTCACTGGAAAGTTCTCATATGATTGAAGGATGAACTAAATCATATGCTAGTCTAGTAGTCCACTATTAGTTTTCATCCAATATCGGTCTCCCTCACACTTTCCCGCATGGTTCCTTCAATTACCCAAGAACTTCAACAACGGTGGGCATGCCTCTGTGTGTGTGTGTGTGTCGCAACTCGCAATGCAAGATACCAATTCTAGTTCAATACAACTGTATACCCAGTAGGCCAGGACAAGGAAACAATGTCTAGGGGTGTTTCAACCAGGCCTAAATAGGCAAAAACAGAGTTGAGGAGACAACCCAACATTTGGAGACAGCCAAAAGCTATCCAAACACTCATTATTCCGGAATCTTTTCGAGAACGAAGATATAAATTCACAAACTGTCCAGTCTCATTAACGAGTGACGCCATTTAACCCCATTCACTTGATACTAACTAAGATATCTCTTCAGACAACCTAATCACCTAGGTCATTAGTATCACATTTTTCGGACATTCATTTGGACATATGAAAACCCAGTTTCCATCCTTTCATGGAACAAAACTATTTCTCCTCCCACTTTGTTTACTGAAGTAGAAAAAATGACACATGCCAACACCATCTCCAAGAGTTTCGCAAACTTCAACATTTTTGGAAGCATGCAACATATACATAATACAGCTAATCAAAATTCAATTGTCAACCAAATTTCCATCCTCAACACATTCCGTCCAGCTAAACAAGAATCTCACTTTCCATTTCATTATACAATAGATGAAGCCTTCATCCATTATTCCTCCTTTCACGTTTCCTCAAAAGGCAATCCTTTCAACTCAGTAACAGAAAACCTCAGATGAGTTGCAGATCATGCCACAAAAATTCCTACTCTAATACAGGAAATACTACATCCAAACTCACACCAATACAGGACCATGCATTCAGGGAACTCTCACGCATATGTTTGTGTAAGTGGGCTGGTGGAGTGCGGGTGGGGTAGGGATAGGTACAAACACTATTAATAGATCCCTCAAAGTTAACCCTCTGGTTCATATCCTCACTCCCAGCAATCAATTTTATGCCAAACCAAGTCAGGATATTCAGGAGATGCCATGGAAACATTATATCCTCGTATGTCTGTAATATCAAACTGTAATAGGTTGGACCTAAAAACATGCTTTAGCAACGGTAGGTAAGTTCAAATTATAACAAGAAAACATCTGTGAACGATTTTTCACCGCAAGAAATATTTGTCGACACTAAATAAGCTTGTAATTCTCAACTTTTTCCATCAATTGCCATATTCTTTTTCAGGATGTTAGTCAACTAGGTCACTGACAGATGCTACATTCTACTTCATTTTGTTTAAAACTCAATTCTAAATAAGAACACAGACAAAAGAATCATACCCATGAAACAACACTTACGAGAACGCAATTGAAAACTTAGAAATAGAGCCCGAAGTAAAATGAAAATCGAACTCACATATTTGAAAATAGTGTAGTAATCGCAATAAAAGGTAACCCTCTTCAATTCAAGCTCCAATGCAGCATTAAGACCCTCGACCAGAGCCCTCATTTCCGCGCCCTGCCGACTCGACCCATTGCCCACCAATGGCTTTCGCAACTCAAATAGTACTTCATCCCTCGAGTCGCATACCGCGACGCCAATTCCACCCAAAAGAGTGCCCTCTGGAAACTGCTTTTCCACCAAACCTTTAAAATAAACCCTAAAAATCTCGGCATTCACCCCTTCCGAGCTACCCTCCCCGAATGGACGCTCAAAATTATCCCCCCAGTCCTCCCACTCCTCCTCCGGCATTCTTGAGATTTCGAGTGCCACGTTATGATCATGGATACGACGGTGGAGATCATTCTTCAATTTCCTGAACTCCGTTTCAGAAAGGGCCTTGTCTTTTAGTTCCTGCTCGAGTTTAAGGATTTCATCGGAAAGTAGGTCGGGGAAGTGTGGGACGTCTTCGTTCATCTTGGACTCAGACACAACGGTGGAGGACGGGGATGGTTGGTGGTGGAGGGTAAGAGAGGCCGAGATGGCTTCTTGGAGCTGGAGATTGAAGGCGAAGTCGAGGTCGGAGTCAAGAGCTTTGGCGGCCATGATTTCGCGGCGTTGCTCGGAGGCGATAGCTTGGAGGTCATCGGGATCCGAACCGAAGTCAAGCGACGACGTTGGCACCGACATTGAAATTCTTGCGAGTAAGCGATCGATCAGTAAGGTTTTACAATCGGGTCTGTTTGGCAGTCGGAGGAGATTTCGCGGGATGAGAATCTTTCCTCTCATTCCCACTATTCATTTATTATTTCTTTAATTTAATATTTCTCAAATCCACTAAAGATTGAGTAAATTATTATAATATTCTCTAACGTTTTGCATAATTATAAATATATTTTTATTATTTAAAAAATTATAAATGTTTTATTAATTTTAATGTTCGTCTAATAATGAGTTTATTCTGTTTGCTTTCGTCTGAGTAAAATACTCTTTTGCATTATAGATTAAAATTTTATTTAACTTTTTGAAAATTTTAAATATTTTTATGAAATAATATTCTTATGAATATTTATTTTACCTACCCTAATTTTTTAATATTTTTTAAATATATATTTTTTTTTTTTAAAATTTTTCATCCAGTGTAAATTTGTAATGTTCACTTCAATGTTAAAGGGCTATATAAATATTTTTAATTTAAAAAAAATATCTATAATTTTTTAAATAATAAATAATTATTCACAATTACGTTCAATTTTTAATAAAGGTAGTTGTAATTTACTCTAAACAATAATAAGGAGTCCAAACTGAGATTCATTTCTTTGGCAGAAGTTATAATTTGAGCTCATTGATAAATGACGTAATTACACTCTCATCTCTTGAAATTTGATGTAATTATATGTAAATCTCTGTAATTTCAAAAATTACATCTAATGCCTTTGATATTTGCTTCCGTCTAATAAATTAGTCTCATGTTAGTCAATTTATTAAATTTGTCAAGTCAATAGATGTTGACTAACAACACATGATCTTTAGCCGTTACAATTCAACGGCGAAGGACCAATATAATGTCAAAATTTTAGAATTAGAAATGTCGACTTCGTAAAGTGGGGGATCAAAAGTGATAACGACCCTATCAAGTGGGATTAAAATTGCAATATTTTCCATATATATATATATATATATATATATTATTAAAACTAGGATAAATTGCATAAAATCCCCCTGTGTTTTCAAAATTTAGTTAAAAACCCCCCTTTGTTAAAAATATAGGCAAAAAAGCCCCTGTATTTTTCAAAATATTGCATACTCTCCCCTTCCGTTAAATAAGCCTTAACGGCATTAAATTTTGACCGACTTGACCGTTATACCCTTTTTATAACAACCATTGATTTTTGTATGTAAAAAATGAACGGTCCAGATCTTAAGTAATTTAAATATTTTTTTATTTATATATATTTATATATACATACATTATATATAGCATATAATATATAAGATATAAGATATATAATATATATAATATATATATATATATATATATATATACACACGAGGACGACGGCGCCATCGCCCAGAACAGCCTGGCGACGTCGCCGTCGCTTGCGCACAAGGGGTGCGACGTCGTCCCGTCGCCAGGGGGCGAAATCGCCCTGGACCGTCGCCCAAATCCAAGACGATTTCGCCCTAATCGCAGGTTCTGGCAACGGAGGTGGGCCTCCGTCGCCCAGTCTTCTTCTCCGTCGGCGATGAGGCGCCGACGGAGAAGATTGTCTAATTATTAAAAAAGAAAAAAAAAATGACCCCCCGCCCCCTCGCCCCCTCGCCGTGGGATGTCCAGGTTCTAGGTGACGGAGGTCCAGTCGTTCTCTATCGCCCAGTCTTCGTCGCCGCCGGAGAAGAAGAAGAAGATAAAATATATATATATATATATATATATATTAAATATTTAATTTAAATATATATTAATATAATTATTTTAATATAAAAAAAAAGTATAACTTAATTAGTATATTTTATAAATAAATATTTACTTAATTAATATATATTTGTAATTATAAATAATTGATAAATATAAGTTAATAAATTGATAACTTAATTAGTATATTTAAATAATAAAATATTATTTAAATAAATACTAATTTATATTTAATTAGTATATTTTATAAATAAAAATTAAAATATAATTTAAATTAAATAATAATTTAATTTAATTAATAATATATAATATCATAAGTGATTTTGATTTATATTTATATAAATTTTTAATTTAAGAATTGAATTTTAAAACATGTGCACATTACCAAATAAAAGGGATAAATTGGACATTTTGCCCACTTAAAAAACCTCAAAATCAGTGAAAAATAAGGACCGCTTGCACAAGTAGCGAGTGTGGCTCACTCTCGGTTAGTTTCTAACGGAGGGGGAGTATTTTGCTGTATTTTAGATAACACAGGGAGTTTTTTGCCTATAATTATAACATAGGAGGATTTTGCGCTATTTCTCAAAAACACAGGGGGGGTGTTATGCAATTTACCCTTAAAACTAATAAGATAAAGTCGCACGTATGCATGGATGTGTTGAGTCCATCACTAATTGTGAGAGTCAACCAAAAACTAAAAATAGTTTAATTTCCATATGTATCTCTATAATTTTCAGAATGTGAAAATGAATTGTTTTCTCAAAAATGTAAAAGACATGAATAGAGAATTAAATAAGTGTCTTGACATTTTTTCAATAATTATTGAAGAGGTATGGGAAGCTTCACCAAGTTTCTTATAAATAAATGGGGGTGGGCAAAATCCCGTTAAATCGATCGAAAATTCTGTTCGGTTTTCAAATTTATTATTTTTTTTTTAAATTAGTTTTTTTGTGGGTTTTTTTTTTATTAATCGAATCTAATCGAATCGAAAAACCTAATTTTTTTAATATATATTTTAATATCATTAATTATATATAATATATTTGAACATGTTTGACACTTTGACTTTGACTCATTTGAGTTGAGAAATGAGAACCTCAGGCTCAGAACCCTCTCTCTTACTCTCTTCTCCCGACTCTCGCTCACGGAACGGCAGACAGAAGGCAAAAGCAGAAAAAAATCACCTTCGTAGTTTCGCTCTGACTCCATTAACAATTGATTTTTTTTTTTTGTAAATTTTTTTACAATTTGTAGGAGAAATTTTGAATGTTTTCAAGGTGTTTGTAAAAATGCCTGATTCAATTTTTTGTTAATTTTATTTGATTGTGCTTGGGTTTTGATTGAATTTTTGGACAACATTGAAAAAAAATACTAAAATCTTTTTGTTTGATGGTTCCTGCTGGAAAACTCTATGTCTTGTAATCTTCTCACTTTGGCCAATGATAGGACCAAGAGTTAGTAGAAAACATACACTACAAACATACGTGTTGTCTTATTCATCCATTACGTTGAGTAAACATATTACATAACATACATTTAGTAGCCTAAAATGACAAAAACATGGGCGACATAATCTACATCTCACTGCACAACACATATCCTAAAAATAATGAGGATAATTCAACCTAGGAATATTGAAGAACAACACGTGTCATAAAACAACAAAAGCATATAATAAAATAGTTTGTCTCCTCTACATCTTCAAGATTTTATCTTCCGTTCTATTCAATAATGATAATTTTTGCTTTTGCACATATCGATGGATCTTTCCAAACAAAATACACACTCAGTTCCCATTTCAAAACACCTATAAAACCTTCTATCTCCATTATCTTCCATCTATGAGGTTTTCAAACTTCCATGCCTTCCACAGTGATAACTTAATGCTTCATTTGTTGTCAGGGCTTCCCGTTTCGTGGACGAAAAATGGACTGCATAAACAAATTATATGAATAAAGAAATAATCAGGAAGAAGACAACCTCATTTTCCTCCAAAAGGCGAAGTTAATAGCCATGTGTGTTTGTTGACAGAAAACTAATGGGACTTTCTTGTGTCCTAAAATTACCAAAAAAAATAAAAAAGATTGCATATATTGGATGCAGTATGAGAAAGTGATAAAAAAAATATGGGACTGAAACTAGAAAAGGCCATACTTACGGGACCAAAGATATAATTTACTCGCAAAAAGAACGCAGCGGTATCATTCCTTAACTCCAGTCTAAACCTCCATCCAATTTCATCAAATTAATTTTGATTGCCTAAATGACATATAGTTTGTTAGAATAGAAGCTCACTGTCTCGCATATTGAAGGTAAAATGATATTTTCTTTTTAAAGTTTAGGACGATGTATTGCCTTTTATATATATATATCAATGTCTTTTGTCTATTAATATTACCCCAAATCTTTACTTTATTACAAATTCCTCTTTGTGAAATAGGTGGTTGGTGTTCCTTTTTCTTGGTCACATACCATATGTTTGTAAGATCACTCAATGAAGTGAGAATTTTCATGGGGAAATTAGAGACTCAAACCTAATTTTAAGTAGGAGTAGTGTTTGAAAAATTAATGCTATTGAATATAAGAACAAAAGGAACACAAGAATTTAACGAAGTTCGGCAATGTGCCTACGTCTTCAAAAGCGGTGCGGCTGCTGTATTTTTATTTCAGAGAAGAACGTTTTTCTAAGTTACAAATACAATATATATAAGCAACCTAACCTATGATACATTTTTCTGTCATTTTTTTGGTATATAAGTCATACCTAACAAGTATAAATGAACAGAATGTGCCCATTTTGTTCACCTAAAATAAGATTAAGAAAGAGAAGAAATTGAGGTGGTAAGTAATGATTTGCAATAATTGAGAGGTGAAGTCCACATTTTCATAGTTTAAGGGAGGAAGTGTGGTAGGATATTTAACCCCAGGTTATAAAATCATTTGAAATGATGGAACACAACCCCAATAATTAACTTCCAACAAATTAATCATATAACCAAACTTTTCATAATTAATTAGTTAAAAAAATAACAAATGACCAAATTTTCCAAAAAGAAAAAAGAAAGACATTTTCTTTTCAATTCACATATATTAATCAATTCTTGTACTAATTTTCTAGTGGAATTAAATGTAAATAACTCATTTTTATATTTCCGTAATTTTTTAAGCGTTCGCGTTGACGATTAATAATTAGCACTGTTGTTTTAATTCTTCAAAGTACAACATTACAAACATTTACTGAATTTTTTATATGAAAATAATTAATTTTAGGGATGATTATATTTACATCTCTTGACCTATAGTATATTTACACAAACCACCCATATCTTTTAGATAATTACACATACACCCATCAAAATAACAATATCACTTACACAAATCATCCCTTATTTTTTTGAAAAATTACACAAACCCCCCTAAAAAGTTTAGCATCATTATACAAACTACTCCTATTATTTTGTTGTCAACAATAGTTTCTATAGTTATGCAAAAGAGAATGGTGGTTTGTGTAAATAGACCATAGGTTAGAGGGTGTAAATATAATTATCCTTAATTCTAAACTATTTTTTCGCGTATTTATGAATTTAATGAAACGGAGATCAGTTTAAATCAAAATAAAATAATATTATTAGAAGAGAAAGAAGAAAACATGGGAGAGAGAAATAAATAAAAATCTCAAATAAACTAATGATATTTCTTTTTATGTAGTCGTAGTTTAGTCAGACAACCTAAAAACATAGAGATTAATCATAAGGCATTTACGCTTTATTAAAGATTATAAATATATGATAAATTATATTTTGTCATTCGAATTATAACTATTTTTATACTATCATTTATTTTATTTATATTTTTAGTGTCGAGTAACTATTTTAACTTTGTGAAATTTACAAGTTGTTAAATGATCGTTTTTTTGTAGATTTATCAATTGAAAATACATTACATGCAATACACATATGATATTTAAGGGCAAATTTTTCCCCCAGGTACACATGCGCACTGCAATTAATGTTCTTTAATATAAAAATCGACTGAAAAATTGTCATATACGGCAACTTTCAAATATCACAATAAGTTCATACAAAAAAACAAAAGAATTAGATGACGAAATATAAAAACGAACATGCATAATTCGAATGACAAAATATAATTTACCCTAAATATAATTAACTAGACACAAAACTACAGTGAAAATAATTGCACTCTTTGTGATAAATTCTTGGACTTTGAGAAAACTTCCCAAAAAATATGGGCAACATACCAATGTACTAAGTAGACAATACCAGAAAAGTTACTGCAGTCAACATTAACTTTGGCATCATGTCCAACTTTACATTGGCAAGTTTAAGCGCTTTTCTTGCAATGAAGAAAAATATAATGACCAAAGTAAACATATGCTATTATCATTAATATTCTCTCAAATCCTACACTTTTCCACCCTCCAATTGTGATGTCCTTTTAGCTAAAAAGCTTAGCTCAATTGTCGAAGTTGATGTCCCATAATTATAAGATTATAGGATTAAAATTCCATCAATGTGTGGGTACTGTCCTATTTAATAGTAGTTACATGTTTACTATAACCGTATCAGTTGAAATTAATCATAATATAATTGTAATGAATTTACTCAAAAAAAATTATATATGATTCTTTTTATATAGCACACTCATGTTACGTGTTTTAAATAAAACCCTAGTAGACAATATTTTCTTATATACTCGGGATGAACATTTTGAAATGGATATATGAACATAATAAAAAAGAAATATTGAGCCATCCAAATATTAAAGAGCATGACATGGAGAGCCTAACGCAGACTAATTTTATGACATAATTTTTTTAATGAAGTATATGTATGCAAGAAGTAATCTTACTCCATATATAAATATATATGTATATGTTACATTTATTTCTTTATAAGTACAAAAATATACATGAAAATATAAAATCAGGGTTAAAATTAAAAGTTTATGTAAATCTTTTTGCTTATGTTAGCATTTTCCGTCCAAACCTTAACGGAATGGGGTCAAGTATAATGCGAGAATTTTCAGAGGGGGTGTAAGTGTAATTTTAAAAAAAAATGTTATAAAGTGCAATGTAATATTTTCAGAGAGAGTTTAAATATAATTAACTTTGAATATTATATTATTTTTTCAATCACTCCAACTTTAATTTTTTTCCCTTTTTACTTTTATTTTCATATATTTATAATTTTCACCACTGCTTAGATTACACATTTCTCTACAACTTATTCGCACAATAAAAATAAAAATAAAAAATCTTGCCAACAACCCCTTCATATTTATTGATTGATTTAAATGAAGATCAATGTTTGTAATTGGGCCCTTATGTTTATGATTAGAAATAATTGTTTGTAGGCAGTACTATCCAACAATAATGTCCTCGTAGGCTACATGTAATAATTATGCATCCACACATCAACTGTTCTCAAGAGTTATATAGTCAATGTCACGTACCTACACATCATCATCATAATTAATGTAATAAACTCATAATCTACATTTCCTTTTTTTTTTCATTGAAATGCTCAAATTTAATAATTATTAAGTTATAAATAATAATAAAGTATACTGAACTCTGATAAAATAAAATAAACACAGATGCGTTTGAATAAAATTGATCTTGTTGTCTAATATTTGTTGCGACGGAAATGAATCATGTACTAGAGTTTGCGACATTGGATACAGGGCAATTGTGAATTACGATAAACGAATTTGCAATGACATCCACTCTTCAACAAAATATTTACCTGGTTTGTTCTCAAATTTGTCCAGTGTCGTTGCAAATTAATGACAACTTCATTCCGTCGCAAATTTTGTTGCATATCAGGATAAACTATCATTTGCGAACTATTTGAGATGGATTGCTACTACAACTTCTCTTGCCAAATTCACATTCGTACCCATCAAATTTTCTGTTGCAAAAATTCATCAAACTTTTATGACGAGTATAGTGATATTTTCCTACTTCTAATGATCATCCATCCCAAATTTGTGTAAATTTGGTTGCAATTTACGACGGCTGGTATCAGTATTAAAATCTATTTTTTTGTGAAGTGTACCCTTGAACATGTATTATTTTCGGTTTAATATTACATCTTAGTTTTTTTCATTCCATTTGGATGTAAATTATGTTACATAAGATTACATTAAATTAACAGACCTGAAATTATAAATTTTAAATTTCTAATAACAAATTACACCCTTTAAATTCCCTTGAACATTTCTAAATTAAAAAAGTTCCAAATCTTTTATCTCTTCTTAATTCGAACTATGTCATATTGAATATTGATAAATTTTTAATTCATTTGATCGAAATTATTTAAAATCCCTTCTCTAAATTTTTGTGAATTCAAGCATATATATAGCTTAAAATAAATTTAATTAATAATTGATTGAAATACAAAAAAAAAAATGGACATAATGATGAAACATAACCAACGAAATGATGAGCAGGATGTGAACGAGGAATGTCTGAGCCATCATAGTTTACTTCTACTACGCTAAAAACTTCTTTAATGTCCAATGCAATTCGCTATGTTTGAACAAATGTGAAGAAAACAACTACCAAAGAATTTTGGATGCCGACACCCATTACTTTTCCATATATATATGTATATTGATAATTTGTAAAATAATTAGCAAAGAATGTAGTTAGGTAATTGTTGAAACTCTGACTTAGATAATTTTCAAATTGAATTTATGTAATTTAAATTATATTATATTCGAACGAAAGATAGGATCTAATTTGATTTCAGCTCAATAATGAGCAAACTGCACAAGTAGGTTCCGACCTAAATTAAACTTTCATTTGTGTTAAATGTATGTGTGTACTTACACTACAAATAAGTGAGCTATTCCGAACCACTTATAAATGACCGTTGTTTGAAAATTATGATACAATTCTATTAATTATGATCAAACAAATTTGATGCGTGGAAACTTAAGATTTGGCTATGATTAATTAGTATTTGTTAAAGTTTAGTTCTTAATTATGATTAAGGCACTTGTCATAATTTTTAGCTATATATAGTATTTTGGTCTCACATGAAAAAATAACAGCTAATGTGTAACTGTATTAATCAATTATTTTTTTTTATACAAAGGGTAGGGGTCGTGCAAAATGGGTTGAACCTAGGAACTTTCTTTCGTTGAGGAGAGGTAATATCAACTCAGCCTGATGTTACGCCAATTATGTTAACTATTATTACTCTTCACTTTGGGCTCTGATAATTAATTAGTCATGACAAGGGGAAAAAAGGTCATATTCCTCTTAAGATTAATACTTCTTCAGCACCTATGATATTAATACACCGCGGTATTAATTTTGAAATATGATAATTACACCCTTATGACAAAACTATGACATGGACATGTTACTTTTTTGTTTTCTTTCTTTTTTTTTTATCATCATAAGTATCTCTAAACCGCCTAATAACAATAAACTAAATATGCAAGGTAGGAAGGTTTAATCAACATCGTGGTATTGGTCTGCTCTGACTCAGCGAACGCATCACTACCACGCACCGCCGCAGTCCCGATCCCTCATCGCCTCATCTACAATGTTTGTCTGGCTAGCGTGTTATTGGTTATTGACGAAGCGTGGTATCGGAGAGATTGTTTTGTTGATTTATTAATATTTTGTATTATTTTTGTTTTTTTTTTTTTAATTTTTATTTTGTTATGTGCTAGTCTGAGTTCTTTTTTTTTTTTTTATTTTTTTGAACAAGTATGGTCTTTCTATTAATTTATTGTTTTTTTCTTTTGTACTTATTTTTTTTTTTTTTTTTTTTTGGTTTGGTTCTAAGGTCTTGCTAGCATAGTTTTAGGTGGTAAGCGTTGCATCTCCGCAAGGGTGTACTGTGGAGTGTATTCCACCATTGAGATTCTATATCTCTTGCTCTGTGGTAGAAAGTTCTAGTATACCTACCATTAGTACGACTGCACTGTCATTGATGCTTGACTGCCGGACATCGTGACTTTATTTAAAGAGAAAACATATGATTTACTGGTATTCCCCAGCTCTGACTGTTTTGCTGTGCTTATCATGACTCGATTATGGTGGTTTTTGAAAGCTGGTATCTCTCTTAGGCATGGGCAGACTACGCCTGCGGAACGTAAATGAGTTTGATGAGGTCAGGTGGACTATACCTCATTGTATAGTAAGTTTATTGACAGTGGCGCTTATATCATCGAAGCTGCGTGTTGTCGGGTTTTTGTTTTTTATTTTTTTTTTGTCCCCCTCTTTGCGGGAGCCATGTCAATATTTGCTTCATGGGCAGTCAAGCAATATGATTTGCTGCTGATTTTTTGTTTTTGTAATTTTGTTCAACTTGTTTTTTAGTTCCATCTGTTGTCACACAATTTCCTTTGATCATAAAGACGTTGCTGTTATGTTTGTTTTCATATGTGCAGATAATGCTTGTGTGTTTGTACCAACTTGATCCTGCATCTTAATATCTGTTTGCTTTAATAGACTCCAACCACTCTCAAAGATACGCCCATACTGCAATGATGGAAACAATGCTGCAGCGTCACGAGGATACACCCCACTGCCTCATCGGCAAAGAAACACCGCACACCACCTAGGTACCTCCTCTCCAGTTATCGCACTCTCGCTCTCCCTTGCAACGATCCTTTATTCTTGTGAATCCTTTGAGGATGGTAGATTATCTCTGGTAACTTGAGGGTGGGTATCCGTTTATCAATGACCTGACAACCAGAACTTATGTCTGTATTTCCAGGATTGTAGTTGATTCAATTACGTTCTTAGAGGGTGTAGGAAGGACCCAAGTTCCATCTTGTTTTCTTTTTTGTGAGTTTTGTGTTATATGACTGACAGGTGATCGAAACACGTTCCTGTTCCTGCTTTAAACCACTTTGTATTTTATCTACGAGCTTGGGTTCTTTAATCAGTTTGAAACCTCTCAACAATCCACCCACTATGTTACTCATCAGTTGAACTTCAGGTTGGATATACCGATTGCGTCCTACCCACACGCTGCGGACACACCATCCTGCCACGAGCCTCACCTATCTCATGGGAGGTGTGGTGGCAGCTCGTCTGCTGGGTGATCTTTATTACATTATGGACTCTCAAGCAATTGCATCTATGCTTTTTAACGTGCATAAATTTAGGAAGGGTCATCCTTTCGAAAGCTTGAATTATATCTTACTCTGATCTAATTTTTGTGATCGAGATTGTTCGTTTTATTTTTGTTTATTAACGTTCAAATTCTGTCGGTTACTTGACAGACTAGACCTGTTTACCGATGATATATCCCATGCTTTAGAAAAGTACTGTCTTCCTCATCGTGCCGACCTTCTATTCCATGATACATGCCTGTTCAGAGAAGATTTAGCAATACGTTGAGTTATCGTCTATACTTTTCTCTCATATGCTGATATCAATGCGTTCATTGGTTATTACGTAGTGTAAAGCCATGTCTTGCCTGGAAGCATTTTTACTACTTAGCCTCAGTTATGTTTTACCTGTTAGCAAAAAAACTTGCTTTAATTAATTGTTCGATGACGCCGGCGTTCATGGCAACGATTACTACAAACCGGATGCTGTTCGAGATACATTTATGGGTGCCTTTCTACTTGTGTGCCTCTATATACACTTAACCCTTTGTAATATTCATTTTAGATGGATTCGGGCTTACCCACGTGATACTCCCTAATACTCCCCAAGGCAAGGTATGTGGAATCTAAATCCCGCGTTTCTCGTCTCTGCATCGATTAGAATTTTTTTTTATGTCTTTCTTTTTTTTTCCTTATTCTATGTGAAGTTATATATTGTTTTTTTGTTTCTTTTTTTTTTTTTTCTTTTTCTTTATTTCTTTTTTTTTTTTTTTCTTTTTTTGTCTTTTTATTTTTTTTTTTTTTTTTTATTTTTTTATTATTTTTTTATTTTTTTTTTTTTTTTTATTGTTGGCGGTAACAACCTTGAGCACAGAATTCCACGCCGTTTGTGGGAACCCGATATTCCTTGAGATTTGGCGGTTGACCAATTTTTCTTTTTTTTTTTTCTTTTTTTTTTGATATTTTATTATTATAATAAAGATTGTTTTTAACATTTTATTTTATTTATAGATAATTTTAGAATTTGAAAAATGTTATTTCATTATATGCACACAGAGACAAAGTGATAAAATATAATTAAAGAAATACATAATAAATTACAATGAATTCCCACGAGATTTTTCTTAATTACAAATACCCCCTTATTTTTTAAAAATTACAATTAACTTCTCAAAATTATAAATACCCTAATAAAAAATACCCCACAATGAGCTATCACAAGGATATATTTGTAATTTTTTGGGAATATTTATAATTTTTCAAACAACAAGAGAATATTTATAATTATGACAAATATCAAGAAAGGTTATTGTAATTATCTTTTAAATATAAATTGAGAAAGTGTGGATGTTACACACCTTACCTTATCCAAAGACGCTGTATTGAGGGAAGTGGCTTCATTTTCATACATTTCCCGCTCAAGTGTGGAAAATCGAAAGCTATATATGGAAATAATGTCCCACATTAATTTAGTCAAACATAACATAATATTATATTCTACAATTGTTGCATTGGTCTACGATCCTTCCATTATTATTCAAATATACAAAACAAAGAATTACTGTCCAATGTGCTGCTGACAGATGGAGTTTGAGAAGACTGACCCCACGTGAGGAGCACCTGATTCTTGAACTCTTTTCTTGTTCTTCAGGGCGCATGGGAAGACTAGGAACAGTACGAAATTATCTTTCTTTTTCTTTTTCTTTTTGTTGTATTAGATAATTTAATTAAGGAAATAAATTTACATTATATGTATAGTGTAAATGTATGAAATAAAAATAAATAAATATTGATGTAAAATACAAAATTTACGTTGACGGCGGGGTGGGGCTTAATAATAAATAATAAAATATGAATTTCAAAATAGAAACATATGTCATATTTAAAAGTAAAAATCACAATTAATGCTAATTGACTACAGTTGCGCAATAACTATTATATGTCATTTTGATCATAGCCGATATCATAATATTATATTGATTAATCATAGTTAATACTTAAATATTTTACCTTGGTTTTGTCTGGAAGTGATAGAAAATATTAATTCACATAATTTTTAAATCATAATTATTTATAAAGTAAAAAATAATTCGTTTCTTTTTACAGTGTCATATAATAAAAAATAAAAGAATAATTAAATAAAAAACAATAGAACTCATGATTGGAAGGTGGAGAATAAAAATTATGGCCCTCATTCATAAGGTATCATATCAAAGTTTTATTAGAGGAGAAAAAAAGAAAAAAAAATTAGGTAACCAGAAAGTTGAACAAAGGGAAGAGAGATTAGACATTTAGACAATGAATCTCTCCTTCTGAAATCATAAGGTAACATGGATTGGAGAAAAGAGTCGTCAACTTCATCTCCTTTAAAACATAATCATTAGAAATTAATTATACATATACCTAACTACTAACCTATATATGCTCCAAGGACTATAATTATAATTAAGTTTTCTCATATATATAGTACTACCTATATTACATTTGAATAATAATTCGGAAAATTAAAGGAGCATAATTAATGAATTAGTCTTAATTCATTAATACTTTCCCTAGAATCTCGATATATCCTTCTCAATTCATCAGCACAAGAACTCGGACTTGAAATCCTTGTTTCACACGAGGAATGAGTGATTTGGATTAGGTCATGTCCAGAGGAGTTGTTCCCACACGAGTCCAGTATTATTTTCGTCCAGAAAGTTCGTGTTACTTTGGTAACTACGTGGGCTAGTATCAAAAGCATCTAATGAGCTCTGATGAATGTTCGGTTGTGCCATTTCCACGCAGATTAGGGCCATAAGATTGGCATTTTGGCATTGCACGTTGACAAGCTCAGCTCGTGCTTTTGCGAGCTGTTCTTGGAGCTCACTCACTTGCTTCTGAAGTTGGCAAATTGCACCTGCACATCCATAAACGGGATCTCTTAGCCTTGCGTTCGCCTCGTACACCATGCTGCTCACTGCATCCGCTCGTTGTGGCTCTGGAAGTTCCTAATATGTATAATCCAAGAATTTGTAATGAATTAATTGCATGTATGGAGTTATAAATGCATTTGCACGTGCTTTGAAGGTTAAACTGTCAGAAAGAAAACGACTTTTACCTTAATTCGGACTGATTATATGATAGAATTGTCGCGTTTTGAATTAATTTCATGGTAGTTTTGTTGTGGGCGTGCGAAAATTCATCATTTCTCTAGGTGAAAATTAATGGAGTAATTAAAATGTTCCATTATTCAATACTAATAATAAAAATGTATCGTGGTTTGTATATTGCGTTAAATGCAAGTTTTCAACAGACAGAAAATCCATTGAAAAAAAAAACAGCAACCCATCCACTAACACGGGTAGCAGTGAGCTTCTTTATAAAAATTTAGAAAAAGTCGTGTGCCCTTTTCTTCTATTTAGAGAAGTTATACGTCTGTTCGTATTTCCATAAAGGAAAAAGTACATTTAGTCCTATTTCCATAAGGCAATACTTGGTCCAAAATCTTGACCAGGAGGAAGAAAATGTTAACAAATTAAGACAACATTGATTACAAGGAGACAAACACAAATACCATGAAAGGAGAGTTACACTATGAATAGAACACAATAGTATGCGTACCTGCAAGAACTTGATTATGTTGCTGGCCCAAACACACGATGAGCAGTGGTGAACTTGAGCGGATCATTGGGAGGAAAATAAGGAGCCAAAACGCATTTTTCGACGCATCGTCGCCGTAAAATCTTGCAAGCAGCACAAGGGCTGATTACCACATGAGACTGAGGATGAGGAGGAGGAGGAGGAGATACTGAGGAAGAAGGTGAAGTTACAGTAGTTATGGTTGTGTCACTGCCCTCCATCTCTGAGCAATAAGAGAGAGATTTGAGTGTTTGTTCAAGTAAAAAAGTAGTGGGTGGATGTGTGTTTTTGTACCAAACATGATGCTTAATGTGAGAATATATATAGGCATAGGAGCGGGCCGAGTCGCTTTCTTTGACAAAATGGTATTGGCCCTGCGACCATGCATGATTTAACAACAGGTAGCTGTTATGTTGGAACAAATAAAGTATAGTATATACTTTCCTTTTTCCTGTCTTTTTTTTCTTCTCAAAGTTATGTGCAGTTTAATGGAAAAATTGCGTTTTACGTTTCATAAATTAGTTTATTTGTAATTACGATCCCATTATTTTTTAACTCACATGTCGCATTGCATTTCATAACTTCAAAACATTTGTGATTTTAGTTTCAAGCTTGAGCACAATATGCATACGTGGGCTTCTCCTGCCGAGGGTTTTGGGCCTAGGTCGGTTTGTACCTTGCGTTACTGCAGAGTTTGTTGTGCTTCTGTTGAGTGTCGTCCTTCCAGTACAGTATGCGAGACGCATCATTTTTTCGACGATCAACCAATTTCCCAATCATCTTCGTCATGTTGTAGTAATTGGAGGAAAATGTGCGATTGTGGGGTAATAGATCGACCAACTAGGACACTTAATCGTAGTATTTTTGGCGTATGTTGTCTCAGTCTTGATGTTTACCAGCCTAGTAACCGTCGGGGACGATTTGCTATAGTCATTGTTCCAAGGTTGATCAAAAAATCTGATATGACGACCCAAACACATTACAGTTCTCGACATCCTTTGTTGTAGCATGAACTAGGGCCGACCTTTCTTGCATCAGTAGGAAAGAAGCTCCGACACTCATCAGGCGCAAGCTTGGCATGGCTTACAAGGAAAAATATTCTAGTCCAGTTGCATTATAAACCATCAGTTGCATCATTTGATTGCACTCCTACAGTATTCCCAGCCTTGTGTAGTCTAATTATAATTTTTCTCAGCAAAAGCCCTTTATACATAAATTGTTCATAACCTTATCCATTGTTTTAAACCTACGGTTCTTGCACTTCAGCGCGGGCACCTAATCAATGGTCGTCTCCGTATACATATTGACACTTGATCCAATCCATCAGATCAAGAACACTATCCTCAAACTCTTGTCTAATTTCCACCTTTTCTGATAGGTTCTTCTCATGCAACCCTCCTAATTATCTTAAAATAATTACCTAAACACACATGCACATAAGAATTTAAACAAAAAATAACTTTATCCTACAATATTCCATATAATTAACTAGTATATATATTTATATATATGCATTATATATATATATATACACAATTCTATAAATTAATTGGCACAAATAATAACTAACATAGAAATACATAATTAAACATTAAGAATTAAAATAATAGAAATCTTGAATGTTAAAGTGACATCTGCCTTTAACAAATAGTGTGAACTTTTACCCGAAACTGAAACTATGGAACTCGACATTTGCCTTAAGCATGCAGCAAAGACAATCAACCGCTGATGTGATGTAAATTTGCACGACATTCGATTCGAACAAGAGGTTGCCAATGTCTGAAAACTATTAATATAAATTAATTTAAAAATAAAAATTCTATTATATTCAGTAATTATTGGTTGTATGAGTATAAAACGTCATTCTAGAAACCCGTGTTGTTCGAAAAAAATTCCAAAAACCAATTGACGACTTTAAATAACGAAGAAATTGAAATGTAAATGTGAAGACACGTTATACTTTTGAAAAAATAGAAAAAAGAAAGACTATTACGTATTGCTTTAGTCAAAAAACAAGCAAAGAATGGGAAGTAGAAGCAGAAACGAGAGGTATAAATACACAATAAAACCCTATTTTTTCCACAAGCTTTTCTACCTAATTAGCCAACAATTTCATCTTATGGTCCCATTCAATTTTCCACAACTACTGAAATTTCTCCAACTCTTTTGGATCCAAGGATTTTAATAATCAGGGACAATGACAATTTGACTCTCTCTCTCTATATATAAAATTCTACTTACCATTTGATATTATATATATTAATCCTCTATTATGATAAAGCGACACTTTCAGCACACTTGAAATAAATTTCACTCTTGCAAATAATGATTTTAAAATAGGGCACATTAGGATATTTGTCGTTAGAAATTTTTAATTGGTCGGAAAATATCACTTGCGTGCCACATGACATTTGCAAAGGAAATAATGCAATTTACTCCACGTGATAATGCAAAAAAAAGATTAACAATTTACCCCTCTATATTTTTTAAAATGCAGTAATTTTTTTTTTTAAATGAAGCACCCCCTAGATAGAGGGATAAATTGCTTCATTTTAAAAATACATAAAGGGGTAAATTGCTATATTATTTTATAGAGGGGTAATTATACAATATTACAGGGTAAATTGCATTAAACCCCATTTGCAATTTAAATTGACATTTTCCGGGGACAAATGTTCTCAATTAATGTGTCAGTCCTTTTTTTATTTATTAATATTATTATACTTTATTATCAAAATGATTTTCAAGTGGACTAAAAGTGTCCCCCTTTTATTATAAAATTGATTTTCAATAGGAGGTGGTTTACTTTGTTGTGCCGCAAAGCATGAGAACAATTCAAAATATTCCGTGAAACTCCTTCCTCAACATTGTATTCATATTAGAGGTATAAAAAATAGAGAATATTTTATCCAACATTTGTAACTGCTTATATCATATAATTTCAACTGAGGTGATTTCGAAGAGTGCATAATTACAATGAACAGTATGGAACCTTATAAGATGCGGATATGTATTCAAAACAGAGTTATAGGTAGAATTATGGGCTTATAGTGCGCATAAAGTAATAACCAATATACAAAAATAATAACATGTCTTGTATAAAGGGTGAAGCTACTCATGTTATTAATTATATTCTTATTTATCTTTATATCAAATGAGTGCATGTGGTGATTTATTTATAAACCAAAAATATTAATGCCATATACAAATATTATGAGAGAAAATACTTTCTAAATAGAGATCTGTTTTCATAGAATAACAACGAACTAATGATAGTAGGTTTGATTTATTGGTATAATAATTAAGTTGAATTGATTGAAGCAATTAATAAGAATTTATTGAGAATGTTGGCATAGGTAATTATGGTAATGCTGCCCAATGTGTAGACAAGTGCAGTTTTCCTACTTCCTTAACGACCATTCAATTACGTGTCCGTTTCTTGATTGTGATGGACAATAGCTGCTTTCCTCTCCTCGTTCCGCACATGTATTTTCTCTATTTTTCTTTTACCTTACATCTAGAACTATGCCGTGTTTGGTCGTGATTTATCATTAAAGATAATTGAAAGAGTTTTTTTTTTCCTAATATAGTATGCATGCGAAACAAATTGATATTAACACCAGAATACAGATTTTATAAATCTTTGTACGGTTTGAATTACAAATGTATCTTGTATTTCAGACGGATCTAACATCCTCTTTGATTCTGTCAAGAGACAATAACCGTTGTCTTTTTCAATGTCCATACTCTGATATATTTTGACTATCTTTTTCTTAAGATTTATAATCCACTTCAAACTCTCTATTTTGCTTGTATACATCTTTATCGACTGATAATAAGAAAATTTAGATACTATTTCAATCACATTCTCATCTATAAATGTGGATAAATAATAAAAAAAAATTCTAAATTTGGCATTTAAATTAACATACACAAATTATCGTCATTATGACTCTTGAGTTTAAGTCACGAAATAACATACAGTAATCATCGACGTACACGATATTGATATTACTTATAGTAATTATTCATTTTAGACTATTCATCATACCTAAGTCCAATTTGATTTCGCAAATTTCCAAACTTTTGATCAATTATTCAACCTCCCAACTTGGAAATATATAATAAAACTTGTTAGTCCAAAAATCTACAAACATTTGTAACATAAAGAAAAAAGAAAAAAGTGCTTATGCTACTCGAAGTGGCTTGACAATTCCCATGCGTGTGGACCTCTTCAAATACAAACACAAATGTCCCTCAACTCCAAACTTTCTCCCTTTATCAATTGTGTTATTAGTCGTATGATTGTTGGGCACACTTTTCTAACATCTTGTCCAAAGTTCACTACAATAAAATAATAGATAAATTATCCGAGCATCCTCTGATATTACGTCTCTTAAAGAAGCATATTTATCTTTTATAAAATTATAAATATACCTCTTGAATTTATAATTATATTACAAGTATACTCCTTATTCAATAGCGAAAATTTACACGCTTCTAAAGGTACATTACAGTAGCAGGGATGGAATGTATTTTTAATTTTACAAAAGACAAGGGGTGTTTATATAATTATGTCCAACCTCAAAAAATTTAAATGCAATTTATCCTAAAATATAATATTAGTGATCAAATTTCAACTAACAATTTAAAATTTTTCATCTATATACATATTAGTGGCAACATATAATTATCGTCGACATATATTATACAGGTTTAACAATTTTATCCACAATTTTCATTTCATTGATTCTTTCTAATGATAATTTTCAGAAAATGATTATGATTATTAAAATTTAAAAATTCATTAGTTTGATAAAATATATTTTTTTACACTAAATATTTATAATTAGTGACAATTTTAATTTTAATTTTTTTCTGTTGCTATTTTTTTTTTTTTCTTTTTTATAGTGGTTGTGGGTCTCTTCAAAATATTCGGACTTTAAATTATCAGAAAACAGAAATAAAAATATATAAAAAGAAATGCTAAAGTGGGACAACCTGCGGCAGTTAATTGGTCAAATTATAATGGCTTTATATATAGTAGCGAAAAAATAGATTTATCGACAAACTTAATTATCACTTCACCTACCTTGTAACTACCTTTCTTTTCTTTAAATGGGGTGAAAGCATAAGTTAAAAAAATAGGATTAATTATATTTAGATATTTAAAAATACGAAATTAAATGAAATTATATACTTACACTCCATTCAAAAATTCTGCCTTTATACTTGACCCAATTTTATTAGAATTTGGACGAAAAACAAAAATTATATATTTTTAATTTCATCCCTTATTTAATATTCTCATGTGATATTTGTATATATACTTATAAGGGGTAAATATAATATATATATATATATATATATATAAAGTTAAAAGGGTGTAATTGTAATAAAACAGTATTCCTAAATCATAGCAATTGGATAAAAAAAAGTAGTTGTTTATGAATGAAATACTAGTCCCTTTTTTTTTTTTGTAATTTTATATTTTTTATATGTGGGGGTGAGGCGAACACCATTGTCGCATATATTTCTTGAAGCAATAGTGAAAAAGAGATGTCGAAGTTGAGAGAAGAGAAAATGGAAAGTTAAGAAGATTGAAAAAAATGAAAAATTGAGGAAAAAATTAAATATTAAAAAAAATCAAAATTGACATACAAAAATTAATTAAGTAAAACACCGCTCTCACTTTATATATAATATAAATAATTAATAATGTACATATGTATTCTTTATTCCAAGTTTTATATGAAATTTTGGATATACATTCAGCAAAATATATGAGGATATGATTCACTTATTACACGAGTTTATTATTTATTCTTCTGTGTAATTTTTCATTATTGAAAAAAATGTAAAAGAAATATTTAATTGTTACTTTTGATATAGACATAAACATCACCTCCACAGAGAACAAACTTGTTTCTTACTTTTCTCACTACACTAAACTACAGCTATTGGATGTGTTTGGTCATGGACATAGATGCCCACATTGAGTGACCAAGAATTTGACATGAGACAAACAGGTCCACACGCCTTCTACTGCGACCAAGTTGGACCCATTTATTTAAACTTACGGGTTCGAAATCCACTAAATGTATGGGATGTAAGTCTATTTTAATAATAGATATTAAAGAGATATAGTTATCTAATATACGATACTAAAAGAGAATATACTTTATTGCTTTTACTTTCAAAAAAAAATAAAAATTAGAGTTTATCGTTTAAATTTTAGAAATTACAGTGACACCCTTCGACAAGTCATATTATACGAATATTTTTTGTTCTTTGTAAATTTATAAGTATATTTTTTGAGTTTGTAGTTATAAAAAACATCCCTTGTTTGATGCCACATTGTCGTCTCTTCAAGAAATTTCTATTCGTAAGTATTTTATTTTATTGACGTGACATAATATATATTTACATATTGTTTCATATAATTTAATTTAAATATTTAATATACAATTAAATTATTCCTAGCTAATTAAGAATTAATTAGTGGCGAAAAACACCTAATTTAATAGTTCCATCCAACCCTATCCTTTTCTTGCATTATCATCAACTTAAGTTCTAGTAATTAAAGAAGTATGAAACGAGGAATTACAATTCACGATTATTATTATTATTACTATAATAATAATTATTTTTTCTTTTATTGAATATTAGCGGACAACATCAAAGCATATAATATATATATATATATATATTAATAATCAATAGTTAACTGTCTTTTCTAATTATTTTGTCCAAAGTCTTGATGGCTAGTTGAATTAGGTTTGTCTTGACCACTCCAATACTAGCATGTAAGAATCTTTACCATAAAAATTGGCACATACATGTATGGGGTTAATTACACTTAAATCCTTCTTAATAATGTGAAATTACACTCTCTCTTTTTAAATAAAGTTTTAAATTAGTATTTAAAACCCCTCCAAAGTTTAATTGATTACACTTATCTCCTTAGGTTTGGACAAAAAATCCTAACATTAATAAAAAAAAATTACATAAATTTTTAATTTTTTTACCTCTCATTTATCATTCTCATGTGATAATTTTGTACTTATGAAGAAAAGAAAAAAAAAGGATGTTAACTCCATTCCATATACATATATATACTATACTTATCCCTTTATAAGTATATAAAAAAAATACATTAGAATGCTAAATGGGGAGCAAAACTGAAAATTTATATAATCTTTTTTGTTGACATCAATATTTTTCGTTCAAATTCTAATGAAATAGGGTCAAGTGTAAATGATTTTTTTTTTTTTTTTAAGAGGGTGTAAGTATAATCTTAAAACTTACTTGAAAAAGTGTAATTTTATATTTTTAAATTGAAGCTGTAATTAACCATGTGGGTATATGTTATTTAGGTTCTTAAAGTTAATATCAAGATTATCATGTACTAGCAAACAAAGACTGCGCTTCTGTTTGCATTAGCTTCTACTTTTATAACGAAAATAAGTTGTATAAAACGTTATAAGTTTACGCTTTAGTAGAAGCTGGGAATGTTTAAAATTAAAAGTGAAAAATGAAAAAAAGAATGTAATGTTTGAATTTTGGGGAAAGTGCTCAGTAAGTACAATTATATCAATAAACCGTAGAAATTGGTGAATAAAGTTTGTAACTTTTGACTTAATGATCTTAATTTGAACAATTAAACATTAAATGGTTATAACAAACACTATTTTTAATTTATTTTTTAATAAAAAAAATTGATGAGCACTTGCGTTAACTATTGCGAACACCGCTTCACGAGATTAGTAATTCTTAGAAGCTCGCAGAATTTTTAATCTCAAATAATTAGTATATGAATAATTATAACTCAAGTACATTAAATTACATTGTAATATAATACTTTATTTTATGGCATAATTGTACATAGGAAAAGCAAATTCCAAGTTAAATTTGACATACGAAATTTGTTTTTTTTTTTGTAAAGAAAAGTTAAATTGGGTTTTTTATACAATGTTATGCTTTTGGCTCGTGTTATGCCGTTAAGGTACCTAAATGGGTCTATAAAGTAAAATCATATATTCTATCGTAACATGTAATTTGATTGGTGTCCCTTCATTCTGTTTTCGTACACCTCTTCTAAAAATTCGCTATTTACATCTAATCCCTTTTTATTAGGATTTGGACAAAAAATATTAAAGTTAACAAAAAAATATGCACAATATTTTTATTTTACACCTTATTTAACATTTTTATAATAATTTGTACTTAAAAAGAAAAAAAATAATGATGTTAACCTCACTATATATATCTATTACATTTATCCTTTTATAAATATAAAATATAAATAAAAAAATATTAAATAATGGCAAAACTTAAAATTTATGTCAATCTTTTGCTTACGTCAGCATTTTTTGTCAAACACTTAAAAAAGAGGTCAGCTATAAATAAATAAAAAAAAGAGGAGGGGATTTAAGTATATTGTCATAATTTCTTTTAAAGAAAATATATTTAATAATTGTATAGAGGATTTAAATATAATTAACACTTTGTTTATAATTGTAATGTAACAACATCCAAAAAAGTTAGTTTTGGGCATCTTCAAGTACGTGGTCATATATATGTGGCAACAAAACTTGTTATTAGATTGATACAAATGGGCCACATTCACTGCCGAATTTGGGCTCCAATAATTGGCAAAGTTTATTTAAAAAGAAATTATAAGTTCACACATTTTATAAAATACTTTTAAATTTTGTAAAGTGTTATATCTTTTTGGGATTTTGAATAAAATAAGATCGTGGGACTTATAGTAAATTAATATTATAAAATTTTAAAAGTTTGTTGATATTTTAACAATAAGCTTTTTAAAAAGAATACTAAAAATTTTACAACATACAATTCAAAAGCACAACCATCAAGCTTATATGGGATGTCAATTGAAAAAACAATCATATACAAATTACATATATGTTGTGGTGACACGTGTTATTTAATATTTTACAAATAATTAATTGGTATTACTCGATTCAAACATCTTAAACACGTTTATATTTATAGTGTTTGAATTTATTTTTTTGAGTGTTTTGTTAAAATGGAGAGAGTTTAAAATAAAGATAAATAAGGATGTGTTGAAAATAGTGTGTGTGTGTGTGTGTTTGGATTTATTCTTAGAAATAATTTAAAATAAGTGTTGTGTGTTTGATTTTGTGTTTTAAAAGATAAAAGTCACTATTTATTGTCAAATCATGTCTCGTTTATATATATTTATATATATGATGTATAGATATATACATATTGTGCCTCGTTTAATGTTGTTTACCAAATTTTGTATACACGTGCAATATTTTTATCATTTAACTCATCAAGTTAAACTTACTTCATGTCTCGTTTAAAAGAAATTCAAGTAGAAATTTACACACAAAAAAAAAAAAAAAAAAAAAAAAAATTCTAATGAAGATTTGAACAATAATATATTTAAATGACCATTAAAATTAAATGCTTCTCAAAATTTTAATGAAAACCTATAAAAGTTTCAATTTACTATGAATACAAAGATTCTGGTCAATCTCAGAGCTAAATATGACTAACGAGCTCTCTATTTTTTCTGTCCAAAGTCCCCTTTTGATCATAAATGAGAAGGGAATACAAATTTATGTTAAACTAATAAGTTGAGAGATTGACATTTTCAATATTGACCACGCATGTTTATGGCTTTACTAAAATTTACATTTGGAATTTGGGTAAATTACATTTATATTTCTTAAAATTTGATCTAATTATAAAAATGATAAATTATAGTTAGATTG
Source organism: Sesamum angolense (assembly GCA_034509725.1). Classification (NCBI taxonomy): domain Eukaryota; kingdom Viridiplantae; phylum Streptophyta; class Magnoliopsida; order Lamiales; family Pedaliaceae; genus Sesamum; species Sesamum angolense. The sequence continues at coordinate 15,482,742 of JACGWL010000002.1, forward strand.
AATGTTACAATGGCCTACCATGAAACTTGCAAAACATCACTAAATTAATTAGAGAAGGCTAAAATTACTATGAGAGAGAGAGAGAGAAAGAGAGTATTAAATAAAAATCGGTGAAATGACTGAAATACTTAAAGTAGATGATAGCATTCTATAACCATTTTGTTTCTTTATTCTATCTTTTCGTACATCTTCTTTATATCACATATCTAATCGTCTTTTCACTTCTATCACTAGTAATAAGTAGTGCAATTCAAGTGAAGTAATTACGAGTGTCTATCTAAAATTAAAACAACGAGCCCATTTCGTTAGTTTTCATTTGGTTTTTATTTAATTATTATGGTAAAACTAATCACAATGTCATTTTGCATTATAAATTAAAATTTTATATACTTTTTAGAATTTTCTAAAATATTTGTTATGGATTATTTATTTTACCTACCCTTAATTTTTTTTACATTTTTAAAAAATCAATAGGGATAAAATAATATTGTCTTTATTATCTATAGGCTGTATAATTATTTTTAATTTGAAGGGTATATTTATAAATTTTTAAATAATAAAAAAATATTTACAATTATGTTAAATTTCGACGATGTAGCTATAATTTTTTCGAAAAAAAAAAAACACGGTACAAGGGAAGTAGAAGGCAAAGGAAATTGTGAGAATATAAAGCAAATGGTTCGACCGCCATCCAGCGTTGAGAAGCCTCACACTTGGACTTTTCCCGAGAAAAGGAAAAGTAAGAGAGAACCAACAGACGCGACACGTTCATCCACCCCCTCAAATGTCAGGATTTTCTACATTTATTATTCATCATTTCTCTTCTTGCATTGTTCTTTCTGCCCACATGAAGAAGAATCCTCCCCTTTCCAATTCTTGAATTCTTTTTTATCCTTGCGGTGCTGCTGATTTTTCTTTCTTGACTTGGACGTATTTGTGGCTATAACCGGCAAGAATCCCCCAGAACCAAGAAACATGGTTCAGATGAAAGAGTTGTATCCTTCATGCTTTGCGAAACCAATTTCTTTTCTAGTACTTGTGTTTGATCTTTTGTTTATTGTATTGGATTTCATGACCGTGTTTCTGTTTCGTTCATCGTATTATAATTCTCAATTCAAACATGCAATGGGATTTTCATTTGGAGAAGCCTTGTGTTACTGTTCCATTGATTGCTTGCCGAATTTCATGGATGTTAATATATTTGATTCCTCTTGATTGTAATTTTTGCGCTGCACCCTTTAAATGTATGGTGATTTTCATTGATTTTAATCCATAAAGCTTGATGCTATCTTTGCGAAACAGACCAAGTTAAGAATTTTTCAAGAAAACTTCTGAGGAATTCTGGGATCTTATTGGGATGCTCTTTGGATGTCTACGTTTTTCTTTTCCTTGACCTGTATACTTTGCCCAACTGGGGTGGTTCTAAAGTCGGATTGTTATGCCGTTATCGGTGGAAGAGGTAATAAAACTTTGATGTCTGTGTTGTTTATAGTTACATTGAAATGATTCTCGCAATGCTGTTTGCAAATGAAAGTATCTGGTTTTTGCAGTTTCAAATAGCTCAGATGTATGATAATGAAAATGCAGCAACAGAGCACCACAGGGACAGAAGGGGTGGAGATAGTGGAGAACAGGCCTTTTGAAGACGATGTCTATGGAAAAGGCCAATATACATTGAAAATTTATCGGTTGCAGAGGTAATTTTGAGCTACATGACTTGGACAGAGTTTGGATTGGTTAATTTGGTTGACTTTGAAAAGTGATCTTTAATATTGATGTCATCTTTATAGCGCCTTTTTTCTCCATTCGTAGCTTTTTGTGTGTTTGTCTGCTGAAGTAGCCTTTTGCAATAGGTATAGGCGTTCTTTATTATTCGTTCTTGTTTTCAATCACAAGGCAGTATCATGGTGATCTTGTCATAATCATTTTTTGGTTTGTTCATCCTGGTTCCAGCAAGGCACCAACATGGTTGACTAAATTTGCCCCAGCCGATGCTCTTGTGATGCAAGAAGAAGCTTGGAATGCTTATCCAAGATGTAAATCAGGTGTGTTTTCCTCTTTGTTTCTCACATTATTACCAAAAAGCTGTTTTTGGCTTGATTCTCTTTTGATCTGAACTTTTTCTTTCTCTTTCTCTATAATCACTGGTCTGAATTCCGCCGCACCTCAAACAGTTGTCAAGGTAATTACCTGAAGCTGTTACAATTTTCTTGTGATGATTGGCCATCCAGGTTAAATTTCTGATAGAAGGTTTTGGTTCTTAACTTATTTCCAGTGCCCGTATTTCACAAGGTTTATTCTTACTATTGACACTATTCACAAGGATGACAATGGTCAATCTGAAAATGTAAGTTCAGACGTTACTTGAATTACTTTACATGGAATTTGATGTGATCTCTAGTAAATATGATCTCGTGATAGGTTTTGACATAACTTTCTATCTTATTGCTGACAAAGAGAAAATTTTTAATCTCTCTTTCCTTCTATTTTTTTCTTTGGACAATGAACAATTAGGTACATAGCCTCACCGAAGAGCAGTTAGCAGTTAGGCAACTGGAAACGATCGATATAGCTTCAGCCGTAAATGATTATTGGAGTTATATTATTGGGAGTAGCAATATTGATTTGTCTCAGTTCCAATCAGCTCGAACAGGCCGAGGTCCATTGACAGATGGATGGCAGGTTGGTGTCTCTCCATTTAGACATTATGTAGAATGAACCAAAGATGAGTCCACTTGCAATAAACCAAGAATAAAAGGAAAGGTGTCCGACTGTGCAAAACTATAAATATGACAGGTCTGTACTTGTGATTAAGTCTTTCACCATTTGGAAAAATGTGCGAGTGAGTTCTCTTCAATGTTTGTGGCAACAATAATAGTTGTACTTGTATCTTTTGGCTTTCTAAACAGAAAGGGAGTTTGTAATATGTTCAAAGAAAAAGATAAAGAATTAACTTGTATTTTGGTAACTACATATTCAGAAACTATTACTGTAACAATTCCTGGAAAATGTTTTTCCAGTAAAAATTGAAATTGGTTGTTGACAAGTGATAACCCAATAATAAGAGGTAAGGTGCTCTCTTTTGTTATGTTAAGTATTTTAGATTAAGTAGGACATCAAGAAGTAGCAGTGTAAGAGATTTAAGAAGATGCGGATGGTCCTAAGACAACTGTGTAGAAGTGAAACTGGGACAAGCTCTCTGATGTGCTCAAAACCATTCTTTGGAATGCTTTCTGTAGCAACATTTTTAGACTGGAGAGTCTCTCCTTCCTCAAAACTGGCCAAGGGCATAGAGGATGAAGCTATGTACTAGAAACAATTTTTATATGCAACAGAATCACAGTTCTTTTGCCTTGTGAATGCATCACGAAGATATGATTTTTATAGCTTTAGCAGAATAATTGTCAACGTGTTCTAAATCATTGTATTCGGTTGAGATTTGTTGACTTGGTGTTTCTTCGGTACATGCAGGGCCAATGTGATCCAGTTTCGACAGCTTACAAGTTGGTGACAATAGATGCTCCATACTGGGGCTTTGGCAGTAGACTTGAACAAGCTTTACTTGCGGTATAATGTGCTTTGAGTTGTTACAAATTTGATATCTACTAGAAATATCTAAAATGTTGTGCTTGCCCTTTTACAAAAAGTACAAGCTTTCACTAGTCCTATGTTTCCCGTAACATTTTCATATGTTCTGTAGCCCACATTTTCATAGAGGAAGTAAGATACTTTTTGAACTTATTTTGTAAGATATAGAGAAAAAAGATTACTTCCTCAACAAAATACGTAAAAGTGGACATACGCACGTACTTCTCGGTGCAGAGGATAAAAAAGTTATGAAGGGTATCAATACAAGGGTAGCCGTCTACTTTGAGCAAACTTTTTTTAATGCACTCACATCAAAGAAGTGTTGATAGTCTTTGGATTTAATCTCGTCTCCTCACCCATGCAACACTTATGTTAAAAGGTTTTATTCTAAATGTCGGAATTTAACTATATTGCAGGGTGAAAGGGCACTTTTCCTTGAAAGCCATCGAAATTGTTTTGGCTGGATTGACGAATGGTTTGGGCTGAGTATGGACAAGATGCGCGAGCTAGAGAAACAAAGCGACTCGTCGTTAAACCAGGTAAAAGGAATTCAAACTTCAACCACAATCTGGTATTACCCAAATACTAGATTGTTGCATATAGCCCTGTAGTACTATTGTACGCATATTACAAAATAATGCACGGTAACGGACCTGAATCAGATCTTGTCCCCATGTATATATGTCATTTGATTCTGCAACAGTTTATGCTGTAAAGTACAGTAGCTGATCGAGATGATGCATCTGGAATTGGACGATGCAAATTTCTAGTTTTCCTGTATGAAGTTGCTATCGACAGATATTCATTACTTGCTTGGACGACTTACGATTACACCATTTATCGACGAATGCATTTAAAACAAAAATATTTTCACAAACAATTGTCATCTTACATTGCGACAACTGCTGAGGATTTTGTATTCTTTTGCGATGCAGAAACTTGGTCGGCCTTGTGTGATAGAAGACAAAGAGGAGTTGGATGAAATCAGAACTATTCCCAGTTGCTAATGTTAAAAAAGTTCGTGCACAGGAGTCGTCTTCGTTTCGACCACAGATGCAGAAGTCTCTGTCCTCTTGCAGAAACAAACAGCTGAGGGTGTGAGTATAGGAGGATGTAGGCTAAGATCAACACATGCAGAGGATTGAATCCTTTGGTACCTCTTGTACCGTCTTGTAAGCTTTATGTGAAATTCTCCATGTTTATGGGATTGTTCTGAGTTACTCCTCTCCCTAGGATTGTTGAAAACTTTCGCCAATTTGAGGAGAGCAGATTTTGACAAAGATGAGTTCATGAATACAACCTACTATAAACATTACAAATTCCCCACACCGATGTAAATTCAAGCATTGTTTTTGGCATAAACTGCACATACATCGTTGTGTGCGCATTGGTTGCATGAATGATTCTCGAAATACTGTCTGAAAAATGAGGATGTAACAATGTATCGATTGTTTGGATTTGCAGCCATGACAAGTAATGCAGACAATAACATGTAGACTACACCAAATTTGGTGGGGTACGTGCGTGTGTTTTAAATGTGTACGACTTACGATTACACCATAATTATCTACTGGACCTCAGTTGAAATAAATAGGACTGATCGTACTCAAATCTCTTAATTATTATACACAACCAAGCATCCCTAAGATGAAATACAGCATTACTGGAAATTTAAACATAAAATTAGGATACACGATTCAAAATACAAATGATCATTTTTTAACTAGGAACGTTTTCTCAGTCTGAGTCTCACCATAGGGCGCTGGGCCTGGCCTTCTCCATTCGAGTCTCACCGTAGGCCTCGTCGTTGTCGAGCTGTTTGTTGTGCCTAAATGCAGCGCAGGCAACCACATACAGCACAACAAGAATGATCAATATCACTATGTTGATCACAGACACCTTCCTCCAGCTCTTCTTCAGGCTCGCCAGCACCCCTGCTTTGCATGAATCGCAGCTGTAACAGAGCTGTTCCTGATCGTTGCTCCATCGTGTGCAGTCGGGATCGCTCCCCGTTAGTCCCCCTCCCGACGTCCACACCGTCTCGTTGATGTAAGTGTAGCCGCATGATGTAGGGGGCTTGCAACATCCAGACTATATTTATGGCTTTACTTTGTTAGCAACAACCACCTCATCTAAAAACTTAAATAATTAATCAGAGAAAAAAATCGTTTAATATAATTAATACCTATGACACGCTTTCTCATGTCCTGAAGTTAAATTTTTTTTTTTTTCTTTTTCCCATCAAGGCTTATACAAGAAACTCTTTTTCTTTTTAATATATGGGCGGCATAAATTCATGTTTAGTCTGATTCTCGTACAATATAAAATGAATATTTCATTTAAAAATTTAATTTTTTAAAGGAAAAAACATTTAATTTTTAATACTTCTAACATCTTTTGGTTACTCTAACCCCCACACTCGAGCCGATTCAATTGCTATAAAACTAATCTTGCAACGCTAGTTTTGGATTACTTTCATACATAGGATGTAAGAGCTAGAGTAAGTACGTCTTATTTATAGCTTTTATAATCATATATATCTACTTCAATCCATGACTGTTAATAAACGGGTAACATCATGCCATACTCCCATTTAGGTTCAGACGAACTTAAACAGAATCACACACACATATATATTATTATTTATTAAATTTGAGGGAGCTAAAGTAACTATTTTTGGTTGAACAAAATGTGGACCAACTATAATACTTTCAAGTATATTATATATTTTTAGATAAAATGATCATTTCTTTAAATTTTTGTATTTAATATTATTTTATTCATGTACATTTAAAATTAAGGAAACATATTTATAAAAATATCAATTTAATCAATTGGTTATTCTATTTTTTCACTTTTATGTAATAAAGTAAAAAAAAAAAAATGCATACAGGTAGAGTATGGTCCAATAATGGGATAGGCCCCTAGAAATGAAAAGAAAGCATACTAAAACTGAAGAAGTACAGCAAAGGGAAAGAGATTAAGTGGACCTGGGAATAAAGCTAAGTAAAGGCTCAAAAGGAGGATATTCTTAACAAAAGAGACCAAAAGGGAAAAGGAAAAACAAAAGGACATATGTAAATTTTAACCTACATATCATTAATCGAATCAAATTCAGGTATGATCGAACTCAATTTGAATTAAAATACTGCATTTTAAATTGAATTTTTGGATTTCAAATCTTATTGCATCTTTTATTTTATTTAATATATATGATATGCGTACAAAATTTTTCTTTAAATAAAACAAGTGACCAATTTTGATACATACGACGTGCATTTATAGTTAAAATTTGAAATATAAAAATTCGACCCGATAGAAATTGAAGGGAGAACAGAGAAGCATTATTTTCCCTTGTCATTTATTGAAAAACCTCTTACTTTATTCGGATCAAAAGAAAATAAAGTATTTTCTAAAGTGGTTGCATTTTTACTTCATTAAACGACAACACAAAGTTGTCGCATCGATGGATAAAGCAGCTTGAAACTTTTATTATATTATGTATTTATACATTCAGATAGATAAAAATATGCATTTAAAAGTTTAATGAGACCCAAAAATTATAATTATAATATCTTTTTAATAGACAGAGCTCCAAATGAAGTATTTTCTTGATCATTATATTTACTATAGTTCGAAGAATATCTTTTAATTATCCAAAAAAAGAAAAAAATTGAGTTCAATCTCAATTGAAAAGATTAAGGTAGGTTGGCAATAACTTTTACTTTATAAGTTAAATAACAATAGAAACTTTTACTTGAAAAAATATAATTTCTTGTTACGGTTAATTATTATAGCTGAAAGAAAAAAATTGTGGCAAACACAAATCAACCACGGCTTCGAACGGTCACTGACTATTTTTTCTGCAAATGGTTTGGCGGTTAAAACCATCGTCAATATTAATTAATCATAGTAAAATTTTAAGTTTTTATTTTAATTTTATTTAATTGTGGTTAATAGTATTGATTTATCATAATTTTTAAGTCATGATCATTAATAATGTAGCGAAAACTCAATTTTTTCATGGTAGTTTTAGTGTTTGAAAACAACCAAAAAAAAATTGAAACTGGGGGCTTACAACAATACTTACTGTTCCAATAATAATCCGCATGCAAAAGTTTGAGGTGTGGTGTGGTGTTAAATCAATATATTTTAAATAAAAATTCATATAAACAGACATATTTTCGTTTTAATTACTATTTTAAAATTTTAAAAATTGTAAATAAAACACAAACAAATGGGATCGAATTTGAAAATTTTTAGTATACAAAATTATTTAAATAACTTCAAAAGGATTTATTATCAAGAATTTTAATCTTTAATTTGCAACGAATCAATTGAAATAGAGTCGAAAAGAATAAATAAAAATTGTTAGCTGACCTCAACAGGAGTGTTTCCTGAGGTAAACGACTCGGCGGACTCCGGAACGCCCGCAATATTCCTACCAGCTTCCACACACATGCGAGTCCCTAATGCAAGAACTGATCTTGCTCCAATACCTCTGACCCGCCACGCGCTCAGCCAGCCACCCCGAGTAGTCCTGCAGCGAGTACTCCAGGTACACCCGGTTCATCACTGCCCGTCCGGACCCCCTCTCCGTCACTGAGTAGGCGAAGATGACGAAGCCCACGAGTGTGGCGATGATGATGAACATGACCCACAGGTAGACGTACATGAGGAAGGTGTTGCGGTAGCACGCACCCACGAATCCCGCCAGTGAGACCACCATTATGGAGACGCCGATGATGATGAGGGGCCACTGGAGGAACTTCATGCAGTCGGTGGTGGTGGCCCGGCTGCTCAGCCATATCCCGCCCCCGAGGACGGGGATGGACAGGAGGAATGTTAGGAAGTTGAGGAAGCCGACCAGGTGGTTGCTCGTTCTCATGGTTTTGGTTTTGTGTCCTGCAGAGTTCTTCTTGCCAAGGTTTGTTTGTTTGGAGAGAGAATTATGTGCATGTGTGTGTGTAAGTTGCTTGGACTAAGCATCTTTTATCTTACTTTTGCTTGTTATACAAAGGTTTGTGGGAAATTTTAGCTCGAATCCACTTGGATTGAGTTTCAATCAATCATATGATAAATGCAATATATTTATTGTGTGATAAAATTAGACAATATAATTAATTTGAAAGAGTTTGCTAAGGCATCGAAAATAAATAAGGCACTCTTCTTAGTTTTTTTAAAATAAAATCTTAATTTTTTTTTTATTATTTTCTAAAACATTTCAGATAACTTATAATATTTTATAAACATTTTATAACATATTCTAAAGAAGTTTATAGATAGACTCTAGCATCCCCTAAATACTACCAATCAAAGAGGTGGGCTTTCCACTACTGGGCCTTTAAGAGATACCCAAAATAAATTTGCTACTGCTTCATTGTGTCACTTTCAATCAAATGATTGTATGTTTAATTTCTTCAAAAATGAGTAAGTAGATAACTTGTAAATACACCTAGTTTAAACTTATAAGAATTTAAAAAATATTTTTTTTAAAAATAATACTTTCATAACTTTATAAAGATGAAACAATAATATTAAAAATGTTAAAGTTTATTTTATAATTTTTTATGCATATTTTAGGCTTTTTAATTATAAAATTGTAAAATATGTTACTTTTAAAAAAAAAAAAACTATTATTTTAAAAAAAAAAATAGTACTAAAAGAATTCGGTTAGCCTTGGATCCGGGTTCAAAACACCAAACTCAAAGAGCCGTCGTGAGTTCCAATTATGACTTCAAAATGGGCATATCCAAATTTGAATTAGGATCTAACCCGAAGTCCTATTCGTGGTGATCATCAAAATGGACGCCACCCAATATTTTCATAACCAAAAATGGATAATAAAGATGTTAAGGATCATATCAAATGCCCGAAAGCAAAGCGGGTCAAACCCATATTTCACGGTTAATAAATATGCAGTATGCAACAGGTTATTTTGCGGGTCAAGCCCATATTTCACATAATCAGTTCACTATGGACTTTTATTTTTGTTTTTATAAATCTATGATTGTGGAGCCAGAGAACATGAATGAGAGTTTGATCATTGATGGCAAGTTGAAATAAATGAATCCGGATCCGACATGAAAGAATGGAGATTTGGAGATCCGGAATCAAATAAATACGCTTCATAAAGTCTTACATTACTTCCCCCTTCTTCTTCTTCTTCTTTTTTTTTTTTTTTTTATACTTATTGATGACAAGCCATAATGTATAATTCTATTTGTTGTTGTGAAGTTGCAATTCAATTTTTTTTCTATATACACAACGATTATTATTAAGAATGACAATCAAATAGATTACAGGAATTTGTTCAACTTGAGATCCGTTCTATTTAAATTTTTCAGCTCGCCTCAAAAAAAAGCTTCTATCCTGATCCGACTCTAGACTCCATCCTCAAAATTTGATTAAATTTATATTTTTTTCAATTAATTAATATACTTTTTAAAGAAAAATAAAGTAATTATTTATTAACACCTAATAAGTTATTATTAAGTTTAAAAAATAATTTAGTTTGCATATATACGTATTAAAGTAAAAATAATAAATTTTTTGAGTAAATAAAGTGTATTTACAAACATTATTTGAGATGAGTTTGAGGCGATTCTTGGACGGGAACTGTGAATCGACCTGGACTAACATATTGACGTAATAAAAACCTCTCTCCGAATAAGCCCAAAAATTTAGATCCAAACATGACATAAATTCAAGGCAGGTAATTCATCTGTACATCCTATTTATCATCCCTAATTATTATTGATTTATTAAGTATTTGGCATAAACTTAAATTATGATATCAATCTCTAGATTTTTTTTTTTATTTAAATGTATGTCTATAAGACTTCTAACATATATATTTATTTCGTAACAAATACACCCAAAAAAAAATGTCAGGAAAAATGCATAAAAAGGACGGGCGATTTGCACTTTTGTTGAAAGGAACCATTTATAGTTAATAATGCACATAGTTGGAAACAATTAATAAGATCAATTCGGCAAAAAAAAAAAACAATCGAATTTCTAAACGTAAAACATGAATTAAATAAAGTGAAAAAATTCTTATTTAATTCAAAGTAATCAATCTAATTAATGAATTATAATATGAAAAAAAGTACAAACTAAATCAACTGGATGTGGCAATTACACCTTTTTTAAAATCACCCAATAGCCCTCAAGTATATGATTGGTCAAATAAACTCAAGATCCGTGCACTTTTTTTTTAAGGTTGGTCTGATCTGAATTTGATTCGAATCTGACATGTGATCACATAGTTTACTAGTTCTCCATTATCGTCTGATGAATAGTGGAAACAACAATTCATGATGAATCATATAATTAGATCACTTCTAAATATAAATGCAAGCCCTCGAGTATCAAGTAAATTCTTTTATTGCTATCAATTTTTTGAATTTCATGTCGGACCAATTTCACTTATTTAAATATTTGAGGACTACAACAAAGACCCACCTAATGTTGTTCTTACCGACCTCTGTAGGCAAAAGTAAATCAAAGAGAAATCTATGATATGATACCAAAAACTAGGATTCGGACTCAAAATAGGCAAAAAAAAAATTTAATCCCATAAAATTAGAGCAAAATTTATTTTTGTACCATAACTATAGAAGGTCTCGCTTTTAGTCATATAACACTTATAATCACGGATTTCTAGTCCAAAAAAGTCACATGCACTATGATTTTGAAACTAAGAATGCATTGTAATTTTGGGACTAAAAAGACCCAAAATCACTTCTTTTTTTTTTACTAAAAAGATGTGATTTTGAGTTTTATGAGATTAAAAGTGTCACTTATCATAATTGTATTATCAAAACAAATTTTACTCTTATTTTATGGGACTAAAAAATTATTTTTTCGATGCAAAACTTAGTTCCAAATCCAGACCTCATACCACAACCCTAAGTCCCTAACCATGTTGATAATTAAGTTTTAAGAATAACGTGCCAAGATTAACCTATCGAACAACTTGCAAAATAAAATCTTGTACATTTTGGTCTAGTTGAATTCGATTTTTAAGTTTTTGATGTATATGACTAAAATACCCTTAATCATAATTATTTTTATGAAAAATGATCTCTCTCTTTAAAATTCTATAAATATGTAACATTATATTTGTGGACATTTAAAATTATTTAAGAAATTATCAGTTCTGGTTTATTTTTTTATAAAATAAAAAATTAAATTATTTGTGACACTCCATAATTTTGCAGTGGCACATTCCAACATCCTTTTCATTTTCAGAAAAGCAGAAGAATGTCAATGGGAGCAAGCAAAACAAAATTTTCTTCCTCTTAAATTACATATTTGCCCCTCTGGAATAGATTTAATTTCACCATCAGCTTGCAAATTCAATGTCAGAATGTAGCCTCTTTTTCAAAGCGTATATCTTGTTTGTTTTGTTCTTGTTGCCGCATCATCGTATGTTCATTCTAGATGAGAACATGTTTGGACCAAAGATTTTGAATATATTTTTTATAGGTATGGAAATATTCGAATGGATTGCTTTAGTGTGTTTTTCATGCACGAAAAAACGTGATAATATGAAAATATATTTAACGGGTGTTATTTTTAAAAGCATTTTTTTAACTTTTAACGAATTCTTTTATACGTATAATGTTGATATTGTGGGTTGCGTTTATAAAAGTTGTATCAAAACATTTTTCATAATATAATTATGATATTCAGACAAGTTTTAAATCCGTTTCATTAATTCAAGTTCAAGATCTATACAATCGGCCACAATGCATCCTAAACCTCACCGTAATTGTCCGATCACTTTGGTATTTGTGATTCACTTGAAATCGTCCAACTAGAGAAAATTTATAAATAGTCACTCCATGCTATAGGTACGTACAACTTTTACAATTCAATATTTTTACGACTTTCATATATAGTTCTCTTACGACCTATCTAACTTAAACATCGAAAAATTATAACTAGACTCTCCTTAATAGGAACCTAAGAATGATTTGTCTTATCACAACTAAGAGTATCACAAAATGGACCAAAATGAAATAATATAAAATTGAAATTTGAGTTATGAAAACAAATCCTAAGGCGTTTTGGACCACAATTTCAAATTTAGGGATTGTGGTGTTATTTAATGTGAAAGGTGACAGTGTCACTTCCAATGCACAACTAACTCCACCAACTTTTATAACTAATGCTAATTAATACTTATCAACGTTTGGGAAAAATAAATAATAGGAGCCATGCATATTTCCTCCTTTTTCTTTTTTCTTTTTAATACATATTAACCATCGCAGTCAAATTTCAAATTCATTAATTAAATATACTCACATCACTACAAAAAATAATTTTTCGCTATATTGTAAATGACCACGATTTAAAAATTATGGTTATCAATGTTATTAATCATGATCAAATAAAATCGATGCAAAAATTTAAATTTTTATCACAATTAATCAATTTTTTATAGTTACTAATATTTTTCGGTACTTCAGTTTAGTATGTCAGTATATTGAATTTTTTGTTAAAAAAAAGATAGTTAAGTAAATACTATACATTATAATTATAATTATATTATTAATTAATATATTTTATATAAATAAAATAACAAGAAATTGAAAACTATACAATTTGAATAAAAAAAAATTAATATGTTATATGGTATAGTAAATCTAATTAAAAGCCAATATCAAATTTATTACCAAACTAATTTCTATAAAAAGAAAAACCGAATACGAAATCAAAATTTCCCCTTGCGGGTTTGGTTAACTCGATTCAACAATTGTTGTAACACTTTTATTGCTTTTGTCCGATCAGTGCAATATTTAAAAAAAACTATATATATTAAAGTATGATAATTTATATTATATTTGATATCATAACCAGTTAGTCGCATAAATTTGTTAAAAACTAGCATACAAAAATTATGGTAGATCAATAATTCTATACAAAAAATCCCTTTGTATTTGAAACGGTCCAATTCTCTTATTTGTCACTCTGCTAAATTCATTATTATACCAAAATAAATTTTTTTGTCAATATATATATATATACAATTAATGATAATACTATAATTATTACTTCAGTTTTTTTTTTTGTTGCTAATTATTTATTTATTTTTTGATAGTGCCAACACCCACCTTAATAATTTTTTAAAAAAGGAATTATTTAATTGATTACAAAATATTCATTTCATAGACATATAAATAATTTAAGTCATTGACATAACTTGGGCAGTACTGAGATGGCGAGGGAATCATGTCGTTAATGCAGCTTATCGTGCGTAATTGGTGTTATTGATCTATCATTTATGGTAGGAACGCAATATGTGGAGATTTCAACAGATTGAGCGACCGGTAATTTCTTTGGTTATTATTATCCTTAATGAATGTCGGCGGCGTATTATCAGTGTTGAGCTGTTTGTAGCCTTAGTACTATAACACTTTATAGACTATGAAAAATACAACTAATCTATTTCTCCTTAATTATATTATTGTACTCTTTATGTATATATGAAATTTATTTTTACTAGAAAAAAAATAATTTAAATCCTAAAAGAAAATTACAAAGGGTAGGTTCTATTTTCATTCACAAAAAAATTGGAAGCAAATAAAACAAGAAATAGAACAAGTGTGGGGCCATCACAGAAACAGCTGACAGTGACCTAAAATTGATGGAATTGGCCATAACTTAAATCCCACCGTCCATTCCCATGTGACCAAATACGAGAATCCTGCAGGCACTGGGTCCCACTTTCCGGACCATTATGTCCCTAACAAATATTTCAAAATTTATTTAATTATTACTTCTTTTCTTTTTTCCTTTTCTATTTCCAAATTGCGTTTTAATAGTTTTGGGTGAGATTGGCATTTGGCTGGCACTTGCCTTTTAACACCATTTTGGACTTTTATTATGAATTATTAGTAACGGTGTCACCTAGTATTTATACACATAATTTTATGAAGGGATAATTATATATTTTTAAGTTTGGTATAATTACACGTAGATTTTTTATAATTTGAGAATTATATCTAGTATTTTTAAAATTTCTTTCTTTCTAACAAATAAATTCGTTTGTTAATTAAAATTAGTCGAATTTGCTTATATTAACAAAAATCTATATTTTTTCCTTATTGACTTATTACTAATTTATTGCAGGTCAATAAATATTTTCATAACCAAATTACACTTATGCATCTTTACGCAATAGTACATGTAAGGATGTATATTTTCATCGTTATAAGGATAATTTAGTTCGAAAAAAATATTTGACATGTAATAAGTCAATTAAATGTAATTTTTATTCGATTTTTTTCATTAATATCAGTAAATTCGGTGAATTTTAACCAACAGATTGACTTACTTATTAGATGAAATCAAACTTTAAGGGTGCTAGATATACAAACCACAAGGGTCTATGTGTAATTACATCAAATCTCAGAAGAGGGGTGCAATTATTGCTTTTATGAATATTATTATTTGCAATTTATTATGCATATTAAAATTTATTATTGCATAACAACTTCACATGTAAAAATTATTTGATAGATTGGATGGTATTTTTGGCATTGTAAAAAAAGAATTTAGTGGTATCATAACTACCTCTTAAGTCTAAACTCTTTATTTTATAATAGTATAGATTATGAGAACTATTGAATGTATGATTGTTTGGAAAAAATATTATTTAAACGGTCTTTGGTTGAGTTTATTAACTTTTTAACATATATTTTGCAAGGATTTGATGTAATTACACGTAAATCTCATGTGATTTGAAAGTTTATATCTAATACCCCTGAGGTTTGCTTTCATCTAACAAATAAGTTTTTCTATTAGTCAAAATTTACGTAGTTTGCTGATATTAACAAAAACAACCACCTTCTATTATTAAATCCTTCAAATACCTCCCTAATTTTGAAATTTCAATCAAAATGGACAAAAATATCCTTATTCCGAGATAAAAATAAATAATGCATTTTTAATATAAAACTTAAGTATTTAAGAATGAAATTAAAAGAAAAAAGTAAAAGAACCTAAACTCAAATTATAGAAGAACTAAATTAGTTGAAATTTTTATCGTAAAGAGATCTTTTTATATGAAAAAATTATTTTTAAGTAATATCTTCCCTGAACGTCATATATTTAAAGTGTTTCCTTTTGTTTATATTAATTTAATAAAAGTAAATATTGTAATTATTAATATACTGTGTTGCTAGATTTTTATGTCTGTTTAAATTAAAATATAAAGTAATTCGGCAAATTATATAATTAGTTTTTAATGTGAAATAAAGTATGGGACCAATTTTTTTATTTTTTATTTCTAACTGCAGAGGGAGTTTTTTCTCTTTCAATTTATGTTTTAAAATAAATTTTTTATTTAAACTTCATATTGAAATATATTTCACATTTATTTCTAATACGAGTACAATGTTTTATTAGTAAAACATCTTATATACCCCTATATATATTTAGTTGAATTTACCTGAAAATAAGATGTTGATTAATTACATTTATGTTGCATTATTAAATTCTATTCTTATAGGAGCCAAAATGCTATATTGCTATATAAACTATGATAAGAAGTGAATTTAATTTATTCTTTTTTTATATTAAGTCATAAGGTTATAGTGTATTTAAAAAAAAGTATAAGACTATTTTCGTCTATTTTGGTTGAATTGTTTTATTAATATTTAATTTAGTTATAAAAATTATATTATTGAAGTACATGATATATTTTTTTAATAATTGATAATTTATTAAAGTATATGAGTTTTTTTCAATTTGGTCCTTCATTAGTGGAATATTCCATCCTTTTAATTAGAATTAATGTCAAGTACCATAGTGAAATCCGATGAGACAGCGTATTTGAGAGATGTTGGACTAAAACGGGATGTAAAATAAAAATGAAGTACTAACGAGAGATTTCTTTCTTTTCCATATAGTATGATGCAATTATGTTTTTTAATACTTTTAAATTTAAAAATATTATTATATCATCAATAATTCAAATCAATAAGTATGTTTTATGAGATAAATAAATCACAAACATGCATTGATATTTGTGAGTTTCAAATTCACAATTTTTTAATTGTAAAATCTTAACTTTATCAATCCAGCAAAACTTCATTTATGAAAACATTTAAAAAAAATACTTGATAAACTCATCCGAACACCTTTTATAAGAAAAGGTAAACTACAACACGTTACACGTCTGTTAAAATTAGAAATTTTGATAATTTTCAGATCATGATGAGTATTTATAATTATATTAAATTTTAAGAAGTCACATAATTTATGGTGAGAAAGAAGAATGAAAAATTCTCATCACACAAAATGAAATCACAGACGATAACAGTTTGATTAACTTTTCCCTACCCTCCACGCTATTGCATAAGGACAACTCTCCACGGTCATCTATCCCCATACTTTTGTCTTTACCAATCTAATCAATACACACTCACCCACTACTTGAAAAACCAGGCGCACAGCAAAGAATATCAAGAGTAACAGTTGGGCCTCGAAAGCAGAGCTTTTTCCAGTCCAACAATGGCTGCTTCTTTTTTCTTCTCTTAATGGTTCAAAATTCTTGTACACCCTTCCAACATTAACTGCTGTCTTTCTTCTTTAAGGTTTTTCTTGGTAAGAGGCACGCACATTGCATTAATCTTCTCTTCTCTCCTTTGTTTACCCTTTTATCTTCTTGAAACTAGCGAACTATTTAAGTGCACTACTCCCCATTTTGGGTTTCATCCTCAGTCTCTTTGGTTTATGGAAAAGTGTTTGAAAAGGCTGATGTTTTCAAGCTTACCTCAACTGAGAAGAGAGGGAATTTAGGAAATGCAGCTGCATTTTGAGTTAGATTTTGTGGGTTTGAAGTATTATTGTGTTTATGAAGAAATCTTCCTTTGTTTTGTTGGTGGGTTGGGTGGGTGGGGTAGGTGTGAGGGTGGTGGATTCTGCAGCACTGGATGTAAAATTTGATGATAATAGTTATCTTGTTTTACCTCTTTTCTGATTCTTGTATAGTTCTTCTTTTCTTTTCACTTTTTATTTCTTGTACAAGACATTAGACAACAGTCTCTACTTCACAGCCTGATACCTCTTGAGCTACATCAGCCACTTTATGGGCATTGTTTGAACGCAAATTCCACATCTCAGAAAGTCTGATTTCCTTTTTCATCTTTTTAGTTTCTTTTTGTGTTCTCTCTTTTGGTAGTATGTCTTCTTTCCTTTGGTTGTTTGTGCCAATTATTTCTTGCCAAGATGCTTGCTTTCTTCTTGAACTCTCCAGTGTGTGTAACTCTGAGTAGAAATGAGAAAGTTTAGTTCCTTGTTGGATATCTGAATCTGCATTTTAGAGGGTTGTGAAGTGTTCTTGTTTGGTTTTCACTTCACTTAGTAGTTAGTATGAATCTTAACACTTCTTTTGTTCTAATGTCAATCTTGCTTAGTTTGCACAAGTGGAAGTGGCATTTGACTGTTGTCAGCTGCATTATTGTTATTCTTCTGCAAAGATTAGTTTTTTAAGCCAAAAAAACTTCCAGTAGCACCACAAATCTCGGCTAGAATGGAGGGTTCTTTAAGTTGTCAAAACTGCCCCTTGATGATTGGCTATTTCTTGCTGTCCCCACTTGCTTCCCCTTGACCAAAAATCATGCCTTGGGGGGTGGGGGTGGGGGATAACTATCATTTTTCAAATGGTCCTCCCTTTATATAGCTGTGACTGTGAGTACCTCGTGACTGCATTTATACTCTATATCAACCACGCCTGAAGTTCTTCATACTTAGTTCCGCAGAAAGGAGATATTTATTTTACTCATTCTTGATTAGACACTAGGACGATGGAGTATAGATATATCATGTTCTTTGCTTATTATATCTGCGTGAATGGATTTAATGTCTTGGTATCGGTTGTATGACTAGGTACAGTTGATCATGATGCCTGTCCTGAATGACCTGTTGGACGCTCCTTGTGCATTTAATTTCATTGGATTCCCATCATGCTTCTCTTATCTTTTCACTGGCCCTTAGCTTGTGTTATTTGGCTGCAGTGTTGCAGGTCGTCTGGGGAGCAGGAAGCATTTAAGTAGCTCATATCTTCACAACCCATAAATTTACTTTGTGGCCAGACAGTAGTTAAGATATGCAGACTCCAAAAGCAAGGTAACCTTCTTAGTTCTGTAGAATTGTTCAACCTTCTGGGAATGTTCATAAATTTCACTTAAATTCTTTCAGGCAAGTATTGGATTTTATTAGACTGGACTGTCTCATTATAAGTTATTGCAAAAGTGTCAGATATTGGGGTTGATGTGTTGTGAATCTTATGGCTATGCGTTGAGGATCTTCTGTCTGTTGAACCTTGAAAGCTCCATTATCTGAGGTTCATGTTGCTCAAAAGATTGTTCCAAGAAACTTATTGGCTCTTGTTTCGTCTTTTCTTTTCGTTCTGTAGCTTTCACAGTCTGCATTACTCTGTGTCTTCAAGCTTAAACCCAGCCATTTTTTGTTTTGTTCGGTTGAAATCAGATCTCGCTTGCCTGTTACTACGGAACTAGTATGTATGTTGGGGGTCTATTGTAGTTTCTCTTTACAGCATCCATCAATATTTGTGGGAATTTATTGTTTCATTCTATACAAGAGTTTCTGTTGCAAAAAGCCCTATTCTAGTTCTGCTGCCTTGTATTCTCAGTGTACATAGCACGGTTCTTCCTTGATTTGTTATGGGACTGAGATCTCAGTTTTATCATACTTGTGAACATGAGTAATGATGCATACTGAGAATGAGTTTTGATCGAGATATTCATTTGCATTTCCTTTGTTATGGAATTACAGCTAGTCAAAGAAGTTGTATGGTTCTTCTATTATGTTTAGAAAGGATTGTGGTTCTGTGAAACTGATACTTTGTTATTCTTTAACACTTCCCTAGACAAAAACAGAACCTTATTTTTTTCTGACATTCGCTTTGCCGTTTGTGGCATAGCCATTTTTGGCTCATTGTAATCCATCCAAATGAGTGACAAAGTTGATAGCTTAGTATGATTTTAGAGGCTTCATGGGGTTCAACTGTTTAAGCATTCTTTAATTTGGATGAGTGCAGAACCAGTTCCTCTGGTGCGCCCCAGAAGAACTCTCCTCGATCTATTTCCTCAGAGGCAACACAGAAGAACTCTCCTCAGGCTGCTTTGTCGGAAGCATCCCAAAAGATTTCTCCTCGAGTGGTCCGCCAGCTCAAGACGAGCCCGCGATATTCAGACCATACAGCATCTTCGTCCAACCAAGCAAGTCGAGCACCAAAAGAGAAAAGTCCTAAAGTAGCTGATCACAAGTCTCCCAGAAGCCCAGCCTCTGAGGTACAATAAAGCAAAATACTTTGTATCTTTTGCCTGTCCTAGTCCTGGATGGAATATTGATCTGTTTACTTTAAAGTCTCCATTGCCATTGAAGTATTCTCTGATCTCCTACATCTCTTAAAGTTGGCATCACAGCAAAATATCTTTTCTTAGCATAAATTTTGTATCTGTTGCTTTGTTTGGTGAGCCCGCTGCTGGCATATTTACTAAGTAAATTTCTCCATGCAACTTCCAGAAAAGGCGTCCAAGTAGAGTTTCTGAACTAGAGTCACAGGTTTCTCAGCTTGAGAATGATCTGAAAATTGTGAAGGATCGACTGTGCTCAACCGAAGAACTGAAGAAGCAAGCCCAGAAAGATGCAGAGGAATCTAACCAACAGCTCTTGGCCCTCTCTTTGAAGCTTGAAGAGTTGCAGAAACAACTTCTAGAGCAGTCAGCTCCGAAGGAGGTCCTCTCTGAGATCACCGAAGAACGAGACAAGAAATTGCAATCTGAACTTGAGGCTATCCAGAAGCAGCACTCTAGTGATTCAGCTGCATTAGCGTCTGCATTAGATGAGATCAAACAACTCAAAGCCCAGCTTGAGATAGTAGCTGATTCCGAAGTTACCCATTCCAAGAACTCGGAAGCTGAACAAAACGAGCTCCATAAATTGAAAGAGAACTTGTCAAACACCCTCTTGCTTGTGGAAGACATGAAAAACCAGCTAAGAGACAGCAAAGAATCTGAAACTCAGGCCCAGGCGCTCGTTGGAGAAACACTTGTGCAACTGGAAGCAGCGAAAAAGATGGTTGAAACGCTTAGGTCGGATGGATTAAAAGCCACTGAAGCATACAATTCAGTAGCTTCTGAGCTGGACCAGTCAAGGGCTCGAGTTAACTTCCTGGAAGAGCTTGTAAGCAAACTCAAGGCTGACATTCATACTGGTGGCAGCAAAGATTCTCAAAGTGAAGGTGACGACCTTAAGCAGAGAACTCAGGAGTCCTTAGAAATGGAGGTTAATTCTGTGAAAGTGGAAGTTGAACAACTAAGATCTGCTTTAGAAGCTGCTGAGATAAGATACAATGAAGAGCAAGCTCAAAGCGCGGAACAGATAAGAAATGCTCTTGAAATGGTGGAGAAGATAAAATCTGCATCAGGTCAGCGGGTGGCCGAGCTGGAGTCAGAGCTACGGAAATCTAAGTTCGAAATTGAGGAGTTGAAGGCAAACCTAATGGATAAGGAAACTGAACTACAAGGTATCTGTGAAGAGAATGAGGGCCTTACCGTGAAGCTAGAAAATAGTCTATCGGGCCAGGGGGAACATGAACTGGAAAAGAAGCTCCAGAAATCAAATGCAGAGATAGAAAATCTGAAAATTCGCTTGATGGACAAAGAGACAGAGTGGCAACATGTATCAGAGGAAAATGAAAAACTGAAGTTGGAGATAAAAGAAATGATCAAGGGAAAAGTAAGTGACGAAATTGTGTCCGACATTGAATCAGCAAGGACTGCAGAGCGAGAGGCCCTTATGAAGATTGGTTACATGACAGAGGAAGTTGACAAGAGTAACAGAAAGGCAGCAAGGGTGGCAGAGCAGTTAGAAGCGGCACAAGCAGCAAATGCAGAGATGGAAGCTGAGTTAAGGAGGCTAAAAGTGCAGTCGGACCAGTGGAGGAAGGCTGCAGAGGCTGCAGCAGCTATGCTTTCAGCAGGAAACAACGGGCATCTCATGGAGAGAACGGGATCAATGGACAGCAACTACAGCCCTCGAACAGGAAAGATAAGCTCGCCTTATGCAGATGACCTTGATGAAGATTTAATGAAGAAGAAGAATGCTAACATGCTGAGAAGGATTGGGGTCCTGTGGAAGAAGCCACAGAAATAGGACGAATTCATTGGTTATGACCTGATACAAACTCTCTGCTCTGTCATTAATTAACTGTTTAGTTTCTGCTTTTGTAGGAAGCTCAACTCTCTCAGCAGCCGAGTTCTCTTCCCTACCCTTCTCCCCCATTATCTCTAAGATGTATGCATCGTTTGGTCGTTTTGACGGATTCTTGGTTGCTTTATGACGAACCATTTTACATATTGTAAGCTTAACTGTAACTCATATCACATTAGAATGCACTTTACTATCACTAGTGAAAATGATCAGTCACATTTCCTTCCATGAAGTCCATATAAACTTTTATTCTCTTCTGGTGCCTCATAGTTTCTTGCAGTCGGATACGCTACTCTAAATTGGTATTGCATTTCGTATCTTGTTTTGTATGTACACACCATGTTTTTTTATATCTTAAAAATACTTATATATATATGATATAGTGTACATATAAATTAAAACACAAGATAAATTACTGATAAAATATAATGTGTACTTATATTTTATTTTTCAAATTTATACATGTCCATATGTTATACATGCATGTCTTTAACTCGTATGATTAATATTTATGCATATATTGTATGCGTGCTGCGTGCATTCTTAAAAGGGATATATGTATACCTATTTATGTGTGTGTATATATACACTTTTAAGGCTAACTATTTTCACGACAATAAAAACCAAGTTACAAAGAAAGTCAAAAATCTCACCCAATAACTCAAATAAACAAAACAGGCAAATACGTCTAAGATAACAAGAAGCAACTCAAACAAACTAAACTTGCAAATAAGTCTAAGCAAGTTGTTAGCTAGTTACTTCACACATAGGAGTCACCAAGTTAAGAGATCGTAAGTAGTTAAGGGGTAAGAGTAACCAAGTCGTTCATACAATAAGTAACAACAAAATAAATAACAATTTTCACCAAAATGTGGTTGTTCTGCGAAAATTTAATGGCTTTTATATCCCACATCTAGGAGTAATTTTTACAGACCATTTATTGTAGGTATGTCTCCCTCTTGAAAGCGTACTACTTTGTATATAAGCTGTGTATTTGATCATTAGAACAACTATTCGAAGGTACAAGAAAGCAACAACATATAGTTCAAATACATACACTACTCAAGAGACTAATGCAACAGTACAATTGAAAAGTTTCAGCCATGGTAATGATCCTGCAAAGGATCTTGGCCAGTGACAAAAGACTTTTGGGTTTATAAGCACATAAGCTCTGTAACTGATGTGGGACGCACATCTATATCATCACCCTCCCAAGACGAGGGGTTTGGGGAGAATACATGCCCTCGCAACGCCATCAATGCTCTCATTGCGCAAGGTTTTGTCTGTTTTATTTTTTATGAGCCTCATAATTTTGTTTGGAAACACGAACCTATGTCAAGTATAGTTCTTTCTTGAGATAAATTGAAGATAATTCACCCTAAAATCAAACAGCATTGAGCTGAATAATGAGCAAAAAGTCAGAAATTGAAAATGCTAATAAAGAAATGAATTAGAATAGAGTAGATCTTCACTGAATTCTAAAGTGCACATAGCAGCAAATGAAAATATACTTCCCCAACTAAAAATCTCACCTATGGTAACTATGTCTGATGAACCAAAATTTTAGATTATTCATTGATTTATTCTTGTATGAATTTTCTACTTATTTGTGTAAATATGAAATTCTCCCATGCCTTGGCCTGTGCCACTAACTAGTTTTATGTATATATCTAACAAGTTCAAAATAGGGATGACAAAAAAGTTAGTAATAATTTAACTTTAAATAATTAGAGACGGAATTTTCGACCTATTTAAGGAAAAAAATTGAAATGTATTCCAGCTTTGTTCCAAATTTCAACTCTCGAGACAAGAAGTTTCTGTTCTAAAATTTTATATTTAGTTTTAAAAAACAGGAATGGTTGAGATAAAGAAGTCGGAGAAGCAGAGACAAAATCTTTAGATCCTGGTGTTATTGTCGAAATATTCATCCGTTGCAAAATAGGTTCGTGATTAAAAAATTTATTGATAATTTAAATAAAGTTGTTTCCATCTCTAAGTCCGTCTCCAAAAGAAAGACATGCTTCATTCACCCAAATCTCATGTAGAATTGGGTCTGGATTTGGATCTGGATCAAGGTCAGGCAAATGTATCTAGAAGTTGCTGCTCATGTTCACTGAGATTCTGAAGCACAGGGAGTTTGAAGTAGTGAACAAACAACTCACTATTATTTAAGTATTTAATTTGCTCAATCACCTTTCGATAATCACAATTTAAGATCAGCCTGAAAAAGAAACTATATACATTTATCATGATAATAATCAAGATTTAATGATTTGAAATTAATTAAGATCTATTACCACTCCATTCCAAATTTAAGTTGGAAGTTCTTGGTATAAAAGAATTGTTTTCTAGAATTAATTAGTTTCCTGCTACCTTCTTATTCAGCACATACATTTCAGATATTGATATAATCAAATAATCACTGTTGGCCTTGAATAATATATGTTTGGTCCCGTACTTACAGCTTTTTCTCAATTGGTCCTCTAATTTACTAGGTTAGCAATTTAGTATTATATGTTTTTAATCTTCACAATTTCATAACAAAATTAACTGAACTTCTCAAAGTTGGCTGGAAAATCATGCCAGTCCGACTTTGAAAATTCGGTCAAAAATCACGAGAATTAAAAACATGCAAAACTAAATTGCAACTCCAATAAATTACAACACCAAAATATCAAGTGACTATAATTACATAACTAAAAATGCAATTAAATCATTACTGCAGCTATACAAAAAAATATAAAGGGGAAAAATATTTTAAGTGCTTATAAACATTTTAAGTTAAGTTGAATAATGCCAAAAGCAATACATTGAGTTGGAGATGCTTTTTTCACCTTATGATTCGTTTTTTTTAATAACTAAATGAATTTTTTTTTTATGACTTTTTGCCCTTTTGATATTTGTCAAATTCGAGTTTACTTAAACGAAATCAGAAATCATAGTATAACAAGAGTACTTGTTATGTAATCGGTCAGTTTTACTAGACGGTATATTAATTAGTAGTCACATGTAAAAAAAATTTACATTTTATGTAATTGCTTTAAGTTCAACCTATGTAAAACCACAAAAAATTACAACTAAGTCCCTCTAAAGTTTGATATAATTACGAATACCCACTTATAGTTTAAAAAATTATAAATACTTTCTTCAAAATAAAAATAATTATGTATTCTTCATACGGTGAGATAAAAAAACTACTATTTTACCTTGCTGACTTTTTTCTTCCAAAAGAAATATGTTTGAAAAGATGTAACAAAATTTTGAGGGTGAAAAAAAATTCAAGGGTGACTAAAGTAAATAATGCATAGGGCATATTAGTCCATAAACGTATTTTAGAAATTAAATTCTAAAAATATAGATAAAATTATAATTCATAATTAAAAATGACATTTTGGTTGTTTCACCAACAAAAATTGAATGAATATATAACAGAAACTAACAAAGTGAACTTCTTATTAGACGAACACTAAAATAAGAGTGTTATTTATAATTTTTCAAATAACAATAATGTATTAATTTGTAATTTGCCAAAATCTAGGGAGGAGGCTTAATTTACCCTAAATTAATTTCTTTTCATGGGTCGCTTCGCTGAATAGGCAAACAAGATTCCAAAGCACACTGTGTATCTCATTCAAAATATAGTTGGAAACTTGAGGAAGAGAACAAACATGGGATCAAAATTGAAACCCGGCCCCAATAGTTTCTCATGAACAATTATAAAGTGAAAAACAAACAAAGACACCAAAAGAAGAGGTAATGTTTCTAATGAATTAAAGCAGTAAATTGAAGTAACTTTCTTAGCTATATATATATATATATATATATATATATATATATATATATATATGATACATGAGAACAAAATTCTCAAATATCACCTCCTCTTTTAGTGGAAATTTCACATATTACATTTACTTCGCGTCAAAATATCAAACGGTATGAACCACTCCACATCAACGTAATATAAATTTCACTGCTGACATGACTTAATTCTACATACTTTGAAACTCCGAAACACCAACATGTAAGAATTTTCGTAGACGATGATGATTTAATTATAAGTGAAACACAGTGTCTTTTACATAAGAGGGCTATTGAGAAGTCCATGCAAATTAGATGAGCCTATTCCACTCCAGTTGCTAAGTCTGTTGGAATCAAGTTCCCCATGCATGTTTCCATCCCCACCAACACTCTGCCATGGGAATCCCCAAAACCCTATGCTGCTGCTTTCACCTTCTCTACCACTACTGCACATTTCTTGCTTCACTGCTGTCGATGTGCTCGTTAAGTCCTCGAGTCCCAGTAACCCCATTCCTCCATGTTCCAATCCAAGGTTGATCCCATCCCCAACTCCGTAGTTGTACATATTGTGAAGCCCTCTTGGGGTTTGATCAAGAAATCCACCCCTCAATGCATCGAAGTTCCCAAGAACATCGGTCCTAGGCATTGGAAAATCGTGGTCATCGAAATTCAATTGCCCGGCTGTTTGCTTTTGAAGCCTGGCTATTGCGAGGCTGAGGTCGTTGGCCGAATCGTAAGAGAAAGGAGCGAAAGGCGGAACGTTGGGGGTGGGAATTGTTAATGGCATTGGTTGATGATCATGGTTTCTCTTTGATGAAGAAGAAGAAGATGTGGACGATGATGATGAGGAGGACCTTCTGTTGTTCTTTCTGCAGCCTCCTCCAACCGGGACATTTCTCAAGGTTCCACCTTTGGTCCAGTACCTTCTGCATGATTTGCAGAAGTACCTCGGCTGAGAGAGGCTGTAGTTGTTGTAGTAGCAGAATTTGGTGTTGGTGGAGTCACATCTTGGGCATTTGAGGGCTTGTTCGGCTGGCCTTGGCTTCTTCTCTTGCTGCGGCTTTGTGCACACGAACATGCTTTCTAGTGTTTGGGAGCCCATTTCCTGAACAAATTTGAGAAGATAACCTCATGAGCTTGAGAAAACATCACTAACATTTTAGTATTGAACGACCAACTCATCTAAAAACTTAAATCGTTATAAAGGAGAATCATTTAATATTTGATATGACGGGTTAGCAGTATTCTTTTCTTGTCGAGCCTTGCACAAGGCACACGAAACTCTTTTTTCGGTAAGCGGGTTGTGGCAAGAATACTAAACTTTAAGGATTTTCATGTTTCAGAAATGTTCTTGGATTTTGCAGATGGACTTAAAGACTATGTGAATTAAACTATGGATGTACGTTTGGCACAAAATTAATCTAATTAATTAGCATAAATCCTCATCACTAACCAATTAAAATTACAAGATCAGGTGTAGATGATGACAAGAATTACAAATATTGAACAGGAAAGGCGTGTGTTAATACAAATTGTATATTTGACACCATTAATCCAGTAATTAAGTCTAGAATTAAGTAGACCTTTCTCTACATCAGCCTCAAAATTCCAACACCTTTTCTCTATCTTTGAACGCTATATACATTAACGACTCAATTGAACTTTGATTTACAGAATTTGAATCCAATATAATTAATAAAGTCGCATTCTTGAAACACAATCTTAATGCAGAGAACTCATGCAACATAAGTAAACCCCAAATGAAAGACTACAAACCTCAACACAGAATCAGTACTATATTAGTCAAATAATGATCAACTGAAACTCAAGCAATCCCTTATTTTTTCTTTAATTATTATATCTTGGACCATAAACTTAAGTACTACTCAAGCTGAAAAAAGAAAACCCACTTGATGATCTAGCTACCTTGTTTCATTTTTTTAATTTCTTTTTAAATAAAGCCGTATGTATCTAAGCGGAGGCTTGGATTTATTTACCTTCTTGAAACCCATAAACCCATCTCTACAAACCCAAAATCATTCCAAAAAAGTGAAAGAGAAAACCAAAAGAAACAAGAACAATCATCTCCCTATATAACCCTTTAAACTAAAAAAGATAGAGATGGTATATAGAATACCAAGATGATATGAATATTCAATATTCCCACCTGGTAATTATGGGGTTGTGCAGTTGAAGAATCCATAGGCATGCAATGCTAATTGATTTCTTGTGATCACCTCAGCTTCAAAGATTTCTTCAACTCAACTACTACCACTTCTTCTGCTGCTAATTAAGAGCTGGAGAGGAGTGTAGGTGAAGAGAAGTACTACTAAATGTACTGTTCTTCTCCTGGAGGAAATTAGTATGTGACAATCATGCAAAGTTCTCTGTGTGTGTGTGTATATATATATACATAAGAACTACAAGGACAGCAGCTATCCTATACATACATTTACATATAGAGAGAGAAGACAAGGTGGGGTTGTCGATATGGAGAGAGAGAGAGAGTAATGATTTACAAGGTGGTAATGGGGATGTGTGTCAGTGTGTGTGTGTGGGGCCGTAGACGAAAGCAATCTCATTCAATTCA
Organism: Sesamum angolense; assembly: GCA_034509725.1. Classification (NCBI taxonomy): domain Eukaryota; kingdom Viridiplantae; phylum Streptophyta; class Magnoliopsida; order Lamiales; family Pedaliaceae; genus Sesamum; species Sesamum angolense. The sequence continues at coordinate 15,510,976 of JACGWL010000002.1, forward strand.
GGTGATGAGGGGGGAGAGAGAAAAGACAAGGTGGATCTTCCTTCGTTTCAGATTTCGATGAGTTCCTTCGGTAGGTCCCACTAGCGTGGGAAGGCACCACGTGGACCCCCCACAAGCTAAACGCCTTTAGGTGGGGCCCCCTGCGAGTTTTTGCTTTAATTCCTCGCGGGCGCAATTTCCAAATACTCGTCTCCTGCTTTCCCAAATAATCAAGGAGCGCGTGAATGAATGACGTGGATTTCCTTTTTTTTATTATTATTTTTTTAATGTTCATATTATTACGGGGTATTTGTTTCAATTGCACTGCCCTCCCTAAATCTCAAAAACTACACTAAAAGATAAGAACATAACATATAAACAATTTATTTTTCAATTCTCATTGAAATAGTTTCCCTGTGGTGGAGAAAGTCGCCAGTAGAGATGGTAACGGGATCGATTCTAAGATAAATTTGTTAAAATTTGAGATTTAATCTATCAAAAATTTGAGATAGAATTTAATACGCTCCTAATTCAAGACCTAACATGTTAAAATTTGATGGGCCTACTTAAAAATATAATCATTATCATAAATTTATAAATATGAAAAAAATAATATTATTGAAAAAAAATCTTTTTAAAATGTATATGTGCATATTTAGGCTTAAAAATATTATAACTTCTAAAATATGTATTACTTATATACACATTAAAAAGTCTATAAAGTATTTCAAATCATTACTTTAATTTATTACAAAAATATTAATTTTATGTATTATATGTAAATACAAATAAAATATACAATATGTAAAAAAAAATTAAAGGATCGAGTTAGGGTCAGGTCAGGTCCGAGTCTATAACACCAAGATTAGGACAGGTTTGCGTGTTGGATTGACGACTAATGTTAATTATTGATAAAAAAAATATATATAAATCATATTGTCATCAATTATTAATTATTCAACGATCTTAAATGAATAAAACATCATATTTTATAATTTATTTCACACACACACACACACACACACACACATATATATATATATATATATATATGTTTATATCATAATTATTCAATTCCGTGACATTTTCAATCATTCTACTTCTAACTCGAGTTTGCTAGGTTTCGAAAAGAAAAGTTACTACGTCGAGAGTGCAAATGTACATAACAAGAAGATTGGGAGTTTCATTATTTTTTATAAAAGGCAATAATTGATGTCCTAACAAGATTCAACCATTTACAAATTTATTCATTTGGATTCTGCACAACCATAATTACCACACTAATTATGAGGGAATGATGTGTTCTTTCTTTTTCTTTTTAATTTTTTCCCCTTAGTTCCTAAAAAAACAACAGCCCATATCGAAATATAACTAGTGAAAATTATAAAAAATTAAATAAATAATTGTATTATATACCCTAGACCTATTTATACCAATCACTCATGTTTTTTGAAAAATTACATATACATCTATCATAAATTTAAACATCATTTACACAAATCATCCTTATTTTTATAAGAAAATTGCACATACACTCCCCAAAAACGTCAACATCATTTTACACAAACAATCTCTACTTTTTTAATGTCATAGCTATAAATAAACTATAAATTAGGAGTATAAATAAAATTATCCCTTAATAAAAAATAAAAACACACACACACACACACACACACATATACACCAATTATGTAATGCATGTTGCGGACAAGCTAATGTACTTAAAAGGGTTCGATTAAAAAATTACAAAAATATATATTAAAAAGGTGAGATATTTATACGAACTTGACCTTAATCAAAATCCTATAAATCGGCTTAAATTATTTTCAACTCTTGTAAATATATTAATTCGTTATTTATTTTATTAGGTTATTTGATTAGCTAGAATAATCTTATCCCTTTTCATTTCTATTTACTCAAAAATTTCACTTTTGTTTTAACAATAGCAAAAAAGACAAAAGGTTGAAAATAAAAGAAGGCTAATAACTAGGCAGCTAGTTTGACAAGAGACATTAATCCTTTCATCACTTTATTCTTGTCCCTTCTTTCTTCTCATTCCAAAATCCAACTCATTCTACTAATCAATCATTACTTCAATTTTCCTTATCCGTTTAGGGATTTTTTTTAAATTGAAATTTGGAACTAAAGTTATAAATTTCTCGTTTTTTTATTTTTTTTACTAACTTTCGTTGAAAAATTAAAAAAGTTTATCATGCGAAAGATAACGACTATATGACTTAAACATAGTCTTGTCCGTTTTATTAATTTTCGAAAAAAAATAATTAAAAATTATGTTTTTACAAATTATGAGTTTATATTAAAAAAAAATTTATAAGCAATAATATTGAAAATATGCCAATCAGACCTAGCTTAATTAGCGAAGTTGAGGCCCCATGGTCTTAGAGGTCATGGTTCGAACCCCCGCTAACAGCGTGGAATGTTGTCTACTGTGTAGGAGTTGGTCTATTGCATAATAGAGGTTGTTGTTTATTGTAATAGTAGGAGTTGTTAACCATGTTATGATTATTGTAATAGTTTTTGCTAGATATTGATGTCAATAGGAGTTGTTGTTTATTGTAATAGTAAGTGTTACTAATTATGTTATAATTATTATAATACTATTTGTTAGATATTGATCAATTTATTTCAATTAAAATTAATAATTCGTCATTCTTATTTAAAAATATTAAAAATATACTAATCATAAATCATGTGAATGAAAATTGTAATTTGTCAAAAGCTATATATATATATATATATATATATATATATATATATATATATATATATGTAGAAAGAGACATGCAAGCCATAAGAATCTCACACTAAGAAAGAAAAAGAAATGGGAAACAATGAATTAATTAATAATGGTTGTCTTTATGCAAGTCCTGCGATTTAGGGAGCAAGATTCGATATCTTGTATGGTGGAAAATCAATGTCGCCCCCAACATATATTCTAACCTGTCATCCTCTGTCACATTTCACTAACAAATCATCATTCTCATCCCACAATCCCTTTCTCGATCTTACAAATTATTTTCAATACATTAATTACAATTAGACCCTATAACAATATAAAATTATATATATGTTTTAAAAAAATTAAAATTATACTTGCTCCCCCTTTTCAAAATTTTTAGTTTACCACTTTACCCCTTCTTTAAGAGTTTAAACCATAAATATTGATGTCAATACAAAATTTACGTAAATTTTTAAATTTTTATTCTTCATTCAGTATTTTTGTACAACTTAGAAACAAAGATATCCTATTAATATTTTTATACTTGTAATTAAGGGAGTAAATAAAAATAATAATATATATATATATATGTATATGTATATCAAGTCAAAAGGATGTAATCATAATAAAATATTGCTTATGAATTATTGTCATTAGATAAAGATTGCAGGAGAGGAATGAAACAATTATATATATATATATATATTGCTAATGTCATCATTATTCGTTGAAACACTAAAGGAAGCGCAGTACAATTATAAATGATTTTTTTTTAAGGGCGTGCAGGCATAATTTCAAAATTATTATAGAAAAAAAGTGTAATTTCTCAATTTTTTTAGAGGGGTGCAAGTGTTATTAGCCCTAAATATTATTTTAATAGACTATAAGTATGAACATAAATAGATACACTAAAAAGAGTAATTATGCATCTGGTTACTTATTATGGTTAAAATTTAAAAATTATAAAATATATTAATAAGATTTTGTGACATCCATTAGTTGTTGTGTTTGTAAGTAGGGCCAAAATGCCAGCCCCAATTAAAAATACAATAAATGTATGGGCCATAGTTGAAACTATAATAAATATTAATTAACTATAATTAAAAAAAACCCTTAAATTTTAGTTGATTTTGTTTCACCGTGCAAAATAGATAATATTGATTTATTTTTAATTTCTAAGCCATGATCATCATTTATAATACCAATTTTTGTTGTGATATATAAATAAAATAAACATATAACACAAAATCTATGTGATTAATTTGAATCACTCTCTTGTATTTATGATTGCTCAATATTGATTTTAATTAGGATAATCTTGTATAAATTGAAATAAAATTCCATCCGTCAACTATATATAATTTACACTATGCTAGTAAATATTATGAAATTAGAATGTTACAACCTATGATAGATTTAAATATAGAAATGGGACATACTCCATATTTCAACAATGAGCACGCACTATACATCCCATCCTAATTTTAATCAGACTATTTTGTAATAAATTAGATGTAATATATACTCACATTAAATGATTTTATCATGAACTAATTGCAATACATTATTATAATGTATATGAATCAATTAGATGAAGATTAATTAAAACATTTAATTTTCTGAGTCCAGTTTTCTAATTAAATGACAATATGTCTACTATTTATTAATGATGAAATCCCTAATACTGCATTTGAATTGAATTATTCGAAATTGTGGATTTCACATCTTTAATAATAAATATTTTGAATATGTTCGAATAATTCTAAATTTAAAGTATTTTAATTTTTTTATTTTAATTTTGAACTACATTTTGATAAATATGTGTAGATTTCAAATTCTTTTGAAATGGAGTTATTAAAATCATTTCTCCAAATCATTCCTTCAAATCGAAATGTTCCCTAAAATAACTAATTCAGTTGTCAAAATAATATCGAGAAAATTACTATTAATATATTTATTTATTCACAAGATATCAATTTCTTTAATTAATTTACTCACTCAATAGATTCTTATCCATGCATATTTCGTATTGATTCATTTTGTCAATTTTAATCAATTATTTATTTTATCTTATTTTTTATTCAATTTAACTTAAATACAAGAAACTATTAAAATTATACGCCCATCGAGCATATTTCGACAACTAGCTATAATTAAGGGATAATTACATTTACACTCCCTGTCTATTGTCTATCCACACAAATAACTACTGTCTTTTGCATAATTACATAAATCACCTCTAATACCAAAAAAGAAAAGTATAGTCTCTCTAATTATGTTGACTTTGAAGGGTGTATGTAAAATTTTTCAAAAATATGGATGATTTATGTAGTACATTTATGATAGATTTAGGCACGATTTTTAAAAAAAATATATATAAAAAAATTATGTAAATAAATAATAGATTATGAAATGTAGGGTGTAATTATCACTTCAAATAATGCATAAATGTGGGCCCATAAATGTTTTAAAGAGTGGGACCATATGATCATATTGGCAAATCAGCAGCAGTCAACAAATAATGTTGACTGGTCAATAAAAATGAAGGATGATGAGGCAAAGTGGAAAGAGAGATGGGAAACTGTGCCAGACAACGTTGTGGCATGTTTGGTACCATCTCTCTCTCTCTCTCTCAAGAAATTGTGCCGGAATGAAACCTTCCCTCACCCAATCATAATTCTTCATTCTTAATCTTTTACGAAAAATACATCAACAATTCTTGAAATTAAATTTAATTATAAAAATATGTTTTATTTATTTTTTTCTAAATTTATGGTTACGTTTCCTCAGAGAGTGTCGATATAATTTACTTAAAAAATTATACTTATGAATTTTTGCCTCTACTGAGAGAGCATCTTATTGTAGTTATTAACTTTATGTTTATGAATAACTAGTAGTTTTTTATTAGTATTTTTATTTTGTTTAGTTATAAGAAGTCGTATTACTGGAGTACATAATATCCAAATACACGAGTTTTTTTTCTCCCAAATTTACCCTTGATTAGTGGAATATTTCATTCATTTTTATTAGATTTCAAAACTTAACGATTTTGATCATAGTGAAAAAGGACTGGTTATTACAGTGCATTTAAAATATGAGGGACTAAAGTTGGATGAGAAGTACAAATGGTCCAAGAATTTGGCCTTTTCCATATAACTGTTAAAAAGTTTACTATTTGTGTTTTGTGTTATTATATATATGCACTGAACTTTTTATAAAATATTATCAATAAAATTTTAAAATATTATATTGAACATATATATATATATATATATATATGTACTGATAAATATACAAATCTATAGATATAATTAATCTATAATATTATATAATTTTTTAAGTAATGATATACTTTAAATATTTTCTACACGTAACTAAATAGTTTGATCTAACATAAAATTTTATTCTCATAATACGCATAATATATGTAGCTACATCACATTTTACACATAGTTATGCGAATTTATTTTACATAAATGGTTTACTTTGTAAAATATAGTCGCATATATTAAACTTATAAATATTTTTGATAATATATAATTTATAAAAGTTATAAATTTTAAACATTATTACTTAAATAAAACTTTAAGCAAAAATTACAGTATAATTACTGACTCCTTAATCTTACATAAAAGTTCCCGCCAACTTTTTTGGACTGTAAGATTATAAAAATTGTTATTAAACAAAAAAGAAAGTCCATATCACTTAATATATAATTACTGATAATATATTAATATTGTCACATTCTTTTTTGGGTCAATATATTCCTATTTAATTTAAGTTTGATAGCGTGATCAGTGAGCATTAATAAACCTTATTCTTATTGGCTGAATAATAAAAAAATATCTACTTAAGCATAGTTTAGTGTTAATTATATATTTTGTCAAAGGAATATGCAAAACTTCATCACAAATCAAACTACTTTAGAATGTTGCCCACTTCCTTGACTTGTGATTTCTAGTGACACTAAAAGAATTTTGAGTTTTCGCCTGCAATATAAATAACCATGATTTAAAATTTGTGGTAAATTATTATTATTAACTATGGTTAAATAAAAGTAATACAAAAATTTATATTCTTTTTATTATGTTTAATCAATATTCGCTATGATTTTTAATCATAGTCAAAACTTTTGTCATAGTTTTGACCATGGTTAATATGTGGCCACACTTGCAGGGACAACGACTAATGGCTGTTGTGAAGTCGTGGTTAATTTGCATTTGCCGCAATTTTTTCTTTTGGTTATAGTTTTAACTGTAACAAAAAATTATATTTTTTCCAGTGTGAAGTGGAAAGATTGTTTTGTTGCTTGGATTTGGTGATACTGCTAATACAAGTTTGCATATGTAGAAGCTATCAGTGGTTAAATTATACAAAATATTTTATTCTGTATTAATTCAACTATTCGCTGTACTATTTATGTGGATATAAATTCACATAAACACATAGAATTTCGGATGCTTCTTTTGCTATTTGGAATTGAGAATGGTTTTATCGTCTTGTTCATTTATTTCTTTGGAGACTTTTTTTTTTTTTCTCTTTTTGAGTAGTGATTGATTTACTTATTTCTTTGTGATTTCTTAATTTTAAAATTATTCATGATTTAATTGTCGAAATATTTTCATCAGGGGAATTCAACAACTTCGACATTTGTTATGGATTTTGAGTTTATTTCCTTCAACTTAAAGGATTTTGGAATTGTCCAAACTTAATCTAACGAATACGATATTTATATCGAAACCATAATAAAAAACTATTAATTTATAATTAAAAAAAATTAATAAAAAAATAACCTACTTTTCTTCGTTCAATTTATACATTTTGAAATAATTTCTATTTTGAAAATAATTTTAAAGATTATCATCCAACTTAAATAAATATTGTGAGATCATTCATTCTTACTATCTAGTTTGTAGGAAATTATTGTATATCATTATTTTTCAATTTTTACCAAATATAGATTTATATATAATTTAATTTAAATGAAACGTTTTGCATGTAGAATAGAGTGTTCTGGGAAGTAGAGAATAATATCTCGAGAATTCGTTTGAGAATCGGGATAAGGCGAGTAATTGGAGTAGGCAAGATGGGACCCAGGGTAAGCAAGTGGTCGGCGTAGTGGACCCGGAGGATGAAGCCCAATCAGGAAAAGTGTACGTGGCACGCGGAATACGGCTGGCTGACGAATATTTCAGTTTTACGAGGAAAGAACACTGTCCAAATCAATCCTGAGTGGGTGGGCCCCGCCCTGTTTGTTTATACACTTATCTCCCTTGTGAAGGAAAGCATCTATAATTCTTTTTTCTTTAATTTTTTCTTTTATGTATGGAAATGAAATTGTGATTAAGTAATTTAAAATCGATGTATAATGTCTGGATTTGTGTTTTGGGTGTTTTATTTTGGTATTTTTAAGATAAAGAGAGAAAAATAGAGATAAATAAGTGTGTGTTTGAGATAGATTGTATGTTTGAATTTGTATTTTGAAATAATATAAAATAGTTTAAAATAAGTGGTGTATGTTTGATGTTGGGATTTGAGAGACAAATGTTATTGTTGATTGTCAAATCATGCTTTTTTTTGTATAAATAAATATTAATGTTTAATATTGCATTTTTGTTGACAAAAAATATTGTTCATTGTCAAATCATATCTTTTATAATTATATTTATATATATATAAGTGTGTGTATATATATATACATAAAAATTCAAAAACAAAAAAAAAAAAAAAACACCTAGATAAGGTGTAGAAATAGAAAAATAAACATTGGGTGTGTTTTGTTTTGTCTCCGGAAATACCCAAAACAAAACAAGACACAAAAACAAACAAAGCCATGATGTCTTAGCAAACTGAAGTTACATGAACAAATTTAAAATGGTAATTCGAATTTTTAGATATATGTGTGTTTATTTTTATATGGACGTTTATCTTATATTATATGATTTTTTAATTTATTTATCGTTATTAGTTTAAAAAAATTATCTTATATAATTGATCTATTAATTAATAAATTTATTGGTATTCGTTTTAAAAGATAATTTTCTTTAATTTTTAGAATTTATTTCAATTAATTCCATGGAAAGTTAATTTGGTATATGGTGGAAATAAAATTACTTTTCGTTTACATACTTTTACGAGAAGAAAGATGACATTACGTTTGGATGAATGAATCGTAATCAAAAAGTTATATTTTAATAATATGGATAAAGATAAATTTCATCACGAGAACCTTCAAATAATTAATTTGGCAAACGAAATATAGATTTTCTAAAATAATCATATATTCTTAACATTTAAAGAAAAATAAATACTCATATTATGTAAACTCAATTCACAAAAAAACAAAAAGGGGGAATGAATTCGATTTTAATTCCGACTATTTGAATAATCTCAATTTTTTTATAAAAAAAAAAATTTCCCCCTATTAGTAATTGCCATTTTACATCACTCACTCCCACTCCCACTTCCATAATTCATTTTCTTTCAACAAATTCTAATCTAAAGTCCATTCACAAGCAGCCCGCTTTGAAGACGTCAGAATATTGAACGGCCCAAATTGGCTGGGCCAAGAAATCATACTAACGAATAGAACGCCCAGAATTCGTGTTGACAAATGCTTGGTAAATTGCAATAAGTTTCTATGTAAAAATGCTAGTCGTCGTTGCACGTACTCCTCGCAAGCGTATAAAAAAATTGTAATATAAGGTGAAGAAAAAAAATCATGAGAATAACGAAACGTGGGGTGAAATGACAGAGAAATAATATTTTAAAATTAAAAGTTTATTAAAAATATAAAATTTGTAGAAAAAGAAAAATCATACATACATGGAGTAGTGGGTAAGATTTTTTTTAATAAAATTGTGAGATTATTTAAAAATTTTGAAACTATTATTTTGACCAAATTTGTTTTGAAGAAAAAAATTAATTTGAGGGTAAAATAGAGCAATCTAAAGTTGGTACGCAATGTTTTCTTTTATAGTAGTATAGATTAATAGATAAATTTTCTTAAGAAAAAATTTTAAAAAAATAAAGAAAAAGAAATGTGATCACATGAACTTCAACAAAAAGGGAATACGATGCAGAAGACAGTGAATTTCTTTTTTTAAATCACAAATATATTGCGTATACGGTACTATAATTGTGTATAAATAAATTCCTGCACCTCTGACTTATTCCCTTTTTTTCCCCCTTCAATTTTCTGTATTTTAGTTATTTTTGGTTTCTTATATGAATTCCTTTTTCTGCTGGTAAAAAAGAATTTACTCTTTAATGTTGTGAGGATTATGTGTACAACCAAAGATGTCAGTGTTTGCACATACACTCGGGCACTGGATAGGCTAACACATCTCTGTCTAACTTCTTCTTCCTCGACTCCGGTTGCCCCTTAGAATACTTATGCAGCTTCTGCATGGTGCGTCTGAATTTCTCGTCTGATACCGATGTGTCTTCTAGCAACGGAACTATCATCCGTTTGTTCGGCTTTATGTACTTCCTATGTCCTACGTATGCACGATGACCCTGCAAAACCACGCTATAAAGTCTTAAGTCTTTTTCTTTGTAAGTCTGCACATACATTTGAATGTGCTTCAATTGCTAGTATATGCTTCGTCGTGGTGTATAGCCTAGAGACCTATACCTGCATAGCTCGGCCCATGTTGCCTCCATGGGAAGGCAGAAACACATCACTGCTTAGAGACACGATGTAGTCGATGGCTGCTAGGACGGAAGGTCTGTTCAAGTAAGGCGTCAGCTCCCCTTGTCGTGCTAACGTCTTTTTCGTTGCTATATTTGGGAACTCATGCACAAGTGGTTGTATCGCGCGGCTGCCCCCAAATGGTTCTCCTCCGGCTACATATATACGAGCATTGCTAGGTGCTCCTAAACCCCTCAGGAGTCTGCACATCAAAACTATTGCTCATTTCTTCAGCAAAAAAGCACAAAAGTGAAGTAAAATATACAGTTCACCTTGCCACTTCTTTTGCACTGAGAGGACAGAATCCTGCAAGTCTTCGTGCAGATTTCGTCATGTTAAGTTTAGCAGTTAAGAAATCGGGATTAGACTCCGATCCTTGTCTATGATCTCGTCGTACTCAGGTCCTAAACCGGTGGTACAACCTGTTCTGATCCACACATCCTTCTCTATCCTTAGATGGAGAGCAATGTAAGGACCTTCAATCCACATTCTCCTTGCAATCTGATTGCCGAGGTCCTGAATTGGAGAGGTGAATCTCAAAGCATGAAATGCCACCTACAACAAGAGAAAAAGGTCGAGAACGTAGTTAGTTCTGTCTTAGTAATGATATCTCAGACCACTGTACTATAGATCGCGAAGTTTGTTATCTGCTACATTACCTTACACCGTAGCTTCTGAAGATCGGGAGGAAGATTCTTGGAGAGCCTAGAATCGAGTCCTTTTAGTATGAGGAAACCTTCTTCATTTAGCTGCATTAGTAAGTTAATCCAAGCATAAATCAGCACACAGCAACTATGCATGAAGACATACAAAGGATTAGACTGCTGGAATCGTTTTCTTACTTGGTGAAAGTATCTTGCACGAATCCACATTGGTGATACATGAAACGGGATTTGATTTTCGATCGACTGCATTGAAACCAAATGAGTAGAGGGAAGGGAGGATACGACTCGAACATCAGCTTGTAAAGTCTTCTTGAAATGTTCCAAATCAAATATATCTGAGAATTCACTGCAGAAGTAAAGCATTCACAGTCTTAATACATTACAGAGTGCAAAACGCAACTCAGCAAGAACCATGAATTCTGTATGGCATTGTGCAATAAACTTACACACAGTCAATGACAAATTCAAGAAAATGAAAGAAACTCCATTGTATAGATCAAACAAGAGAAATCAAAAGACAGCAAAGAAATCAAAATCATGCTACCTTTCATCTCCCCAAATGCGATTAACCTGTAAAACAGGAACGACCAGAGCAGCTTCAAGAATTCTTGCTATAACAACAGCATCAACAATCTGATTCCTCTGCTGATTCAGTCCTCCAGAAACCACCATCACCAAGAGCTTCCTCTTCTCCTTGGAAATTCTAGCCGATGCTTTTCGATAAGCGAGGCTGAAATCCAAGCATGGCCGGTACCCTTCGCCATCTGGCTGCTGCCAGAATTCCTTCTCCTCCGCAGAAAGATTGAGATTCGCAGCCACCCCATGTGCAGGTAATGGCACCATCACACTGCTCAACAATGTGGGCTCGTCGTTTCTCGGGTAACCTTTCGAGATTGAGGAAAGAGAGGCCAGCAGGATGGGAGATAACGGCGATGAAGGTGAGATTGGAGGGCATGGAATCGAATTGTGGGGAATGCCATAGAAAGTGAGGACGCAAATTCCCAAGAAAGAGGAGAGAGTGAAGAGTGAGAGAAGGAAGAGGAGAGTGAAATTAGGAGACTGGTTTCTTGAGCTCTTCTTTGGAGACACCGCTAGAAAATGCAGGAAAAATGATGGGTGCGGACTGATGCATGAGTTCTTGAAGTTTCTTGCTGATTTCCCCATGGAAACTGCTTCGAATTTCGGTGGTTCCTGCTGATGTGAATGGGGTTTTCTGCCGACGGGGTCTCTCTGATTCTTGAGTTTCGGTGAATTTCACACCATTCTTGTGGATTAATGGCGGATGGGCTGAGTTAAAGGGTGGGTGGTGAAATTTCAGTTTGTGAATGAGATGAACAGAGGGGGCAAGGGCAGAAGGGAGATAACCGAATCAGTTGAAGTTCGCCAAAATTCTACGTTTACCCTTGTTTTTTTCTAGTATTTACATCATCATGAGCGCTCAGAGAGAGTAATGAAAGGGTAATATTTGTCATTATGATTAGTTCGTAATTCTGTTGTTTTCGCGCCAAGAGAGGACCTGTCATTGGCCCCAGACCTTTATGACTTCAAAAAGACCATTTTAATGTTTATCACTTTATTATTTTATTTCGTCTTAGTAAATTATAAAGGTAGAATGGAAATAAATTATGGATTTAGGGGAAGAACAGTAATGACATTTCATTTTTTTTATTTTATTTTAATTTTTGTAAAGAACACCTATAAATTGCAAGAATTAGTTATACTAGATCTGTCCAAAAATATAAAATTGAACTTCCCTCAAAATTAAATTCAAAATTTTGTACTTATATCCTTTTAAAAAATATTCCACCCTGTATTTCGGTGCTCGAGTAGAAAATTTTTTATATTAGTGAAAAAATTAAGTGAAATTTCAATTGTATCTCTCATAACCCAAATGCCTTTTCATTTTATTAACCACATAACTCTTGCTAATGCTTTGATACTTGTTATACCGACGATAAATGTAGAGGTCGCTTGTTACAGTATCACTTTTGGTCCAATACTCCATACTCTCTCTCTTTGGTACCATAGTCTAATGGCATGAGATTTTATGCATGGTTGTTGATTTGATGCATGATTGTTTTTGTTGCTCGTCCGCTACGATGAGTTTTTACAAAGTTAAAATGATTTTTTTTTATGGTATGCACGATAACTGAAATGACATCGTCCTCATTACAGGAATTGCCGTATTATGTTCTTTCATTATGATGTAGTGTAATTTTGTGGTTTATCGACTGTGAAATCAACCGGCTACCATGTGTTGGGGTTACACGGTAATTGATATAATATTTTTTTATAAATTGATTTACATTAGAACGATACTGTTGCGCATTTACTTTGACATGCTATGCGGTTGTTTTGAAGGTTGGTTTGTGTTTGTCTTTCTCAGTTGTTGATAATCCAATCAAATGGCATTGTTAAAATTAGCAAATACAATAAAATATTTATTAGGTTTTATGATAGTTTGAAAAAAAATTAATTGCCTTTTCTCTTAATCATTTTCATCATTTTAATAAAGTGAGGTTGCAGTTTAAAAGTATTTTATTCAAGCATATTTTAGGTCTTGTGTTATGTTTCACACTCTTTCTTCATACTTTATTCGTGATAGAGTAATTTGGTTTGATATTAAATTCATCATATTGGATTGGGCCGAATAACAATCCTTTGTTGGCCCACTGCGTAGGAAATAATTTTTTTGTATCCAAAATTTGTGATGGTTTTTGTCCAAATTGTCACACAAGTTGGAGAAATATCAAAGGGTTTGACCAATAATAAATTCATGTTTGATGATGATGTTGACTTATGTAATCACTTCCGCTTCCTCTTTTCTCTCTCAACTAAAATACTCTCATCTTTATATGCGATTTTGTCCTGTTTGTGGGCAGTGGGCACTTTAATAAAAATAAAACTTGTCCAATTTATTCAATCTCAAGTAAATATATGATTACATTATCACACATTTTGATATTCATTTTATTATTCAATGTAAGTGTAATATAATATTATCATTTATATATCATACATTAATCCCATCAAATAATGTAAAGTGGACTTAATAAATATATCTAATTAAAGTTCATATTAAGCTACTTCGTTGAGACAAAGACGAGTATTAATTCGAAATTCCAATATATATCGGTAAAAATATAAAAAATAAGCCAATATAATAATAAAGATTGCAAAGAATTTGTGTCGCAATAATTTAGAAAGCATAGAAAAACGTGAGTACGTTTTATGAAAAATATTCAATTTTCTTCAACTTACAGTAAAAAGAAAATAAAAAAATGAGAAGAATTGTAGGCCTGTTGGCTGTCCCATAGTATGAAAATTCCCGTAGAATCCCATTCCACGTTTTGTTTAACGGAAAAAAGGGCCGTCAGCGTAGCGTGAACAGTATTTCAGTGTTCCTTCCATTTTACTCTTTCTCCACTCCCAAATAAAACCGAAAAGAAAACGACTCCAAAAATTTCCCCATGGCAGTTGCCACCACCACTGCCATACATACGCATTTACTCGTATAACTGAAAACCTACCGGCTACTCTCTCTGTGTTGCGTCAGCGTCACTGTGATCGACTTCAGATCTGAAGAGGAGGTGAGAGCTATCGATTTTGATCCGAATAGTATCCAATAAGGGCGCGTTTTAGGGGTGCATGGAAAATGAAGTACATAGACAATTTGCCGAGCATGGATCTGATGCGGTCAGAGAAGATGATGTTCGCGCAGCTCATTATCCCAGTCGAGTCGGCTCACCGCGCTGTATCTTATCTCGGCGAACTCGGTCTCCTCCAATTCCGAGACGTATGCTCAGATCTCTCTTTTAACGACCCATTTTCGTTTTTTTCAATTTCTTTCACTGGCAATGTTAATCAATTTATATCCTCCACTTTATTATGGGTCGAATTTTAGTTTTCATAAGGGAGTGAAGACCTAAAAAAGAGTGTTCCAATGCTGGGGAAATGCTATAATTTGGTGATAGAGTGGAAATATTGATCTAGCTTGACACTGATGTTGCCTCACTGATTGAGATCGGGTTCTTCATTAATTGAGTTTTGCCTTTGACAATTTGCTGTTAATTCAGTCTGTTTATCAGTAATTAAGGTACTAAGTGCATAAAATTAGTCGCACAGGAATTAATGATCCTTGTTGTAGATTTTAAGTGTATTCATTTGTTTTATCCTTTGATTGCGAGAATGTGTTTGTAGCTGATTCAGAGAGATACATTCTGAAATCACGTAATTAATTCTTCTTCTTGTTCCTTATCTTTTGGTTTGGCTAACAGTTTCATTAATAATATAGACTATGGATATAACTGGAGTTCTTGGGGGTATTTTACTGGGACATGTGTGAAAGAGAAAACTATAGTGCCTAGAACAAAGGAAAAGTCATTTAGTGTTCTATGATTAAGGTTGTGAATAATGATGTTATTTGCGTTAAGATCTTTTTTGTTTAGGAGATGCTATTTGGGAACCCATGGGGACATGCTTCTGCAAGTTTTACGCTTAAATGATTTGATAGAAGTCCTCTCCAAGCTTATGTTTGATTTTGTTTATCCTGTATTCTGCTCGTTCTCATGGATGCACTCAACTATCTTATTTTTACTGGCAGTTGAATGATGATAAAAGCCCTTTCCAGAGGACATTCGTTAATCAGGTATTTTTCATGAACTGCTATTGGATGTTGAGATTTAAAAGATATCTTTGCTTATTCTATTCCCTAGATTTTGAGTGTTACACATAAGCTAAGTTGTTTTAACAATGGCAATCCATCTCCCTAAATCGATTACTTAATTTCTTCCTCCATGTCACAGCACATGAGATGATTGGACTTTATGGTCCATTGGACCTTTTACCAAGAATGATTGCTTAATGAAAATAATGTTAAAATATGCAAATAATTTGGTATTGGTGATTTATATTGTTTTACTAGAAAATCAAATATGCCACTGAAATATATTGCTATAATTTTAAGAATAGTTGTTTAATGACTCAAGCATAATGTTAATAATTGCAAGTATTATTGCTTGGCATTGGCAAGAGATTGTTTTATAATTATATTGCAATATTTGTTCATGTGGAATGCTAAATGAGATGCATGTTTGTTTATCCTTTATGCTATTCTAATGCTTGTAGGTTACCTAAACTTTTCTGGTAATGTTTTCATCATTTTTGGTTATCCTGGAACTATTAAGATCTGTCTACTCTCCCCACCGATTATAGCATAAATTCCTGTCTCTGGCTTTCTCTTTTCTTAAGTTTACTTTTTCAGATTCTGGATGCTTTTTTATCAGTTTAGGCAATCTTTCTGTATCTTTATTAATCCAATAGAAGCCTTCCCCAAAAATTATGTACCATCTAAAGGTATTGGGAGATAACAAAAACTGACGTAGTCAAAGACTAGTTCCTCATCACTCTTCCATAATCTGGAGCAGCTTTTGCAAGGTTATCTTTGGCAGCTCCTATCGTCTAGTCTGGTTGGCTAATTTTGTTGGCTCCTATCTTTTGGCAGCCTTTGAGTTAGAGCCAGCAAGTCTTTTCTATATGGAATTGAATTTATTCCCAACTGTCCATAAGTTGATTGTTTACTCCGAAATACTGGCTTCAATATAGATGAATAGGCAGGAGAGCACCATCTGACGAAGCAAATTAAGTAAGCGGATTACACCTAAGTGTTATCTATGAGGAGCCCTCTAGGAAAAACACTTAACCTTACAGATAGAGCTATGTTACTATGTTCATTTTTTGGATGGTGGGGATTGTCGTCTATTAAAGTGCGTGTACTGTTCTGGAAGTTTTACTATGTTCTTTTTACGGACAGTGGGGATCATGGCCTATTAAAGTGCACGTACTGTCTGGAAGTTGTTTGCAGGATAATACATAACTACATATACCTTTAAGAGGTCAGACATGCTGATGCATCTTAGTTCAAAATAATGTGTAAGTAGCGATCTTGTTGAAAGCCATTTGCAGTAAGGTTTCAGATGACCTCAATATTGTATTTTAAACTTCTGGTTTACATTTCATATATGGAATAGGAAAAACATGTTTCTGGTTATTCACTTTCAGTTACATGGATTTGTGTGGATTTTTTATAAATGTATTGCCGTTGTTACTATTGAAGGGTTAATAGGTGATATTTGTCATGTAAGACGTCAGTGCTTGTATTATCCTTGTTTTACAAGCATGCTGTAGATCCCTCTACATTTATTCCTTTTTCAAACAAGAAACTTGAAACAAACAAAATTA